>JAFBJR010000059.1:2290826-2804503 GCA_016785285.1 Brachirus orientalis
GGTTGGGGGGGGATTAATATTTGAGTCCAGGGGATAAGAGGTCAAAGATCACACACGCTGCGAAGCGGCTGTGAGGGACAGGAATATACCTGCGCTTCTTCTTGTTCTACACATGTATACACTCACCCAGTCACTCACTCATTCTTGCAAACCCTGTGGGAAAACTGAGCTGAACTGACCACCATGTAGCCAAACAGTCCTGGAGACCTTAAGGCAAGTCGTAAAAAATGGTGAGGGAAGAAGAAGATGAAAAAGAAAAGAAACAGTAAAAGTCGCACCCGAGTCGAAGAGAATCAGCGAGTGTAAATCAAACAACTCTGTCTCTTCTGAGCTGCAGTGTCTCAGTTTTTGAGAATTTTTTTGCTCATACAGAAGTTCATTACTCTCCCCTTTCACCCCCCGTGTGCGCGCGCTCCTATATCTCCTCTATGTCGATTCTCTCAGTACTTATATGACCAGTTAGTGCAATTAAACCTTAAAGTCATTCACAAGTTTTGGTGCCGCCAATAAAACCATAAACGCGCTTTTGTCTTCCACTCAGTGCGGAGGAAGCGCTAAATGCCCTCCTTTAATTGCTGCTTTTAAAGCCACATATTTTCCTGCCTAACTTTCTCTCCCTCACTGTGTGACTGTCTATATATTCTGTAGGATCACTTTAGCTGCTGAGATCATTCTGCGCCGTATTGTGTTTTAAAGCTGGGGGTTCTGTTTTGTTTTATTTAAAAAAAATGGAGAGGAGTAAAGTGAGTGTCTCCGCGTCCTCACCTTGCGGCCTCATCCAGGGGAAGAGCTGCGTGGGTGAGGGGCTCTGCTCGGTTCCCTCCGCGTCCTCGCCGCTGAGCCCTGGTGCGCCCCCGAGCTTACAGTCGCTGTACTGGACCAGATCCGCGTCCTGGGTCCCGAAAAGCGTCTGTCGCTGCAGGGCGTCGTATCCGTAGAAGTTGCCCGGCTCGCCGTGGCATGTGACCGCGCAGGGGCTCTGCTGATACGGGTTGCTGGGCAGCGTGGAGGCGCTGTGGTGGTAGAAGTCCTGGATCTGCGGGGCGTGCTGGAAGGTGGCGCCGGAGCCCGGGCCGTACACCACGGTGGGCCGGCTGCCGGCCAGGTCCTGTGCGAAACCGCACTCGTAGTAGTTCGGGCGCAACGAGTCCCCGCTTTTATATTTGGAGAAGAGCGAGTTGACGAAATATGAACTCATCTTCTGTTGTTGTTTGTTGTTTCAGTTTGTATTCGGCTCGGCAGAGTCAGAGCGGCGGGTTTCGGTTCTATTTAGTCCTCCTTTTTTGCGTCTGTCGTGCGGTTTGAGGAACAAAAAAACGCAGATACACACACTGAGACAGAGAGAGACGGAGGGGAGGGAGACTGGGACAAAGTGAGGCAGGTCTGCCGCCGGTGTCGGTCACCGTTGTTGTGGTCTTTCCCCCCGCTCTCTCGCGGCCACCACAGACGAGCCGGTCGCGCTGTAAGTAACGGAAACGACAGCACAGCCAGTGCAGCCACCACCACCACCACAACAACAATAACAACAACAACAACAATCACGCCGATTCCATAAAATCTCCAGCGAGGAAAAAGAAGAAGAAGAAGAAAAAGAAGAGGAAGAAGGTGGAAGATGAGAGGAAGAAGAAGTAGAGTAGGAAGGGCTCGTGCGCATCACAATTCCGGTGATAGCGCTGTAAAGCGGGAGCCCTGTCGCGCTCTCAAACGGGTTTTCCGTGATTTACTCCTCTGCAAATGAGTTGTTTCATATTTTTTTCTCTCTCACTCCTTCTCTCCCCCCCTCTCTCTCTCTCTCTCGCCCTCTTGTTCTCCCTTCCTCTCTCGCCCTCTGTGTGGTGCGCAACCCCCCCTCTCTTTCTCTCTCTCTCTCCTCCTGGTCCTAGTGTGTGTGTGTGTGTGTGTGTGTGTGTGTGTGTGTGTGTGTGTGTGTGTGTGTGTGTGTGTGTGTGTGGGAGAGAGAGTTGGATTCAGGGATAATTTGCATCTATTATCAGCTCTTCATCCCATTGGCTTTTCTGCTCACCAGCACGCGCACACACACATACACACACATAGAACCCCATTACACTTTTTCTTTTTATGTTTTCGTCTTCTTCTTCTTCTTTACGCCTCTGGCTACACGCGCCTGTGTTGGACGCTTAGATGAGATTCTCCCTCGCGCGTCAGTGCGATGGGTGCAACGGGAGTGAAGGATGGAGAGACACAGAGGTGAAGAAGGAGGAGGAGGAAAAAAAGAAAGAGAGATTGAGGGCTGGATTGGACGCTTGATGAGAGTTCTGCGGCTTCGCATGTGATCAAATGTACATAAGCATTTGATCACATGCAATAACTCTTCCAAATCCAAACAATATTATTGTTTTTAACTTAAAAGTTGGGATTGAGGCAGTGAATGTGTCTCCATCTCTTCTTCTTCTTCTTCTTCACCTCTGTCATTAACTGCTTCTTCACATTTGTCCCCGCATCCTTTAAGACAAGAGCGGGGCTGCATGGGAATGAGGCCCGAATATGTCACGCATGGGGATATGAAGGGAGGGAGGAGTTGATTGAGGTGGAGGACTGTGGATCCGTGAGAGAATGGGAGAGTAGAAAGGGTTGTAGGCGACTCTCTAAATGATATGGCTTTTAACAAGTGCCCGACTATACACGTAACAGAGGTTTTGTGGGAGCATCTCTCGCCGCCTTCTCTTGCATTCATGGATGCTTGTGGTGCTGCTGCGTGTCAGCTACGAGCCGCTGCTTCCCGATTATGGTAAACTTTCATAAATATGCCCCCCATAAACACGTAAGGAGGACTAGGGAGGGTAATATCCCAGGACAAAGTGGCTGTAAACGCTTTAACAAACTATGAGGCTCCATAAAGCGGAGGGGGCCATGTTTGCTTGTTTACGTCCTCGCGGCAGAGAGACAGAACGGAGGGCTTCCTTTTTTACGACGTGCCCTTTTGCGCGACCGGAGGCCGTAAACGCTTCATCCTCAGCCGGTATTTAATTGCCATTTTCGCCCCGTTTTCCATGCGGCTGCTGATCCTCCCTGCCTGTTTTAGCAAAGGTACAGAGGGAGGGTTCTTCTAACGAGGGATAAGTTGTGAGAGAAGGTTAAGCTCGGCCTTGTAGAACAGCCGGGGCTCGTAAAAAGCAAGATGGCCTCAAGTGCAGCGATTAGACCCCAAAAAAGACTGAGTTTAAACCCAGTTCCACATAAAGGCCTGAATCCACCAATTACTGAGGGTTGGAGCAGGTAGACAGGTAGAAAATGGAAGTTCATCATTTGATTCTCGCAATTTGGGACTATTTCAGTGGCGCTCACATCCCGTAGATACAAAAAACAAAATGCCATTACCAGAATTTAATTGATGGAATAACACAGCGTTGATGCAAGAGGCACAAATGTTGCCAGCGGCCGCTTGAATTACAGACTGTTGTGGTAAATCAGCTGCTTCCCGAGGAGTAATTGCCGCAGTATTTTCCAATTTATTACCCAGAATGTGATCTTATTGAAACTTTCTCAGCGCCGTGTTTCACACCTCCAGTGAGGAGTTGTCTCGCATGATGTGTTGAGATTTGAGTGTGGTATAAATGGGCTAACCCACTTTTTTTTCTTAAGCAGGTACCAAGTGTTCACAGTGTCAAAGTCAGAACATTAAATTGGGTAGACGCCTGTCATTGGGTCATTCATGTGGAGTTACAGACAGATAACACTCATTAGAAAGAAGTTAGAGACGCACAGTTGTGCAGGGAACTCACGAAAACGCAACACAATCTTGGGCGTTTTATCTCTTGCGTCTTAACCGATTACGCATTCTGCGTAAAATCGAGTGGCGCACTGCAAGGCCTCACTCAGCGCGTTTTTTTCTCTTCCTTTAATGTGCGCATGGAACACACTACACTCTTATTATGCCTAAATTCATATATCGCCAAGAGACGTTGAAGGTGCGTGCGCCCTCGCTGTGATTTCTGGAGCAGAAGAAAACATGAACATTTCCTGTCAACCTATACATTTCCTTCACGTCCGCGCGGGCTTATTATTTTCCAAGGCCTCCTCCTCGACCCCTTCCTCTCCATCCCCTTGCCATGTGTGCATTGGAGCTGAAAGCTGTTCGGAATGGTCAGGATGTTCTGCAGCAAAGCCAAAAAAAAAAAAAAAAAAAAAAGACAGAAAAATGGCCTCGTCACCTCACTTCTCATTAAAAAATACCACCTTTAAAACTCATTACCAAAAGGAATACAGCCACTTTGACCCCCCCTTTAAATGGAACCCTGGCCAGGAATACAAGCCAAGCTTCAGCTTCATCGGTGGAGCGCGCGCGCCATCAAGCGGTCCTTTACAGGATGGCCACTGGAGAGGAAGTGGGGGCGGGGAAGGCATAGTGGATCTCTGGATTATTTAAGTGCTCACATAAAAGCGAAACAAGCTGTTTTAAATTGAAACGGCGTGTTGTAATTGTAGAGAGAGAGAGAGAGAGAGGGAGGGAGAGTTGGTGTGGGATTTGTGAAAAAGAGAGAGAAGAGGGAGGCGGTTGCATCGAAGTGTCTGATTTGGAAAATGTGGTGGGAAAATAATCCAAAGTCTCCTCTTGCTGATACATTTACGGGCCCGCCAGTTTGAATTGTGCTTACTGACTCTGAGCAAATATGTGGATAAAAAACGACGCTGTTTCCGGTTATATTTCCTCTCCGCGTTTGTCTAAGCTGGCAAATGAAACAAATTAAACATCATAAAATAAGCCCTTCATCTCCATTTTGATGTTAGTAAAAGGGTCAGTTCGCGTTTCTCCTGCTTCCTAACATGTAAATATACACGGGGAGAACACATAACAGAACACTGACACACGCACACACACACATAATGCCTTTACTGTGAAGCGTTTATAGCCTATTACACTGTGTCAATATGACCATTCAGTGGGCTATAAACAAGTCTCGCGAGAAATGTTTACTTTAAAGATGTGTTTTTTCTTCTTCTCTTACTTACATGATTTTCTACCCCAGAAGTTACTCATTAGACAAAGACAACAAAATATACATTATAATATTAAATAAATATGTATAATTTACACTAAAATCTAGGCAATTTGGAAAAAAAAGGAAAAAAAAAAACAACAGAAGTGACAATTATGTCATGATCTGCAGGCTATTGATCAAATGGGATCGAACAAACTGAAATTGTTTTTTTTTTCCTTTTGATAAAAAACAAAACAAAAATATTTAGAATTCTAAATATACATACATACATACACACACACACACACACACACACATATATATATATATATGTATATATATATATATATATATATATATATATATAATCTTAAATTGAATTCATATATACATTTTTTCTTCATGTGTATATCCCTATAGGCAACCAAATACGTATGATACACTATATCTACATGTGTGTTATTTTATCATTTGATTAATATAACATAAAATAAAAACTCTAATGTAAAAATAAAGAATAAAACAGTTCAAAAGACACTTCTTTTTATGTGGTCTGTTTTTTTTTTTTTTTGTTTTTTTTTTTGCCATGTGTGAAGTAGGTTTCTGAAAATGAGCCACATGCGTCTCTGCTGTTGTCATCAATCAAACACAACAAAGAGCATGTGAGTGTCACTGACAGTATCTCCCCCACTGTCTCTGTACTGTGAAGTACACTCCAACCAACAGACACACACACATCCGCTCTGTTACCACTCATGATCGTCACTTTTATGTGTGTGTCTGTGTGTGAGTTGTGTGTGTGAAAAATCTCCGCTTCACACCCGTGCATCCATGATATTTAATTAGAAAAAAAAAAAAAGTTTCAAATCCCTTCATACCGCATGTGGACATAGGCACGGCTGTGACCTGTAGGCCGGAAAAGGGAGCTCGAGAGTCCGGTACAGCACGGCCTGTCTCACGGTACAAGGTTGTGGTTGTGTTTGGAGCAGTCAAAGGGAGGTCAAACTGGAGACAACACACACACACACACACACACACACACACACACATATATATATATATATATATGGACCCATATGGACGTACAAACGGCTACAAAACCATAAAACTCCCAAAGAGGAGGAAGGTGTTGGGGAGGAAGGAGACTTGTCCTCTGACCCACGCACAAAAACACAACCCCACGGCCCTGTAACACGCACACACACACACACACACACACACACACACACACACAGAGAGAGAGAGACACACACACACACGTTTCTACCGTTGGTATCTGCACACACTGGTCCTTTCCATCATCTCACTGTCTCTGTCAAATCCACAAAAACTCATCCTTACCCTAACATTTGCTCTCTCTCTCTCTCTCTCTCTCTCTCTCTCTCTGTCTCTCTTTGTGTGTGTCTTTCCTCGGTCTCCAGTTTCTGTCAGTGAACTGTTACAAGCTCCAGAATAAAAGGAGAGCAGGGGAATTTTGAAACTTTCCCTCTAACATTTCCTCTCCGTGTATCTTAACCACTCGCGCTCTCTCTCACATACACACACGCACACACACTCTTCCTCTCTCGGCGTGTTTGCTTTACAGCCGTTTAGTTCTTAACCTTCAGAAATTTATACGCTATAAACTTTTATTGCCGTCATATTCTTTTATTGCAGCCGCACCGCATTGAATCCTCTCTCTTCTCTCCTCTTCTCTCCCTTTCCCTCCTCCTTTTCTCTCTCTTTTCCTCTTGGCTGTTTTTACATCGGTCGGTGGCGGCTCCTTTCAACCCGCGAGCATCCGCTGCCGTCTCCCTCTCTTCTCCCCTTCCACCACCTTCACCCTCACCCGTGAGCTCAGACACCCGGTGCGTGCATCACATCCTGCTCCTCTCGTGCTGTTTGTTTCCTTGTTTGAAAGGAAAAAAAAAAAGAAAGGGTGCAAAACAACTGACGTGAGAAAGAAGATGAAGAGGAGGAGGAGGAAGAGAGAGAGAGGGAGCTTTATTGGCCTGAAGGGAGAAATACATATCTTTTCTCTTTCCTTTTCTTTTTCTAATAACACAAACAAACGAAACCGAAGCCCCGGCGGCCTGTGCAACTGACCGACAGAGTCCACTTGTGGTTTCACAATTACAGAAGAAATAAATGCTGGGAGCCTCATATCTCCTGTGCGTGTGTGTGTGTGCGTGTGTGTGTGTGTGGAGTGAGATTTGTGGCCGTGGAGCACGCGGCTGCTGTGAATGCAGATGGACGTGAATCATTTGGAAGAAACTGGGGAGATCGGTTGTGTGTTTGCGGCGTCTGCCTCGACCGTTTTCAGAGTAATGGGCCAACAGGGGCTGGAGAGAGCACGGCATAAACAAACACCGCCGAACCATCTGAAGCAAGTGCAATTATTTATTGTTTATATTCGTATTGCATGTAAAGCATTATTATTGTTATTAATAACAATAATAATAACAACAACAATAATTATTGTTATTATTATTATATTATTATTTCCTTTAAAATTACGTTAAAAGCTTCGAAAGCAATTACTGTAAAGTAATAATAATACAGACACACATATATATCATACATATATATATATATAAAGCATAAAGTATATTGAAAATAATATAATTTTCCGTCGGACAAACAGCTCGAGGAATAGATACAATAAATAAAATAAATAAAAAATAAAACTAAACAAACAAACCAAAAAAACTAAATAAGTAACCAATTAACTAACTTCATAAATAAACACAACGGGACCTGAGGTGCACTGTTTATTTATTAATTTTGTAGAATGTATCTGCAGCGCACGTCCTGTAATAATTTAATCATTATTTTTAGATTCATGTGGGTAGTTGTTTAATAATAATAATAATAATAATAATAATAATAAGAAGAAGAAGAAGAAGAAGAGTATAATCGCACTTACGTATATAGGTTGTTTTTTACTATTGTTTGTAACAATTATGGTTTTCGCACACAAAAAGAAGAGTTTATACTAAGTATTTTAAAAATGTGTTGAAATTAATACTGTTTTGGTGGGAATTATTTTTTTTTTTTAATAAAAGTTTTCTCAAATTATTTAACGAATATAAATCAGAACTGAAAACAATCTCCCAAATTAAAAAAAAAAAAAAAGTATTTTGTTCTCAATTTTATAAAAGTTTATTATTGCTGTTGTTGTTTTTGTGTGTGTCTGGTTAGAGGCGGCTGTCGCACGTGTGCAGAGCAGCAGAGGAGGATTTGGCTCGTCGTCCACACTGTTAATGAGTCCAGAATGGCTGATGTGATCTGATCCATACAGCCGTTTGTATCAGCGGGACCATAACTCTCTTTGAGGAAATTTATGAATATGAATGATATTCTCTGCTGCTGCTGTTTGATGAATTATAGAAGCAGTTTTGTGTGTGTGTGTGAAACAGCTCATTCAGAGTGGGACAGACAGGACAGAGAGAGAGAGAGAGAGAGAGAGAGAGAGAGGACGCCTCTGCTGCTGTTCTAACATCCACTCAGTGTGTGTGCAGCCAGTTATTATCCCTGGACTATGAGAGAATAAAGTGAAGACATATTGGATTGGCCACATTTGCCTAGCTTGAAATATGAATTTTGCCAGCAACTGCAAGTGGGTTGTGTTGTACAGTCCATTTAATATTTAGAAAAAAATATATACAACTGACTGAAAGGATGAGGTCTGGATTTTATTTGCATCTTCATTTCATCTGCACAATTTAATCACTGCTCAATGAGACAATGTGGATTTTTTTTTTCTTTTTATCCCATTGCCTCACAGCTTCAATATCCTCACAGAAAAGTATGGTAATATTGGAGTAGTGGGGAATGTTTGCAGTGGCTGGTGTGTATTTATGTGTGTGTTTTAGCAACATAACCTGCACCTCTAACAACTGACTCCACACCAGTGATTTGCACATTACAGGAATGTTATGAGAACCAGACCCAAAGGAACAAAGAAGAACTAGTGCAAGTTGCACAGTAACTGTAGTTTCTCCCATGTACAAATATCATTAAAGCAGCAACGTCATGGTTCTATAACAGAAATGTACTAAAAGCTTGAGAAAAGTATGTGCAATATGATTTATAATGTACTTCTCATATTTCCTATTCTCCAAAATGTATATTGCATTACTGCCTTATTGTCTTTTTTTGGCATTGTATAACTGCAAATGTACCCATTTTGGGCCTTGTAGAAGATTTATTAATAATCTTATCATTAACACTTTACATCAGTGGTTCCCAAAGTCTGGGTTGGGACCCACGGATGGGTCATGGGAGATTTTTTTGGGTCCCCAAACAAACCTTTCAGTCAAGCTTTCTATGCATAACATACTTAACATGAAGTTGTAATTCATATAGCAGACATGGCTTTGACATTCTGATATTGCTGTATATTACTTGCAAATTATGCACACATTTGCTCTTGCTATCTTTAAAAAGTGGGTCCCCATATAGAAAGTGATACAGTCCAGTTACACTATTGTTATAGGATGATAATAACTATGAAGAATAGAATAGATATTATGCAAAAAATTTATATTTTATTTAAATTAAAATAAAATATGATAATTTCAACACCAGCTACCAACTAATAGCAAGTAATAATTATTATCACTTTTCATTATCGTTTGTTGTTATTTATTTATTATTTGTTTTGCACTGATTTGTGCTTTTATATAGAACAGGACATGATACTAACATATTACCATTGTTTAGTTGATATAACATTGTTACAATTATATCACTGTAGTGTAATGTAAAATGTTATTTTACTCTAAAGTATATACCATAGTATGTGCGCCAAATTGATAAATCTATATTAGTTAGACATCTGGACAATCCCTTTCAACTACTTAATGGATGTGGGAGGAAATGTTGATGTATGAGAGTACGACTCTATCTACAGCTGCGTCTTTCTCTGTAGCAACACATTTGAAATGCAGCTAGCTCTTATTTTACCCATAATAACAGCCCTGCTGCTCCTATTTCTTATATATATTACACACACACACACACAAATATATATATATATATATATATGTGTGTGTGTGTGTGTGTGTGTATGTGTGTGTGTATGTGTGTGTGTGTATATATATATATTATATATATACAATGTGTGCTTGCATGTTGTTGTGTGAGGCTACTTCTCTTCACTTCCTATCCTAGGACTGCAGTGAGCTGAGCGGCTGCTGGAGGGAGACCTTAGAGCAGCAGCAGGAGCAGCAGCAGCAGGAGCAGGAGCAGGGCTTCTGGATTTAATGAAGCTCCAGCCCTCATAGACCTTTAGAGAAGTATCACAATCATCTGCCACAATTCCACAGATGGTTTATGGGGCTGCTCTGGTGGGGCCTGAGCCCAGATCTGCTTCAAATCCCGCAGCCTCATTGGTTGGGCCCATGCAGCACAGCAGGGTTTGAAGGAGAGAAGGGCAGACTGTGCTGAATTTTTTTTTTTTTTACTCCTTTTCACCCAGGCTTGTTTTCTCTTTTTTAGAGGAGCCGAGCCACAGCTTCACTTAATGATCCCACTTCATTTTAACTTTATCATCCACATTAGCTGCAACTCTAAACAAATCTGTTGTTTTATTATGTAAGTGATGAGCTGATATACAAAGTCTAATTCAGTCTTTTTCAGTGTATATTCCGACAGCTATATCTTTTGCACAAGCACAAAAATGTTTATATCACACTATAGTTTTTTTTTTCTCTCTCTCTCTCTCTCTGTGTGTGTTTCTTCTTGTATTTGTTATCTATTTACTTTGTCAGGACCAATAGTCCTCATGGAGACCAAAACCTGGTTCAAATCAGGCAAATGCTCATTTCTGAGGAACTGGTTGAGTTTCGGGTTAATATTTAAATTGTAGTTAGGTTAAGGTCAGGGTTAGGTATTAGCTGGTTGTGGATAAGGCCTTTGGTAGGCTGTCCAAATGAATGAAAATCAATATAAGTCAAAATGTATAGATATATGAATATCTGTGTGTTTTCTTGTGTTTGTTACCTATTTAGGACAGCATAAATATTGACCTTGTGAGGACCAGTAGTCCTCATGGAGATCAAATCCTTGCCCCAATGAGGCAGAAACTTAACTTTTAGAGGAACTAGTAAAGGTCAGAGGTTGTGTGTGGATTGTTGTTAGGCTAAGGTTGGGGTTAGTGGTTGACTGGTTATGGTTAAGGTAAGGGTTAGGCTGACAAGATGAATGGAGGTCAGTGGGGGAAAAAAAAAGGTTGTTTATGTGTGTTTGTGCATAACAACATGAAAAGTTCACAAATGATTCACAATATGCTACAATTTATTTAAGATGGATAATTTTATGCATGTATAGACACTATGACACATGTAACTGTGTATAATTCTGCATTGACTTATAAGTAACTGTTTATGAACTGATCACAGATAACCACAAGTACACACGTTTGTTTTACAGCTGCTCTGTATAGTGTGTTATCAGCTATTTGTGCATGTCCTGCTAATGAATTCTTAACTGGGATGTTAGAGCTAAGTGTTACAGAGACAGATGCTGGTGCCACTACTACAGCACCTATTAATCCAGCTTGTACTGCTGCACTCCTGCTGCTGACGAGGCTTGATTTTTAACTGGAGCTGTGCTGCGCTGATATTGCAAAATTTATCTCTGGTTGTGGAACTTGGGCCCAGAGCTACTGTACACACACACAAAATGCAAACACTCAGTCACATGTTCAGTAAAAAAAAAAAAAAAAAAAAAAACCTCACATGACAGTATTTTCACTTATTCCTTATTTGCAATATAATACCAAAATAAAGATGGAGATCATGTAAATCTATACATGTAGCTTTTTAGATGGCAATTATTAATAGTGTTTTAAATGTGTTGCCAGTGTGCCAAGTGTTTGCATGCCTTTTAATTACAAAACAAACCAATTTGGGATGTAATTTCATTAAATATGAATATATTGTAGGTCCTTTTTTGTAGAATATCATTGGTTGTAGAGAAAACAAATGAGGACTTTAATAAGTTTTACAGAATCCCATAGTACTTTTTGTATGTATCAGTGATATGTGAGCTTCCTCTGGTGGTACTTGGGGGAAAATCAGAAATACTGTTCCTCTGTATGCACAAGGGAATGTGATCAGAGTGGAGCTGAGGAATTTTGACCAGAGTGCATAGAAAATGAAACAAATAGCAAACAACAACAACAATAATATTAACTAGACTCACCTTATCTCTTGCTCCATAATCTAATTTGCTATACCAGTGTCTGAAGTATATATGAGGAAGAGGAGGATGATGAGAGAGTAAATCATCTTACTGGGAATAAATATGCCTCCTGTGAAAAGTCCATAGCTGACTTTGCTCAGTCTAATTACCCCACTGTATTTTAACGTTGGTGATAATGGTGTTACTTTGAGAGCTCAATATTTTTTTCAGGGGGTACTTGACAAAAGATTAATTGATAATGAAAAATCACTTAATTCAAATGGGTGTTAAAAACTGAAGCTATGTTCTTTTTTTCAGTGCTAACAGTTCAATAAATTCAAAATTAAAAGCAATCACAAAATAGTCCTGACATTTTAGAGATAAGACAAAAAAAGGAGGGGTGTGAGGAGGAAGTGAATGTGTGTGTGTTTGGAGAGGTCACACCGTGTGGAATTTGGATCACAACAATTGTAGCTCCAACCCTGCAGCCTGAAATACCTGCAGACACTGAATCCCCTGCTGTTTTTGCAGCTTGTGAGTCGTCTGTGCATGGACAGCAACTGAACAAAATAAAACTCTGTCTGTATGTTTGTGCGTGTGTGTGTGTGTGTGGTACAACTTCATTCTAAATGTATTAATATTATTAGTGAAAATGTCTCCACACCATCATCATCATCGTCGTCACCATCATCATGTGAGCAGAGGCCTGGTGGGAGGAAGTAGACTCGATGTCTATATGTGAGTCATTTGGTGCAGAGACACAAACACAGGAACCTCAGTGGGCTTCACGAGCTCCTAATGGACGGACGGATGACGACGCCTTTAATGAATGCACTCATCATCTGTGTGAGTGAGTGTGTGTGTGTGTGTGTGCGTGTGTTTGTGTGTGTGTGTGTGTGTGTGTAGGGGGTGGGGGGGGCTGTTTAGGCCTTTATGACAGTCTTTTGGTGTTGCAGCCAAACAGACGCCCCCCCAAGCATCATTGTACAACTGGAGAGACAGAGAGAGAGGGACGCATATTTTTAACACATGCTGCTGGCTCGTCCTGCTTCTCCCCCACCCCCGCCTCCTATACCAGAACCCCCCTGCCCAAAAAAAGGAAAGAAAAAAACAGTGTGGAGGAATCTGTCTCTGCAACTTCTTCTTTTCTCGTTCCAGCCACACTGACACCACACAGACCAGCAGATACAGGAAGCTGCATGTCCCCCCCATAACACGCACTCTCCTTTTAATAAGCAGTGACAAGACATTTCATGGTTACTGTAAAGTCAGCTCTTTAATAGGAATCCAGCATCAGCAGTGCCATCGCACAAGGAAACAAAGAGAACACAGAAAGAACACAGAAGGAAGAAGTGAGGGGTGGGTGGGGTGGGGGCATTTACACGCATCAAGGACTGTGGGGATCATCTCACGCGGAGGAGAGGATCGGAATGAGGGGAGCTCTCCTGCCCGTCAATAAAAAAGCCTCTACCGTGGCCGCATGGCTTAGATTTGTCCTTTTATAACATGGAGGGGCAAAAAAACATTCTAGAAACAAATAAATGAGACACGAAACTATAAAGACCATAAGCAACAGAAATTGAACAAAATAGTCATAATTTAAAAAATGGAAGCATTGCTTCGTCCTGGGCTCAAAGCCAAAGTGTTAGTGTCCACTGTTAAGACAGGAGGAGCTCATCAGACTGACCATCATTCAGACAGTCGGCACAACAACAGTAACAACAATAACATGGAAACACAATCTGAACCTAAATGACACAAAGAAGAAGGATTTTTTTTTTTAAAAAAAGAGAACATACTATATATTTTACAGTAAGAAGATTTTTTTACTCATTCCATTAAGAAAGACAGACGAGGTTACTAACATTATATACATAAACATAAATTAGGAATAATTCCTACCAAAACTTCTACTTATTATTATTTTTTTTCAATCTTTTTGTTCCATTAACATTCCCCTCCGACAGATGTCACACACAAATAGATCTAAACCATGAAATAATAACGTCGCAAAATGACGCGAGACTTTGAGGCATGCGATACCTATGTAAACACTTTTACTCCTAGAGAGATTTGATGAAGCTCGGTGTGTGTGTGTGTGTGTGTGTGTGTGTGTGTGTGTGCGTGCTTATTTGTATTTGTTACCATTCAGGACCTTTTCTGGCATAAACACTGACCTAGTCAGGACTAATATTCAATAGTCATTAGGGCCAAAACCTGGTCCTAATGAGGCAGAAGCTCGTTTCTGAAGAAATGTTTAAATTGAAATGTGTGTGTATCCCCCCGCACCCTCTCTCTCTCTCTCTCTCTCTCTCTCTCTCTCTCTCTCTCTGTGTGTGTGTGTGTGTGTGTGTGTGTGCTAAAGCGAGAATTATCATATCTTAATAGAACTGTTTATTTGATAAGAGCTAGTTTTAGTGTTAAAATTAAAATTAGGTTTATATTTTTAATCTTTTTTTGCATTTTAATTAATTTATTATTTTTGCTGCTGTCTTAACGTGTTTCAAACTATACATATTGTGTATACAAATTTCTATGCACTATTTACACTATGTGTATTATATATGTATGTGTTTGTATATAATATATATTTTTTGCTTTGTTTTGTGTTTTTTCTTTCCTGAGACCTGATCCTTAAAAAGAGGATTACTAGAGGATTAGATTATCGGTTGGAGTTATTTAGTTATGATGGTTAAAGGATGATGGGATGCATGTCTTAATGAGTGTCCTCACTAGGATGGATGTACAAAAGTGTGTAGGTATTTTTTATTTTTTTTCATTTCTAAATGTTGCACACACACACACACACACACACACACACACACACACACACACACACACACACACACACACACACAATATTCCGTGCAAACGCTGTAAACGCTATAAAGCCAATGTGTTGTTTATGATCCGCCCATAAAACTGCCATCGGACGCCATTTAACTGCTCCACTTCAAATAAGGCCACGACGGCCTTCTAACTTGTCCCCCTCTCTTTCTCTCAAACACATACAAGCACTGGCATCAGTGGAACTGCACAAACTCCTCACCAGATAATTATCCTCCGAGTTTATTACATGTAGAGACGGATGCAACTCAACGTTGAAACTTGTGTGCAGCTGCTGTGTGGGGAAAAAATAATATACATATAAACTCTAAACATGTGAACACTTTTCAGTCTGTCTTCAGTCGCAGGTTGCATTTCAGAAACTGTTGTGGCTCTGGGCTACATGTATTTACTGAAATTAGACAGAGACAGTGAGAGAGAGAGAGAGAGGGAGACTGCCTTGTATAGCAGTTAATACACAATATCGTTACTGTATGTATAAAAATAGAGCTGATTCTTTCTTAAAGTGTATGAGTGGAAACTGGAAGATGGTGCCAGAGATTTTTTTTGCACCAGTGGCATGGTGCGCAAAAAATCTGAACCATAAAAACATATAGGCTACCAAGAAAAGGAAAATGTTCATAATGTATGGGAGCCGGTGTGGCACCAAAGCGCGCAGGGTCAGGTAGTTTGAGAAGAAGCAAGTCAAAGTGTATGTTATTTATCGTGTATTCTGAGCTGCGTTCTGTGACTGATCAAGGCAACTCTCCATTCAATAAATCACCCAAAACTGAGACTGCAAAGGCCAAATTTAATGAGTCATGAGTCTAGTTTGAAATGAAAATAATCTATAGGCTTGTGCTGTGTCTCCTCTCAGAGGTCCGCGGCTGATTTGAAACGGGAAGGACGATTATCAATAGCCGATACAAGTCACGGATGATCCGCAGCAGCAGCAGCCGCAGCAGCAGCAGCGCATAAAGCATCCGGAGACCCAGTTGAGGTGTCGGGATCTACATTATCGACAGAAGACTAATCTCATCCCACGGTTGCTGAGTCGGGTTGAACATGGCGCCCAACCTTCCTCCCCCCATACTCCTCTCCGGCATCTGCTCATTACTTAAACCGACAAGAAGGAAACAAACGGCGGCTGTGTGAAACACCGACCACCGAGCGGATTTCTAATCAACTGCGACTATCAATGAGGGAAACAAGAGGGGGAATGCGAGTGTGTGTGTGTCCACCCCACTCCCCCTCTGCTTATTAATGGTCATGTAAAACTCCTATTTCAGCACCTTTGCGCGCGACGTGACAATAACTAATAAGAAAGAAAGAAAGAAAGAAAGAAAGAAAGAAAGAAAGAAAGACTCTCTCTGCATATGCTACCCCACCCTTGACAAACCCATCCCAACCCTGACTGTTTTAGCGTCACTATAGGCGGTTTGCGACTTCCTTGGCCATATATCAAAGTCTAATTCATAGCATATTGTAATTAGTTGAATATGCAGGACGCTAAAGTCACTTTATCAAACAGTTTCATGTGGTGTCGAAGTCATTTGACTGGGAACTGGTCCAGGAGAAGGAGGAGGAGGAAGAGATGGTGGTCTGTGCGCACTGACGCAGAGGATTCCACAGCTCCATAGCCTCCTTCCATCGTCACATGAGTTTAAAGCGTTGGTGCCTTTTATTGGGGGATCAATAAAGCAATTGACCAGTTTGTAGAGTTTGCGCTGACGCTCACGTGGTATAGTGACTCAGGGTTAGGAGAGATTACAAACAGCGGTTATGTTTACAGTCCTCTTGAAGGCCATTTTGTGTTGTGTAGACATTAAAAACAGGAAGGGAGTCGGGAATTTGGTGTCAGTGACACCGTACGTGCGTGCGTAAAGAGAGGTCCGTTTTTCTTTTTTGTTAGTCCTTGGGCTGCTCCTTGCTTTGTTTCTTCATTTTCATCCTCCGGTTCTGGAACCAGATCTTCACCTGACGTTCCGTCAGGTTCAGAGCGCGCGCCACCTCGTGCCGCCGGTCCCGCGTGAGGTACATGTTGAACAGGAACTCCTTCTCCAACTCGAGCGTCTGATATTTGGTGTACGGGCATCGCTTCTTCCTGGAGGAGCGCGCGTGAAGCCAGTTGGCCGAGGGGTCATCTGGAGGAAGATAGAGGGGGGAAAAAGAAAAAAATGTAAATGTAAATAATGTAAATGTAAAAAAGTATATAGGAAGGATGGATATATATATATTGTATATATTTCTTTACAATTTGGGGTCTGACAACATTTTAAATTGAAGATAAAGCCTTTCACAGAAAAAAGAACATCGTGCGTAAAAGCTGCAGAAACTGTAAAACGTCTGACGCTGCAATTGACACTTCGGTGAGTAAAGTAGGTTTATGGTGTCAGCGGGGCCACACTTCTGACACAAATGAACACCACGTGGAAGACAGACGGCCTTTTCTAAGACACCGAACCAATGCAACGTAATGTCAAATAAAAATTAATAAATAATAATAATAATAATAAAAAACTGTGAGAGAAATGGGCAACACACATAATTTTTTTTTCAATAATTAAAAATAAAGCAATAATTCAGCGTGAGTCGATTTCACGGCATGCATTCATACATGTATAAGAGAGCGAGGATTCAGTGTGAAGGTGACCTTCAGAGGGAAAGGAGACGATGCTGCCATTACTGGGTGACAAGATAATAACAGGAAAGATAATACACCACATTTAGAAAAAAATAAAAATAAAAAACACAAAGGCCTTCGCTTGCCGTCTTCTTTTTTTTCGTTTGTTTGCGTGAGAATGATTGCACAGCTCTGCACGCACACACACACACACACACACACTCACACACATTGTCACTTGTGCGTCACTTATGATTGCTCCTAAATTAATAAGTGTCAGAGAAATTTACGGCCCCGCCGGGGTTAGAGAAAGAAAATACTTCTTCTGCTCATCCTTCGCCCTTCATTGCGCGCGCATACGCTGTGATTCATTGTGATTTTGAGTCTTAAGGTCTGAGCGCACACACATGCACACATGAACTCACTTATGAAGAAGTATCGTATTAATATATGAGGTTATGAAAGAAGCTAACTTTTCTTAGAAAATGTCTTAGGCCCCAGCCCTAATGATTTTTCTTTTTCACACTGGGTGTTCTTCTTCTTGTCTTTTCAAATGAGACAAAATTACTTTTTCCTGTACCCCCCCCCCCCCCCCCCCCCCCCCCCCACCACAACAACCCCCCCCCAAACACATACACAAACAACCACCACTTCTACCCCACCCCTCTTTTACAGCCTTCAGACCAATGTAATTAGCACAGACTTCATGTTTGGAACGCATGGGTCTGGTTTAAGAGCTGGGAGCTGTCTGAGTTTACCCTCTGCAAAGCGGCAGGCATCTCAGCTATGAGGCGGCTTGCTGTGATCCTCGGGGCCATTAAAGGACAATTCCATTCTAATAGTGATAATCAAAAGCAGCCCTTTCCTCGTTTCTCCATGCAATTTACCTGCAAGTGCAGCCTTCTTTAATTTACAGTTGGGCAATATAAAAGCAAAGCTGGTCACATTACAGATTTATTCTTTGTCCACACAATCATCTAAATCACATTCAGGAATAGAGTGAGAGGCGAGGGCTGGTTCTGCTTGGTTTCCACTTTTACATCTTCTAAATAAAACCTTTAACCAAATCATTCCATGTGGTTAGGTCAGGCTCTTCCCCCAGTGGAGTCAATCACAGCTCAGCAAAGCCAAAAAGAGCCTCTCCCACTGGCTCAACAGACTGTAAAGTAAAATAAATGAAAATAAGTTTAGGTTCTTTCTTGATAAGGATTGACACTTGACATCTTATCTGAAGAACCAGGACAAAATATAAAGGCCAGCTCATTCAACAATCAGGATTTTGGCCACATCTAGATCTTAAGTTGCTAAATTGATTGTTTTTTACTTCCATCACTTGAAACTGGATATAAGACCATGCTGACAGTTTCCTTTATAGGTGCTATTTCTTGTTTTGCCTTTTATCAGTGACCACCATCTCTCAATCACCAATGCAGTTCCAAGTCTGCTGCATAGTCAAAATCTGACTCCAGGATGAAATTCAACTTGGGATGTATTGGTTGAAAGAAAGAAAGAAAGAAAGAAAGAAAGAAAGAAAGAAAGAAAGAAAGAAAGAAAGAAAGAAAGAAAGAAAGAAAGAAGTTTTATTTAAGATGACATGTTTTTCTTATAATGAAGTATTCCTGAGGCAATGGGGCTAAGCAGACATGTAGTCTAACCGTCACAGTCAATTCTGGAATAAATGACATCTGAATCAGTTCGTGCAACCCGGAGAACCAGAGACTTTGCCATCTTTGGTGTGTGTGTGTGACCACAAAATAAATGCATTTTTTTTTAAAAAGAGCAGAGACAAGAAGATATTTAATGATACCACCAGGAGCAGATCAGCTCTGCAGGGTGGACAATAATACTGGAAATCTTCTGTTCCTGTGTTAAATCTTTGCCACAGTCCCCAGGCCTGTGATGGCAGAGGGGAAGATCTTATCACCCGCAAGTCTGAGCACGAGCACCTTTTGACGCAAAGCAAGCAGAATTTGAATTGGTTTGTCGCTCCCCGAGGAGCCAGGCTTTTCCCCTCACTGATGCTGGGTGGAGGCCTTGTCTGTCTTCGATTTCACTGGCAATATGTCACTGCCCTGACAGCCATGCTTGCTGTAATGCTAAGGCAACTCACACAACTGCATATGACATTTATAACAATGTCCCTTTCTTCTACTTAGGCACAATGATCTGTTCTGTGTGGCATCGTGGGCAGTTATGAGTTTATGTTTGAGGAGATTCTCCACTGGATTGAAATGCTACTGAACATGCAAATATGCAGCCTCAACAGTCAGTTTCATGAGGTGAATGGTCAGAAATCATTCTTGAATAAAAAATCTTGAAATATTGAAAAAATCTTGAAATATTGAATATGTAACTTCAATTCTAACTTCGCGTTTCAGAAATTTGCTTTGTGATTCTTGATTCTGTCTGTAGTTTTCAGGGGATGTCACCAAAAAATTGCAGCAAAGCTGTTGGCTGAATGACTGTAGTACAAATTCAAATGCACAGTTGTTTTTATGCATATAAATGTGTAGTTTATAATTAATGACATTCAAACAGAGAGCAGACTGCAAAACCTTAGGCAGAACCTTAGAAATTATGCATCTCCCATGTTTGATTTTCTGACTAATACTGTCATATGAATTCAGTTTGTATGTGCACACATTATGATCACGACTTAAGGTATTCTGTAATTGTGAAAACCCTAGTTTTTTTTTTTTTTTTTTTTTTTTAAGATATATTAATATCATTAAAATTTACGGGAAACTGAACAAACAAAAAGCCCTGGAGTTTGTCTCCCTCATTGTAGAAAATGCAGCTATTATAAAGATGAGATATGATTGACTGGAACAGAAGCTTGACATGATTTAAAAAAAATACTGTAGGTTAGCACTGAGAGTAGGTTTTTCTAATTGTATTTCCTACAGAGATGCTGAGACTGTGCAGGTTCAGGGTTAAAAATGCAACCAAAATGGCCACAGGTGATATACACCACATCACCCAGCCTCTGCTATGTGGATCTGACAGAAAATAACAAACCCCACCACATTCGTTCCAACCAGCTGAGTTAGTCAGCAGCCATCGTCAGTAAATACATCCCTAATACCCTCTGGAATCAATTTCCTCCCACATGGCCTGCATGTAGACGATTGATTTCATCTCAGAGAAAAATAATGTCTGGTGAGGAGAAGAGGTGAGCTAAGGCTGGAGGGTGAAACATGCAGGGGAGTCTATATGCTGCTTTTGTCACGCAGTAAAATGGGTGCTTTGCATCCCCCAGGTGTACAATCAGATCAACAACCATTTATTACCATGGACACTCTGATGTTACCATGGCTGTCACCCAGGGAGACGAAGCAGTTGAGGGATGGGATGGAGACACTAAAGCCATGTTTACACCTAGCAGTTCAGAGGACAATATCGTGATCTGTTGTTTTCACCACAAAAAGTGTATGCTGGATGGGATAGCTGTGTGACGTTGCACCAGCACGACACAGAGTAGCCCATCACTAATTCCCGTGAAGAAAAAGAAGAAGAATGCCATGAATAAAGACAGGGTCACAATGGAGGACATCGAGGATTCTGTGTTCTTTCTTCTAGGCATGAAGCTGTTTATCACATGAAGAAGACAAGCTTGTTTTTTTTGTCCCTAGATTCCTGATTCTCTGTTGACGAATCGACAGGCCTCAGTGTGCTAGCTCTGCCATTGTTTCCCCAACACAAGGGTGCTAAAAACTGTGAAAGTAACCTTCAAAAATGTTCTCAGTGGAAATACAAATAATTGCACATTGTACCAGACTGAAGTGAGCTATGCTGTCAATGGAAATGGGGCTGTTTCATTTGCAGCTTGCCACATTACTGTTTGGAACACAACACCCAGATGTGGCTTGTGTTTCCACCACAGGGTGTGTGGGCCCGGGATGGTGAAGGCTGAGTCAGCTACATAAATGACAACGTGACATCATACCAGCACAACACATGATACCCATCAATAAATTCCACAAAGACAAGGAACACAACACACTAAACAAAGGGTAACATTGGGTTGATGAAAATATTTCTTGCATCAATGACATGTAAACAGCCTTTTGTTTCTTTCTGTCCCATTACTTAAAGATGGTGCATTTTGTGATTCCCCTAGAGCTGCATGGAAAGGTTGGTGACTCTATGTCACCGAATCAATGGACCCAGGGTGGACCACTGTGCTTGGTAACCCCCAGTAAAAGTTTGCCAACCACTGGGATGGTACAGTGCATTGTGGTGAACTTCTCAGTGCTTCACAATAAAAATACAATAAAATGGAATAGTGAAATGAAACAAACTCTACCAAATGATGGTGGTGTATACTGTACAGATTTGATCAAAAGTCATGTTCTGGATGTCACATGAACAGACACATGGATGAAGAGATTGATTTTCCTGTAATACTACAAGTAGACCACATGTTCTATTGTCCTATGGTGTCTTTGCCTGTGTATGTGTGTGTAAGAAAACGGCAATGAATGCATGGAAACAGAGGCCAAAATGGCCACAAGACTAATATCACATCCCTCGCTCTTTCTCCTTCCCTTTGCAATTTCACCCTAATAGTCCTAGAAACTGACCTCTCATATATCCCAAAGGCACGTTATTACATTTCCCGGAGTCGTATTTTATTCTCCCTCCTACACTCCCCACCCTGAGACACACACACGCTTCAACCTTTACAACTCACCCCTCCCCCACACACACACCAGCCACCCAACAGCAACATGCCAATTAATGAGGGTTGTTCACCTGACATTGTAACTTAATAAACTTCAGGGGTAATAACTTTCTCTTTGTGCCCGGCAGCGGTAGCAGCAGCAGCACAGAAACTGAAGTGTAACCTTGTAGTTTATTCTGGATGGCTGCCCAGCATCAGTAACACAAAAGGATTCTGTAGTTGAGAGTGGGTTTTCACTGGATGTGATATTTTTAAAAGGCATGATTCTACCAATCTTGTTCACACAGTGCTCACTTTGAATGCCCCCTAACTGAGGGGAACTGAGAGTCTTTTCTGCTGTTGCCTCCCTCCAACATATCTCCACCTCCCTGAGTGCATCAGACACAACAAACTTTAAAAGGTCCAATTTAACTTTCCAGTCATTATCCTAAGCTAGGCTGTTTCTGGTCAGCCACCTAACTATAGGCTCATTGCCACTAGCTTGCTTGGGTTTGCTTTTAAGCATAGGGCCCCACTAGTCCCATTTGTTCAGGGTCCCGAAAGTATCTTGAAACACCCCTGCAGCTGTGCAAGAATAAACTTAAATCCAGGATATAAAGGGCCACAAATGTAAAGGTACAATGTGTGAGATTCAGTGGCATATTGTGGTGAAAGCGCTTAATAAAAAAATATATAAATAAAAAGTACAGGGAAATCTATGTTGGGCTTCAGAAAACATCAGTAGGCTACTGTTGTAGGAACAGGTAGACTCTGTGGGGGGAGCCCACTTTTTATGTAGCTATAAACTAAATTTTAATTTGACTGAAGGAAAACACATTATATATAGATAAAACATGATTGTTAATGTTATATGGCATTTCAGCCATTAGTTTGCCCCCTAATTCATACACACTTTGCCTTTAAAGGGACTGTTTATGAGGATTTTTTTACAACAATGTAAAAAAAAGAAAAAAAAGAAAAGAAAAAAGATACGGGCCACACATTTACATATTTGCACAAAAGCCTATGTGATGAAAATGAAAGCATGAAATCCTACATGTTTCAGACATGTTTAACATATTGCAACAGGCTCACGAACCAATTAAAAACAGGTGTAAGAAGAAAAATATGTATCTCTATATTCCCTTAAATCTGAGCAGAGTGGGTGATATAAATCTTAGACAGAGCTGCTCTGATGAAAGTCTGAGCTGCCACAAAGACTATGTTGTATTGAAGCAATAATCATATGGCCTGCATACATGTTTGCAACCATGCAAAATGGCTGCCAGGCGAACAATAGAGCAAATGGCTCCAGTAAAAGCTCCCACCAACCTGCCACACCAGCCCAGTGCAACACATGCAAGGCGGTTGGTGGGGGGGAAAGCAACAGCTCAAAGAGAAGGATGTGTCTAACCTGACCATGTTTCACTGCCACACAGTCAGACTGGCACACGCACTGTCACTGGTGGAAAGTCCAATAACTCAGGCTGGAGGCTGATGGGCTCCATCTAACCCTTAACCAGCTCTCCTCCATGGCTGATGGATGGCACACTCAGTTGGTGTAATAATGTGACTGAGCGTGTGTGTATGTGTGTGTGCGCGTTTGTGTGTATCTGTGTATGTAGCAATAAAGTGTGCATATCAATGTGTGTGCGTGCAATTTGGTTTTCCTTCTTCTGAAAAGGCCAGAGGAAGGAGGGGGTGATTACTCTCCCGCTTTATCCAGCGGGATTTTAAAGAATCCCTTTATATGCAGCCACCAATTCAAAACGGAGAATCATTTAACATTAGAAAATGAACACATTAAACAATAATAACACGACTTCCCCTCTGTTTCCTTGTTCCGCGCCAAAAAATAAAGCTTTGGAAAAGAGATTGGGACCGAACCACACAACCGCGCGCCAACACATGACTGATTCAATGTTATTACTAGTGATGACTGAAAGGGCTCGAACCCGTGTTGTGGATTTTCTGGCCAGACTCTCGATGGCTTTGTAGCAGCGATTTCATGACAGGTGAAATATTCTTATTATTATTGCAGAGTGAGTAGATGGATAAAACAGCACGACCTGACTGTAGACCACACTATTGCATATATATAAATATCTACGACAGGAGTGAAATTGTATAAATATTCAACCACAGATGAATTTGACGTGCAGTAACTTTAACCTTAACTCTTAACTTGAAACTGAGACAAGAACAAAAGCATGAAATACGGCAGAATTATAATTATTAGATACAACATCATCTCACAAAATAATAGGATTTCTATCATTATTGGCCCTAATTTTGAAAAAGAAAATGTGTATATTTTATGCTATGATTTTTACTATCATTATTTTCAGTCTCGAATTGTCTAGACTGTATCGAGAACCAATCTGTTATTTATTTATTTTTTTTTTTGTTTCTTTGTTTTGTTTTGTTTTTGTGCGCCTCCAAGCCGCCGCGCTCATGATGGACTGTCTCACGCCTTTTTTTTTTTTTTTTTAAAAAAAGATTCTTAGAAAAAGACGGAGCGCGCAAAACGCTGACTTATGGAGGATCGTTTCAGCTGACGGACACACAAATACATGGAGAGAATGGAGACAGGGGGCGCAGGCGCAGACAATGAGCTGCTTCATCCTTGTTGTTTTGATGATGTTTGCTCCAGAAATGTGTCGCTTCAGAGGAATATTTGGACAAAAATATGACAGAGAGAGAGCGCGCGCACACACGCACACATACATATGAACACGTGCCCGCATTCGCTCAAAAAGGCGTAATGATGGAAAGATGTTGGCCGAGGAATTCATATCAGAGCGAAGCAGACAACAGTGGGTCTCTGTTGTTGTCTGACTGGCCTCCCACAAACTCAACACCAAACACACTTATACTCAGCTACTGAGGGACTGCACTGTACAGTAAAGCTTCAGCGGACATGGAGTCTATCCATTACTGTCCCGGAGCTCGTTTGTAATGTGAAGCATGCGTGACTTTTCCTCTGGAGAGGTTGTTGTTGGCACAAGGAGCTTTGAGCGCAGCAAGAGCGCACGCATGTAGAAAGACGACAGGGACAACAATAAGAGTGCCATCGGTCATTCTCATAGACTGGGTCTGGACCCTAATATAGGTCGCAGGAGATTTTCTTTTTAAGCTTCGCCAAATACATTTCAAAACAGTTTCCGGCCTTTTACTTTTATATGTACATAGCGTGCGTAAAATGACTCACTGATGAGTCACATGTCTTTCTTTTTTCTTTTTCTTTACCTCTTCTGATAATATTCGAGGTTACAGACGTGACAATAACAGTAGTCTGAAATGTTCCATAAGGCACAATTTCGCTGAAAAGGTTTGTGTCTACACATAAGAATACAAAGCACCAGCCTCTCTTCAAGCGAGGCAGTGCGCATGTTCCCACTTTAAGTAGCATCCTGGTGCCAAACTCAGCAACACTGTCTGCTCTCAGACGTTTCAAGATGAAGAGCAGCAAACGCTGAAAGGGTGTTTTATTTTTTAATCTAATCTCGCTACTTTTTTTACATTTTCTTTTTTTCCTGAGTGATTTGAAACACCTGCTGCGAAATACCATCCCCAACACACACGCTCCATAGTTCTCTTGAACTTTTAACGGAAAACGCTTCCAAGAACATCCCAATCCTTCCTCTTTCTCCTTAAACTCTCTGTAATGTAATATTATGTGGGTTGGTGCCACATAATATGACGACCCAGAGTATATATATATATATATTTTAAATATATATTTTAAGACTGTGATTTGAGGATGGAGTGAGACCTTTAACATACAAATAAAAATCAACTTTAAGGTTTATGTGTATTTTAAGCCTAACTTGTTGATTTCAAGGATAAGGATTTCATGCAATTTCTACATCAGAAAACTAACACAGACAGACTATAGGTCACAGATGTGAAGCATCTCTAGGTTTAGTCTGTTCCTACGGGAGCCCGCGGGTACCACACGGATGTTTCGGGGCCAAAAATCCCTGTAAGTGTAGGGAGCAGAAGGTGGGGGCACTTTGGCTCTCCGGCTCTTTGTTCTTGTTTTATGGCGGCATTAAAGGCATTTACAATCTCACACTCCCCTCTCTCTCTCTCTCCCTCCCTTTCTCTCTGTCGCCCTATATCCTACTTTAATAACTTACTTTGATCCATGCCGTCTTTGTCTTCACTCCCCTCACAAATGTCCTTATTTTCGTCGAACCGTGCTCCCGGGATGGCGGTTGGATGGTGGCTCAGCTCGCGCGCGGCCGCGGAGGTCGACGCCAGGATGTATGTGGTGGTGGTCTCGTGCTGGTGCTGCTGTCCGCCCAGTTTGGCTGAGATCTCCCCGCCGAGGTGCCCGAGCTGGGGCTCGAGCTTAACCTGTCCCGTCTGGCCCTGCCCCGGGACAGATTCGGTGCCGCGCGGAGGGCAGTCCAGCCACGAGCGTAGGTAGCGAGTGTCCGTGGCGGGCACGTGCTGAGTTGGGATGTAAGGGTGGTAGACAGTGGGGAGGCCACTGGCACCATTGTGCGGACTGAATGGGCTCCAGGACGGAGAGAAGACCGGGGGTTTCGGCTGGAAACTGCATGATGGATAGGACTCGGGATGGGGATGCTCCGCGTGCGCGGCGCCTCCAGGCTGCCTCCCGCCAGCTGCTGCTGCCGCCGCTGCCGCTGCTGCTGCTGCTGCTGCGGCGGCGGCGCTGGAGCCGGAATACTGGACGCTAGGAAAGCGAGTCGGGGTCGAGAGTTCATCGCTCTCGTGACTTATGATGGAGTCCACGTAATAGTTGCTCAAAGTCCCAGAAATGGACATTCTCGGACATTATCTGAATGCGAAAAAACGCCCGCGAGTTCACTCAGCAGAGAACAAGAAGAGAGACATGACGAGATTTTCCTCTCTTCCCCTCTCTCTTTTTTCTCTTCCTCTGTTCAGTCCTGTGCTCGCTCTCCCCCTCCCTCCTTTTCCTCTATCCTTTTCTCTCTGTGTGTCTCTCTCCTCTGCTCCTCTTTCCTTCCTAACAACTTGCACACTATAGTGAAACAAAGTGCTACAGCCTTCAGTCTCGCACCGTGCAGTAGAGGAGGAGGCGTGGGGGGGGGGGGGGGGGGGGGGGGGGGGGGGAGAGGGATGAGTGTGTGCGTGTGTGCGTGCATGTGTGTGTGTGGGGGGGGGGCTGTGCGCGAGGCGCAAACTGATTGGCCGGATCTTTTCTTCGAGGCCGATAAAGCGTCAATGGAGCGTAAATCAATCCTGAACGCTGGCCTTTCTCCCTCTCCTTTCTCTTTAATAGATTACCCCCCTTTCTAAATAAATTGTCTTGTTTATATGCAATATGCAAAAAGGACACGTCTTCAGCGTCGAGCCTGTGTATCTTATATGGCTGCTGTCAACTCTCAATTATACAAACCCGTTGCGTGATATGCGTCATCTAGACTAGCATAGGCCCTTAACGCAGAGCGCACACATTTTTAGTTCATTTATCTGTTTAATAATGATTTACTCAGTCAAAACACACGCGCGTGCTTTGATTCCCTGCTTTTCTTCCTTACGCGGTCCGACTTGTGCACAAGCATCAGCTGAAATCACGCCATTAGTGCAAACACCAGAGATTCTCTTTATCCAAGAACAAGACACACAGTGGAATTCGCACCTACAAGTTCAATTATTTAGCCGATCACTAAAGGTTTTGTATGCTCTGCACAGCCGCCTGACACTGTTTTATTGGCAGATTAAGAGTCATTTTTTTGTTAACGAGCGCCATTAAATGCGAGTTCCGCGTGGTTCTGCCCCTTGTCTTAAGAGCGCAAACTACTTCAACTATTTGTGTGTGTGTGTGTGTCGGGGTCTGTTTTAATACCATAATAAAATCTTACATGAGGGCGGCTGCTTTGGTTTTTATAGGGCTGATATATGGCCTGTGGTGGTGCGGACCGTAAACGCGACTGTGAGGCTGTTGCAGCCTTTACTCCCTGGTCGGGTAAAGGGCTTCTCACTCAGCGGTCAGACCGCCACGGATGCGCACCGCACGGGCCTGTAGGGACCCTGGTGGAGGCGTTGCGGGTCGGACTGGATGCTATGACGGAACAGGAGGTCACCTCACCTGGCTCTGGATACAAGGGAACGATAAAGAGCAACAGCAGAAGAAGAAGAAGAGGCTATACTGGAGTGGTTGTGTGCGTGCAGACACTTTCCTGCTGACCTTAATCAAAGTCACCGGGATTCCAAGTGTTTATATTTCTTCATAATAATCACAGACGCGGAGTCTTAGAGTCTTTGGGGAAGGCGAGACGCTGCTGGCCGCGCGGCGCACAGCTGTAAATCTGAGCTCTGCGCGAATGGCACACACGGTTATTTACGACAAATAAATGTGAACTACGAGTTGCTTATGGGGGCCAACGTCTTTATTTATGGGGGATGGCTGTAGCGCAGGTTTCAGGTCTGCTGTGGAGAAATGATGAGTTGGAGATGAGACAGACAGAGCGGCTGGTTTTTACTCGTTTCAGGAGCAGCAACGAAAAAAACCCTTAGAGTTCTCCAAACATCCAATGCCCAACTTCCCCCTGGAGTTAGTGTCCACCACATTCCTGGGTCCTTCCGGCCTGAAAGACCCATTTTCAGCTCCAGTTGGATGATAGCGAACCAGTCAAGGCCGGACTGGGAAGTAAAAACGTTGTTAAAGCGAAATGTGGCACATGTGGAATAGAGGAATTCGTGCGTAAAGGTATTGAATATTGATGGCAAATGAGTAAATGTAGTCTCAGTTAAAAACAAAACAAAACAAAACAAAACAAAACAAAAAACAAACAGAAAAATAAATAAATAAAATAAAATGTGCAGCTCCACTATATTCACTGTGCTCAAGAATTCAACAAGGATTTTCTTTTCATATTTTTCTTCAGCAATACCACCCTGACTCCATTGGCCTTGTTTGCAACATGTTTCGGGCAGAAACAGACTTTGTTTTCCACTCCAGAGATGCTCAGGATATTTTTCCAGTCAAAATGGCCTCCCCTCAGACCGCAGCCTGTGGGAATTTTAATTTTCCTTTTCTCTATCTCTGAGGGCCTCCGCCCTGCAGATTGGGCTGCCAACCAGACAGCGCGTTAATTGGAGACACTGGTGCGGAGAGGGAGAGAGAAACAGAAAGAGATGAAGACACCTTGAAGACATTATCTGCAAACCGCTTTCGTTTTCTTCACGTCCTCTCTTTGCTTGGACAGCAGTGACACACACACACAAACACCAAAATACTCTGGGAACATCATTCCCTTAACTCATTTTCACACGCACTCGGGTTTTGCAAGTCGAAAACAGTTTTTTTATTAGATTTTACGCCCAATGGTGGAAATCAGCAATAGAGTTAGAAAGTAATATATGCCAAGATTATAGCCTCGTTGCTTCTTCCTGCTACATAGTAAGTGGACAAAAAATAAATAAAAGCACATTTTAAAAACAGAGAACTCCCAGTTTATGCGATTTGGCTAAATTTACAGAGATGATTATTGTGACCAACTCAAATGGCGCTTAAGGTTTACGAGCTACCAATAAAAAAAGAACATACAGTACAATAAAAAGCATTTATTCTCTAATTTTTAGGCACATGCTTTGACTTTTATCCACCCCACGAATAAGTCAGTGAATGAAGTTTAATAAGAAAATAATAATAATAATAATGAGTTGTCGAGATTTAAAGTAACAGTGGAAGCTGTCAAAGAGAGGACGAGCTGTTGATTTGAAATACCGACATGTGAATACCAGGAGGTAATTTTGTCTTTTTTTTTCCTTCATGGAGTCTTTATTTCCACTAGAGGACCTAGATTTAGAAAGCATAAATTTAGTCGGTGTTTTTTAATTACACTGTACGCTCATCCACGAGGGTTTGTGTGTGTGTGTGTGTGTGTTTATTTTTTTGAAAGTGAAATATTGTCCGTAAAAAGCACAGGGATGTTCGTGAAACAAAAATATCCATAACAGTATAATTAGTGAGACATTGTTTTAGGCTTCTTTCACTTTGGATGGGAGAATAAAGCAAGGTTTTTATGAAATGATCAAATTCACTTAAGTTGCGTTAAAAAAATCAAGCACACTTAAATAAAAGCAGCAACAGTGATCATAACAGTAAATAGTCTTATAAACATGGATTAAAACAAAAAAAAAAAAAAAAAAAAAAAAAAAAAAAAAAAAACAAAAACAAGAAAAAGTAAAATTTACTATGTAGGAACTGTATGTTGTTACTATTATTATTTATATATTAAAGAAAACTTAATTTCCACGAAATCAACTCAAGATTAACACTAGATGGCTTTAAAATGTACCACACAATTCAATCTGAATTTGTAATTCCCAATTTATTTTATTTTTAGATGAATGACTGAATAAATAAATAATGCTATAAATATTTTAGATTTGGAATTTACTCACTAATTGCTAAAATATCACAGTACATAACGGGTATTGACTGGATATTTGTCCGACTTGCCGCTCAGGGCCTATGTGCTTCAATGCAACAGGCAAAACTTTAAAAATAGCTATTTCTATTTTTTTTTGGTGAAAATATTAATTTTATAATCAAAGTCTGCAAAACCTAAAAACTAGAGTGGGTAGAGTCAAGGCCTATGTATGCATTTATTTATTCAAAATAAATGACGTTTTATCAATTTCATTGGTATTTATCTGGAATCGTGAAAAATGGCTGTAAGACTATGGTACACTTTTAACTTAAACAGTATATAACAAGACATTTCTGGCTCGAGAATGATTTCGTATCTCGGAAATCGGCCTATACTGTCTTCAAATTGTATATATTGTACATTCGGGTGTAATAAAGAGTACAGGCCAATAAAGTTAACAACAACAAACACTTAAAAGAATACCATTAACCAGCCTCATTTGCAGGAGACTTGACTGAGGCATTCTGTTTTGATGACAGCGCCTCAGCAGATCCCTGTAACAATAATGGCTCCAGAACGTGATAACGGGCTTGATTGATACAAGCGATATATTTTAATAAGAGCCACAGCTCGCGGGGCCTCGTAGATCATATTCAGCATCACATCATGTCTCAGCTGAAAAGTCCTCCACAGTCTCCCCGAGTCTCTTTACAGCTCAGATGTTAAAGTTGTCTCTGTAAACCAGTAAGTCAGGAGAGGGTTGTTAACTGACTGTACGTGCACGTGACGTGACAGCAGGGAGAGTGAACTGTATCAGGATGGAGCAGCAGCAGTAGCAGCAAAACCACAAATACCCTGAGACACATTTCAGAGACAAGAGTCCAGCTGCTGTGATGGACTCTCTCTCTTCTTCTAACTCTCTTTGTCAATTTTTTATTCCTCCTTGCCTTACTGGAGATAAAACCACAATCTACTTAATTAATCTTTTTATGAACAAGGGTGTCACTCATGAGATAGTAAATATGAAGAGAGCACAGCTGGGCATGTGTTACATGTTCAATAGTCACTAAAATCACTACCCATTATTTTTTATTTTTATTTTTATTTATTTATTTTTAATTTATTTTTGATTCGGCATTGGGAAACGAATAAATAACAACCTAATAGTCCTAATAGACATTGATTATTATCCATTTTAGGCTGATTAAATGGCCTAATTTTAACCATATAGCTTATAGGGGTATAAGAAAATATCTATACACTTAATATCTCAATGTTTCAATACCGAAATACTCTTTCAGCCATTTCACTTTAAATAGATTAAGGAAAGCGTGTTACAATTTACAATAAGAGTATATCAATTAACATTGGTAAGTGCTCTAATGAGTACTAGTCACCATATTTATTAATGTTAATAAGGATATTAATTCATATAATATTCAATGGTTTATAAAGCTACTGCTAACACCAGTTAACAGAGTAATAACTTTTTATGGGAGTACAGAATAAGGATAACATAACTATAACTCCTAATTTGTTAAGCATTGCTAACATTATAAATGCTTCTTACCACATTAAGAAGGATAATGGTGGTTAATAAATGCATAATTGCAGTTATGCTTTTTCTGCATGCCCATACTTTAGGCACATATTACACTTTAAAACCATGGTCACAAGACACATTTATATAGTTAAAGTACGGTCAAGTAATACTTAACAGGATTTAAGTAATTAATATTTTACATTTTTAATTTTACAAACTCAGAAACATTTAATAAATGTTAACTAAAGGAAGACATTTAGTGTTTAATGTCATTAACCTGAACAAAAATGCTTTTTTTAAAAATATGAAATAACTTTTAGCAAATACTGCTAAAAGTATTAGGAAGCCCTAACTACTTTTAAGGTAAATTCATTTATGTATAGAACAATTCTTTTTTAAAAAAAAATACTGTAAGAGGTTTTTTTTTTTTTCTTAAAATAGACAGGTTTTGGGGTAAAATGCAGTGCCTTGCTTATAATATCGGAATATATCACAATTTATTCTATACATCTCTATATAGTGATATGTATCATTTTACATTGTCACCAATACAATCAATCAATCCGGACTGGACCAAAAAACATGTTATATGACACGTAATAATTCTGGATTTCTTACAATATATAGTTCATAGTTTACTCCATACATTTGAATATAATATTAATAAATTTTCTGACATATACTGTGTTGTGCTGATATTTGAGTTAATTTTAATAATTGAAAATGATTAAAATTAATCAATTGGGCCCTTGAACACAAAACATACAACTTATATGTAACATTTCAACAGACAAGCAAGATTAAAAAAAAAAAAAGAATAATAATCTTATGAAACACATAATCCACCTGGTAATGAAAACAATAGGATTATCAGAAGTAACAGGCATTATACGATGATTACAATCAAGTTAAGATGATCAAAGTATGAGTAAACATTCAGTATTTTAGAAAGTATAAGGTGTTAAAAGTTTAACAGATAATGAAATAAATCAGGAAACAGTGGCATGTGTGCTAAAATTACACTGTACGCTCATCCACAAATCTATAAATGGTGTGATTTATTTAATTAAATGAAAGGAGCTACAAGTTTGTTTGTTAAAACTGATTTTCTGATATTACTGAGTGCTCAGATTGGCAGTTGTTGCTCAGGCAGCATTGCTGTGTGTGTTTCCACAGTCACATTATGGGGATTTGTCTTCCTCATGGGGACAAAAATCAGGACCTTAAGTAAATTATCATTTTAAGGTGAAGGCATGTTTTACAGTTAGACTGAAGCTAAGGTTAAGGTTAGGTTAGGGTTAGGACACTAGTAATTATGGTTAAAGTTAGAGTAAGTCTCCTGGAAATTAAGGTAAGTCAATGCAATGTCCTCTGAAGTCATGGCAACCAGTGCGTGTGTGAGCCAAGACTCCATTTTCCTCATTACCATAAAACAAGATTGTACCGGTGTGATCTGCTCCAAAAACACAGTACATATGCTGCCACTTAGAACGTTATCTCCAGCAAAGACAGTTCTATTTCATGTCATCGCCTCACAGTTAACCATTACTTGTACACAGAATACACTCTGAACTGAATTAAAGATTAACGTCTCACACATGCACACACACAGCTCAGACATTTTCATTTTTACCCACTATGTCTACTATAAGAGAACAAATGTGTGTCTTGTCAAATGAGTTTTCTGTATAATTATCTCCTGTAAATTACTAAATGGGTTAATTTCAAGCTCTGGAGTCATCATGACGCTATGTTAATTAGCGTCCTGTTTATTTTTAGAGGCTCCATTTTGACTTTCTGTTCACTAGTGTTGCTCTAAATGAGCAACAAGAGCATTTAGAGCCAACACTTCATTTTCTGGCTTAATGTACAGGGTATATAACCCACAATAAAGATTGATCTGCTTTTCCATTTAACTTCAAATGTCTAACAGAAAAGTTTCTTGAGGACAGTTTGGAGCGGTTTATGTTAAAGGAATCATATAGCTGAGCAGTGAGCAGTATCACTATACTCAGATCCTAAACTTCCTGTTTTGCTGTTCATTGCCCCCCCCCCGCCCAAGCCTAAGGTGAATTTGGATCACTCTCCCTCTATCTCAGAGTACCCAGTGTTTAATTACCAGTGATATAAATATAACATTTTAAATTGCATTAAAATTATGGTTGTGTTATTTACACCAAGCCGGTGTAATTTTTGTTTGTTTTTTTAACCTTAGAGGGCAGTAATTCATAAAAGTATCCTACTGCTAATTTACACTTTCATATGAAGCACTAACAAATAACTATGTTTCATATGTTTAATATTCTCAAAAAAATCAAAAAAATGTATGCAAAAAAGGTGCATCAGAATTGAAACAGTAACTTCCTATATTCACAGATATGACAGATTTGCAGTGCTTGGCAGCTGATCCAGTCGGTGGCATAATGAAGATAATTTACTTTAACATTTATTTATTTATTAAAGATATTAGAAGGCGTGAGTGCAAGTCATCCATCCAATCCACCATTTGTCAAGGAAGCCCCATGGAGACTGGAAACTATTTTACAAGAGAGACCTTCAGTCAGTCATAATAGAAGTCATAGTCATAATAAAACAAATCATAAAGTAGCAATAACAAGTCATCATTTATCAGTTTAATACTAGGCAATGGTACAGATATACACAGACGGCTTTCTCTTTTTGCTACAGGTTAGATGGACGTGTGGTTAGAAGGATGAGGGAACAGCAAAAGAAGAGAATGATTGATTGAATGAGATAAAATTTTATTTGGGGTGTTAAGGTGATTTACGGGTCATGGTGGAATGCAGGTGGTGTGGGAGGTTGAGGGATGGCTCTATCAGTCAGTGATAAAACTGAGAGTTGATATGATACATTACTGAGCCCTCTCTCTCAGTATATATATATATATATATATATATATATATATATATAGTAGATTCTCACTGAAGGCATCACAACTATGAATGAACACATGGAATTATGTAGTACACAAAAAAGTGTGAAATAACTCTAAATATTTTTTATATTTTAGATTCCTCAAAGTAGCCACCCTTTGCTTTGTTGACAGCGCTGCAAACCCTTGGCCTCTCCCAATGAGCTTCATGATGTAGTCACTTGAAATGGTTTTCACTTCATAGGTGTGCCTTGTCAGGGTTCATTGTGGAATTTCTTGCCTTATTAATGTTGGTTGGTACACAGCTGACAGCCCTATTTGACAACAGTTAGAATTCATATTATGGCAAGAACCAATCAGCAAAGTAAAGAGAAGGGATAGTCCATCATTACTTTAAAAAGTGAAGGTCAGTCAGTCCGGAAAATTGCAAAAACTTGTGTCCCCAAGTGCAGTCGCAAAAAACATCAAGCGCTACGACGAAACTGGCTCACATGAGGACCACACCAAGGAAAGGAAGACCAAGAGTCACCTCCTCTGCTGCTGAGGATAAGTTCATCCGAGTCACCAGCCTCAAAAATCACAAGTTAACAGCACCTCAGATTAGAGCACAGATTAATGCCACACAGAATTCTAGTAGCAGACACATCTCTACATCAGCTGTTCAGAGGAGACTGTAGGAATCAGGCCTTTATGGTCAAATAGCTGCTAAGAAACTACTACTGAGGAAAAGCAACAAACAGAAGAGATTTGGTTGGGCCAAGAAACACAAGGAATGGACTTTAGACCAGTAGAAATCTGTGCTTTGTCTGATGAGTTCAAATTTGAGATCTTTGGTTCCACCAACCGTGTCTTTGTGCAACGCAGAAAAGGTGAACGGATGGTCTCTACGTGCATGGTTCCCACCATGAAGCATGGAGGAGGAGGTGTGATGGTGTGGGGTTTCTTTGCTGGTAACACTGTATGTATGAGATTTATTCAAAATTGAAGGCACACTGAACCAGCATGGCTACCACAGCATCCTGCAGCGACATGCCATCCCATTCAGTTTGGACCATCAAACACACCTCCAGGCTGTGTAAGGGCTATTTGACCAAGAAGGAGAGTGATGGGGTGCTGTGCCAGATGACCTGGCCTCCACAGTCCTGTGACCTAAACCCAATCGAGATGGTTTGGGATGAGATGGACCGCAAAGTGAAGGCAAAAGGGCCAACACATGTGCAGCATCTCTGGGAACTGTTGGAAAACCATTTCAGGTGACTACCTCATGAAGCTCATCGAGAGAATGTCAAGAGTGTGCAAAGCAGTAATCAAAACAAAGATTGGCTGTTTTGAAAAATCTAAAATATAAAACATGTTTTGAGTTAGTTGGCGCTTTTCTTAACTACATAATTCCATATGTGTTCATTCATCCTTCAGTGAGAATCTACAATGTAAACAGTCAAGAAAATAAAGGAAAAACCATTAAATGAGAAGGTGTGTCCAAACTTTTGACTGGTAGTGTGTATATATATATGTATATATTCTCTCACTTTTTCAAATGAATCTTTTTTATTATTTACACAGAAGCAAAGTGTGTTTGTTTCAAAAGAATAATCCTCCACCCCTTTGATGATAACAATAAATAAATAAATAATAAATAAATATAATGATGTTCTAGAACAAGCACATGATATTTCTAGTCCAAGAAAAACTGATGACACAAACATATGTTGCTATGGGTGATTTGTGTCTCCACTAAGCATTTGCATTTAATCAAACTCACCTTCAGTCTTTCAGCACTTGCAGCAAATGCTGCAGCCCCCACCCCTGTGATCTGTCGTCCACATGTTCCACTTTCTTATTCATTCTCCAGGCAAGTTTCTCCATTTTATTATTTTATTTAAAAGGCACAATGCATATATATAAAAAAGAGAGTCTCATTTATCCATTCAAGTTCATTTCCATCAACAGCTCCTGGCAGATTTACAGCATGTAATAAGATGTACAACACATATTAGATTTACAAGGCATATGGCGTATAAAATCTCTTTAAATATACAATAGCACACAGGCACATAAGCACAGTCAGAAGCACATGAACGTACGGATACACATGCAGTAGGTAAAATAGAAAGAGTATGTTTAAATGGACAATGTATTTTGAATATGACACTGTGGAGTTAAAAAAAGAAGAGTAAAGCATAATTATTGATTCTCTTCAGTTTTATGTTCAGGATTTTTTAGTTTTATCTAAAAAACATGGCGCTATGGTAAGCATAACTATTGTGAGTAACTCCACCTGCTCCTACACTATACTAGATGAGCTGAGATGTCCTTCTCTTATCTCTATACAAAAACACAGAAAGAAGCTCTGCCACTTTATTTTAATTTCCTTAAGAGGAGGAGATGAAGTAGAGAAGAAGAACAGAAAGAAGAGCAGACTCCTGCTGTGAAGCTGCAGTACCACTGATAGAAGAAAGAGGGACACAGAGAGCAGGGATGTATGTCTGTTTTTTGTTAATATTCTGTACAAACACTGACAAAAAGTGATATTCACAGACTTTGGTCCCCACTAAAGCCTATATATTTATATATATAGTGTGTGTGCGAGTACTTGTATTTATCCCTTAGTGAGAAGCAAAAAAACATGCATGTAAGGACATTTTGACCTTCTGGGGACATTTTGTGTTAGAATGTTAGAATTAGGTTCATATTAGGTTTAGGTTAAGGGATATTCCTTGTTCAAGATTAACACGTGTTTTCAGGAAGACTTTCAGGAAGTCTTTCAGGAAGTCTTTCTAGTTCGGCATTATTCGGTTAGTGTCGGACATCATGTTCATGACTCTTCTCTGACCAATCAGTTTCCAGCAGGTAGTACCAGGTACTATCCAAGCAAAGACCTAGAAAAAGCTAGAACTGTACAATGGAAATTGTGGAAATTGATGCGTCCTAAATAAAATATAAAAAAAAATTTGAGTGTGTGCGTGTGAGAGAATGAGCGAGAGAAAAAGAGAAAGAGGTCACTTGGAACTGACCTGCCCTCCTCCTCCTCCTCGTGCTCCTTCTGATGTTATGTGTTATGGTGTTATGATGAACTGTGGCTGTTCAATTTCACATATATGTTTGATGAAGTTCAGCATGATGCCATGAAGCTGTAAATCTGTTCAACCTCTCTCTCTCTCTCTCTCTCTCCCCCCCCTGTGTAGGTGACAGAGGGTCTCAGTATAATTTGCAGTGCATTTAATAGCACATTAACATTTAAGAGCCACACTTCACTGTCTGACTACCGCTCTGGCACTGGGGCTGCTTTCTGCCACAAGCTCCCCACACTCTCAGCATTACATCAAACTGAGAGTGTTATTGACATACAGGCTGTAAACGAGGCAGTTCACTGTAAAAAGTCATGGTGCGTTTTATTGATATGCCCACAACATTTTAAATCAACACCTCAGTAAACGGGGATTTGTTTGTTCACGCCAGCATCAAAGCTGTAATCATAATTTGCTGTCATCACAAATTTGACCAATCAATGTAGCTTTCCCATGAGTTTAGTGCCGTAAAGAAGCTCCTCCACACAAAATGTGTACCTGCAAAAATTACTGTGGAAGACTTGCAAGGCTACTCCCTGATGCTCTATATCAAATGAATGATGGAGCACAAACACACAAATAAAACTCATCGATTGACGTTAAGCAGACAGCTCCCTTTACTACTTGGGGAGCTATATCTACCTTTTGGGCAATGGAAATGAATGTACTTACAGGTGCAATAATTATCCCCAAGGGTGTATATTTGTCTTAATTGTACATTGAAGTACACAATTTCCTATTTCTGACAGTGTGCATGCATGTCTGCGTGATAGTGTTTTAAAATCACATAGTGTTTTTTTGGCTGAAATAAGAAAATATGAGATTATCCTTTATTAGTCTCCAAATGGGGAAATTTGCATTTTTACAGCAGTAGGCAAAGTCAAAAAGGTCAAGGTAATAAGAAAACGTGCTGTAAACACTATAGAATGTAATATATATATAGAAAAATATTACACATGAAAATCCTACACTGTATAAACGGAGAGTGATGTCAATATTTCCGGTGTAGATGGTGAAAAATAATTCCACATAAGAGATATTGCACTAACTGTATGTTACTAGATGTGTATTTCAGAGTTACAATAATTAAAGGGAGAAGCTGTGCAAATAGTCTTTAAAGTAGTGCTGGTTGTGGGAATTAGGAAATTGTGGTGATAATCACCATTTCCTGGTTTTGAACGTGGTTATGTTTAAAGGCACTGTGGGTAACCGGTGGTTAGAAAAGTTTAAAGCTCCTAGTTAAGGTAAATGTTGGGAAAACAATTAAAAAACATTCTTTCACCACGTCAAAACACACTTGCATGTCCTCACAACACCAAATTAATGTGCTACAAATCAAATCTACAAATCTACAAATAAAGTCTGATCTGAGCTCAGGATGTTCTGCTGTGTGGCAACATCTTGTTGTCCCTCACTACATAGTACACTACATACTACATACTACATAGTATCCTGCCATCAAACCTCCATCTCTAAGGGAGAGTTTTGCTGATAAATTCTTGAGAAGTCTGTGTATGAAGACACACAACAAAATATCAAATGTCTTACTAACCACCTGATGCAAAAAGCATCAGTCATTCGTGTAAAATACAGGACCATTTTGTGCTCTGAAAAACTGGAGGTGTGTCTACTGGAGGACACTGTGTTGACTTCCATTCATCTGGACAGCCTAACCAAAGTCTTATCCCTAACCTGAAACATGACCAAGTGATACATAAGCCTAACCTCAACCAAACCACAATTCAAATTTTGTCCTAAACTTGACTAGTTTCTTCAGATGTGAGGTTCTGCCTCATTAGAGGATTTGGACCAGGATTTGGTGTCCATGTGGACTACTGGTGATGTTTATGCCAGAAAATGCCCTGAAAAGCAGCTGAACATCATCATCCGTCACTATTGGTAGGACTAGTTCTGTCCTCTATTCCCTATGTATGACTTCAGAGGACACTGCATTGACTTACATTAATTTCCTGAAGACTTACTCTAACCTTAACCATAAATACTAGTGCCCTAAATCTAACCCTGATCCTAACCTTAACCTAACCCTAATCTTAGCCTAACTTTAAAACATGTCTTCACCTTAAAATGTAATAATGTACATTATGGGGACTTGATTTTTGTCCCCACAAGGAAGACAATGACTGTGTAAACAGACTTAGGTCCCCACAATATAAGAAAACCATTTGATTCGCCTATTTTATTTGATTGATTGAACTTCATTTGGAACATGTTAAAAAGGAAGTAAAAAGACATTTACACATACATAAATACTTGAACCATCATTTTGTGCATGCACCCAAATATATGCACACAATTAGGTATATACCAAATGAACACGTATACAGTATATACATATGCACACACAAACCTACTGTATACACACATGTGCACATATAATATTTTTCTGTCTTCATAGAGCAAACACTGAACACTTAAAACAGAACTAAGATGGCTCTGTTGAAAACAAATACACATGGCCAGGAGAGGGGATGGGAGGGGAGGAGTGTCAGCAGTGAGGTTTTACAGCAGTGAGGATAAAGTGGTAGACAATGGATGAATGCTTATAGTGGTGTTATAAAAGTATATACTCTGAAACTATAGGGTATATAAGGAGTAGGAAGAAGTTTACACTTATTTATTTCTGGAACTTCATTGTACAGAATATCAAAGCATGTAACTTGTGACACAAAAAAATGGAAGACGTTTTAGACTGAGCTCCCCCCCCCCCCCCCCCCCCCCCCCCCAATTGTCTCAAAGTAAGTTTTCAGGGGAGCTTGTGTCTTATTCAGGGAAGTCAAACTCCACTTATTCGAACCATGGTGCTGCTCCTTTTAGCAGCACTAGATAACTAAGGATTTATCATAGAGACAAATTCTATTAGGCTGCAAACCAGACCAGTTCTGGCTCCTATGCAGACAGATCTCCATTTGCACTGAGACACAGTGGACCAATCACAGCCATTTATTTAAAATTACGTCATGTGATGACAGATAGACGAGAGCCACTGAAGCAGGTAAACAGTATGCATTTATATAGCACTTTCCTAGTTTTGTTGCTCTGTTTGAATGGTTCATTTGGCAAATTATTGTATTATTTAGTGACATAGTGACTATATGGCTCTTGCCTTTGCAGCAAGAGGTACCAGGTTTGTGACCCAGTCAGAACAAGGGTCCTTCTGCATGGAGTTTGCATGTTCTCTGCCTGTGTGCATGGGTTTTCATCAGATTCTCCAGTTTCCTCCAACAGTCCAAACATGTGCAGATTTGGGGATTAGGCCAAGTGGACTACCTAAATTGCCTGTAGATGTGAGAGTGAATGTTTGTCTGTATGTATGTGGCCCTGTGATGGACTGGCGACCTGCCCAGGGTGTTCCCCACCTCTCATCTTATGTCAGCTGGAGTTGGGCACCAGCCTCCCCCATGACCCCCAGTGGAGGATAAAGCGGTAGAAAATGAATGAGAGAGAGAGTGAGTGACTAAATGGTTACGATCCAGAATATATTAGCGTCATATTTTTTGTGTGTCTTTTGGCATCTCCCTCTCAAGGGGTTGCCATAGTAGATTTTCCACAAATTTGATTTGGCAGAGATTTTTACACCAGATGCCCTGTATGATGCAACCCTCCCATTGGGTGCCTTATTCAGAGGTACTCCAACCTCAAACTGGCCACCCTCCAAATACAAGCCCAATTCCTTTCGGCTTAGCCATTTGCTATCTACATTAATGCCATATTCTTTTTCTTCTTTTAGCTTCGCCCTTTAGGCATTGCCACATTGGATCATCTCCCTCTATTTTGTGTTCTTCCTTGTGTCTTCCATTTTGTGTCCTCTTCTGTTTCACCAACTGTCCTCATGTCCTACTTCACAACATCCACAAACCTTCTCTGTGGTCTTCTTCTTCTCCGTCTTCTTCTGCTCAGCAGCTCCATCTTCAACATCCTTTGTCCAATATAATCACTAACCCTCCTCTGCACTTGACTAAAACATCTTGACCTTGACTTTCTTACTTTATCTCCAAACCCTTCAACCTGATCTGTCCCTCATATATGCTCATTTCTAATACTGTCCAACCTAGACACTCGCAGGCTCCACCTCCTGTCTTTCAGACCCTTTCACTTTTGCTGCTATCCTTCTGTCACACATCAGCCCTGACACTCATCTCCACCCACTTCACCCTGCCTACACTCTCTTCTCCACCTCTCTTGTCCATTGATGGTTGACCCCATGTACAGTATTTAAACTCATCTACTTTCTCCACCTCTATTTGTATCTTTGTCATAAAACAGGCTTTCATTCCTCTTCTCTCCAATGCGGACCTCCACCTCTCCAGGCTCTCTTCCACCTGTCCCCTATTCTCACTACAGATTACAATATCATCTGCAAACAATATAGTCAAAAGAGACTCATTCCTGACCTCATCCAACAACCTGTCCATCACCATCCCTGATTTACTCCCACCTTTACCGTGAACCTATCCATTAAACCAGCCGTGCACCTCACCACTGTCATAAATGTCCTGCACCACCCTCACACATTGACATAATGAAATTATTTTAACCTAGTGGGCCTCTGAGATCTACTGACTCAGGTCAGATAGTCGAGACCAGAGTTCCAACCAAATTTGGTGAACCGGCATTTAGCTCTTATGCTGCACACAACTGGTACAAGCTTCCAATAGAGCTGAAATCAGCACCAAATGTGCATATTGTTGAAACCAGGATAAAACATTTCTATCCTCATACGCTTGTGATTTTAAAGCACTTTAAAGTTTAATATTTTTCTGCACTGTACATTCTTTCAATTGTTTTAAAGTAAATTGTCCTTTGATGCTGCATTAGTATAATGTTTGCTCTCTCTCTATTTCATTTTTATTATAATTGAGTTTGGTTCAAAGTGTGTGTTTTAATGTTTCCAACTTTTAACTGTTATTTTGTTCTTAGGTAAAGCACAATGAGTTGCCCATGTGTATGGACACTGTTATACAAATAAAGCTGCCTTGCATGCCAATTCATAATATTTCTGAAAAAAAAATTAAATAAAAATAAATAAATAAAACTAGTGTTGTTATGAGGATATTGTGGTGTGTTTTACAGGTCTGTCTCACAAAAATTGCATTACGAGTATTTGAGTTAAAATATTGAGTTAAATTTGTCCCCACAGGTGAAGGGGTTTGTGTTGGCATGTGACAGGATATCTTTTACTGCGTCTATGAGGACATCAAATGTTGTTTTCATGATGACATGGTGTGTTTCTATGCTACTACACAGACATCTGATGTGTTTTCATCTTTGACTAACCACCACAAAATTTCTTATGGAGGCATAGTTGCTGCTAAGGAAAAAAATAATCCTAGTCCAAACCAGATGCTTTCTTGGGCCTAAACCCAACCACATTCATGACCAGGAAATCATCACCCTGACTTTATCATATCTGCCACAACCTCAACAAATGGATAAAACACAATCATCAATAAGAACTTCAGTAGACAAGAAGTCAACCACATCAGTACTGATTACCATTGTGGATATACAGGTGCTGTGAGTGTCCTGTGGTTCCACCTGGTTAGGGCTGCCAAAAGTTTTTTTTTTTTTCTTGCACAGCATCAGTGTCATCATCATAAAAACACACTGTTCTCCATAATGTCCTCATTACACCATACAAATATGCAGCAAATCTGGCCTGGTCTATTCTTCACCTAACTGCATCACAAAATATCATGGTGAACATAATTTCTGCATCAAAACCCAGGTGGAAATTTTGATATGAAAATTCAGAATAAGGATAAGCACTTTTATCTCCTCAGTCATGTTCTAACTGTGACTGTCTGCTGTTTGCTGCCAAGCAGCTGTGCTCAGAGAAAACAGCTGCCTGATGTGGAGAAGGAGAGAGATGACGAAAATAGTAAAGCTGCAGAATTTGTAATCTTGTCTCCACCAGAGGCAAATTACAACAGAAATGTATCATATCATATTGTATTTGGACAGTCTCTGCAGAAAAAAAAATGATTGAATGTTACCTTTAAGCAAGTTGCTTTACACGTGTCATGTCAACATTTTTAAAGTGGAGTAAGAACAATATGTCCACCAAGCAGTAGACCACATTTTTAGACTGCAAAGTCTGTGTTTTTCATTCATTACAGGGAAATTGTTATAATTACCCTCATTTTAACCAAATGAGTTGTTAAAACACTATCACGTTGATAAGTGATGTCCTTTTGGTTTGAGTAGAATGAAAATAAAAACAAAAAAACAATGACACATATATTAACCAAGGTTAACATTTAATTAATATTGAATTTGTATAGTTTATTGACCCCATTAGCCATAAACCCAGTGTGTAGTGAACAGCTTTTATATTGTATTATTTAAAATTTAACAGATGTGCTTGGAATAACAACACATATTTTACATCAAAATGAACAAAAACGGGGACATGCAACTTTCACTTTAAACTAAATCCATGGGCCAAAGGTCTGCCAAAGACACCAGACAAAAAGAAAAAAAAAGAAATACAGATATTTGGAACCACCTTGCTGCAAACAAAGACCATATTTACTGAGGCTTCTGATGCGGCAGCACATGGGAAAAACCACCATGTAACCGTTTTCATTCCCACATCAAAGGACATGTGTTTTGAATTCACATCGGGCTTTTGGCAAAAGCAACAAATCTGAACAGGGTGCAGTTTGTTTTATCCATCACGTTGTCCATTTAGGATAAGAAAAACAGTTTGACTGGTGCACACAAAGTGCACAGCAAACAGCTGAGAGAAGTAGTGTTGGGTGAAGTGTTCACTCGTGCTCCCCCCCCCCCCCCCCCACCGGATTGTCCACAGTCTGTTGGCATGCAGCTGCTGTGATTCAGGCAGTTTCAGGTTCCTGTGATTTTAAAGATCCAGCCCAACAACTTGAAACTACCTACATCACACAGCTCCTGTGTTAATGCAGCATCTGTAGTGCCTGGAAAACAGTCAAGCTCCTTTTCAGATTTCAAAGGAGAGTCAGGTTTCAGGTAGGGGAAATAGGAAAAAAGAGAATGTTACACTAAAAATGTTCACACACCTCAAAACAAAATGTGCTGTTTCTGATGATTTTTTTTTTTTTAGTTGCCCCACCTTAATCCTTTTTGGTTTTAAAGGTTTACAGTCCCTCACTGGATTAAATTTGCTTTCTTGGGAATGAGGGATTGACAGGAAATAATGCAGCATGTAATCCAGAGACTCTGTTTTTAATTTGATCCCACTGTTGAGGGTTTACTTTCACATAGCTGTATCAGAGATGGATTATCAAAAACAAAAACAAAAAAAAAGACATATCTCATTTTATGCAATTTGTAAATAGTGGATACATTTCAAATAAGTTTAAGCTGCCAACTACTAATTCACTAAGGTTGAATAAGTGACTAATCTCATTGAACAAATCTTTAAAGCTATTTAAATGATTTAAACAATGCCTCTGCTACAGTAGGTGGTGACATCTCAGATTGCAGCTTGCTACTATTAGGTGTTGAGCTATTCAAGTTCCGGTTAAAAGGTTATGTTACAGACATTAACAATCTAGCAAACAGCTAGCTGTTTGCAAGTGAAGCACTATTCTGTGTCTTTCCAGTCAACCACTTTAACCTCCACATCAGTGGCTGGTACCGTACGCCCTGGAAAGGTTGTATAGAAATATAGAAACCAACAGCCATTCACTCTCACACTCACACCTACAGGTAATTTGGAGTGTCCAATTAACTTATGTATGTTTTTGGACATGTGGGAGGAAATTAGAGGACCTGGAGAACCATGCACAAACAGGGAGAACATGCAAATTCTATGGAGAAAGGACCAGACCAGCAACCACTGAACTTCTTACTGTCAGGCAACAGTGCTGGCCACTGTGTCTTTCCACCATCCATTAATGTCTAAACATATTCTTTAAAAAAATAAGGCATAATTTCAGTCTCCTCTTCACTCCATTTAAGCTCCCTGTCCACCCAAGGTCTGTTGTCGTCTTTAATGCTTTTATCCTATTTTTTAGAGTGTTTACTTCCACTGTGTCGATTGTTTAACATGCCTCCAATTAACTTCTGTCTCTCCAGATCTAAAACCACCTCCATATGTGGCTTGAATCACCTTTGGAAAAATCCAATCTCATGTGTTTTTTTAGCTGTCCAGACTGCCAAAAAATCAAGCTAGACACAACCTGGATATGCTAAAATATCCAATTTGGGCTGCAAGTTGAAACAGTTCCAAAAAAAGAAGTAATTCAACTCCCAACTGCATCATCCAGGTGTGTTAGTTCGACTTTGAGAAACTCAGTTTAGTATAGTTTTAATGTGACCGACTGACATGTTTTTATTTGGACGGACGGAAGCGGAAGCGTTTCTTTTAGCAATTTATCTGTCTCATTTCTACTGATATCCTTGCATTTTTTATCCAAACAATGCCAGAGTCAGCTCTGTACACACTGGTGCACCAAGTAAGTCATCTAAGTTTGAAGCCCGTCAAGCATTGCAGTTTTGCAATTACCAGGCAGGCATACAGTGGGGCAATGGTGGATCAGTGGTAGAACGAGTCGTATTTCAACTGGAAGGTGGTGGTTTGATTCTGGGCTCCGCTAGTCTACATGCTGATGGGTCTTTGGGCAAGACACCTAACCTCATTCTCCTGAGGGCTGTGCAAATGGGTATGAAAGATGTGTGATAGAAAATGCACCGGACATACAGGTCAATGGCAAAACTGTAGTGTAAAGCAGCTTTGAGTGGTCATCAAGATGTGCCATTCTGAAGATTTTCCTGGAAGAAAATAACATTTAAAATGGGTAAGTCAAGCCTGAAATCATATACAACCATTATATCATATTTTGATTTCTTTGAGTGAGATGACCTAAAGGCAACAGTATAAATGGGCATGCAACTTAGGTTTTAGATGTTTACCTGCTCTAACACACCTGTTTTAAATGGTCAGCTCGTCATCAAGCTCTGCAAAAGTCTGCCCAGTAATTTGAATCAGTTGTGTTGGAGCAGGTAACCATCCAAAACATGCAGGGCAGTGGGTCCCCTGGACTAGGATTGAGAAACACTGGATTAAAGTATCAGTATTATATTATTTGTATTATTAACATTCTGCTTTTTGTATCAGAGTGGGATAGAATGAAAACACTTTAAATATAGCCTCAAGAAAATAAAAATAATAATAACAAACAGAAAAAAAAAAACTTGAAAAACTTGACAAACTGGTAACCATCACGTAAGTGCAAAGAAATGCGGAAGATATTCACGTGGCATTGGCTAAGACTGCAGCAACTGCTTTTTCTCTAATTATAATCAAATGATTAGCGTGCATGTGGCTGAATCCAGTGGCAGGGGTTCAGACTGCGGCTGTAAATCACATTTAACAAGTAAAATCCCTTCAGCGACTGATGCCTGCTTTGTTTAATGGATATCCAACTGTGTGACCCACATGCAAAAAAGACGTTTTGGAAGCTAGTTGTGCGAGATGTTGCTGACTATCAGTTAAAACAACGAGGTGAAGACACATGATCAAGTTTGTAGGGAAACAGAGATGTACCTGAGGATCAGCTGGTGTGTGTGTTTAAAGAGTTATGTTGGGAGACACTTTCATCGACCAGGCTGTCTGTGGTTAAAACAAAGGTCAATTGTTGACGATTCAGGCATAAAAGCTTATGAATGATATAATTTGTTTGTTATATTTTGCATGTCACAGTCTTACTCCTGAGAGCACAAACCCTAGCCAAAATGACATTAAAGGTGTCTAGTGAAAACAGCAACCCACGATAACATTTAAATTAAATATGGAATAGTTTCAGCAAACGTCTTCATCCACACTAAACCAAGGCATGTGTGCTGTGTACAAAGTTTTTTTTTTTTTTAATCTAAATAAGTGTGCACTACAAATTATAAAATCACAGATACATGATGAAGAAGGCCAGGGCAAGTAAGGAAAGAAAATAAAAGTTATCATAAGATATCTCCAAACACAAGAAGAAGAGGATAACAACAATGAAGATAAGCGACAGCAAATGCTCGCGCAAGAGAGAGTTGCGATTATGACATAATCATTTTCCTAAAGTAGTGTGTTAGTTGCAAAATGCAACGGTGCCATTTTGAGATTTTGCCACTCTGGGGCCCATTTTCAAAAGTAGAGTCTCAGAGCAACCAGCACATTGTTTCTTTGCAGATAACGTGCCAGTATGATAAAAACTTCAGTGGATTCTATCCATAAATGCAAGGAACATCTGTCTGTCTGTTGATCACATAACCATTCAACAGTTTGCTTGACAGGCTTCAAACTTGGCAGGTGACTTACTAAGGGCTCCAGTGTGTGCAGTGTTTGTATAAAAAAAAATTATATATATCAGACACAAAACAGGCACACATTGAATAGGTGCGGCATCAGTCTAATTAACACATCAAATGATGTATAAACCCAGACAGGAAAGGCTTTCTTTGGAACTAATTTATGCTACTACCAAACTGCTTCTTACTCACTGTGTTCAAAGTGAACTCAGGAACTTGTTATTGTGACATGGGAAGTTGTGTACAGGACATCCTGGACTCACAGCTTTCAGAAAATTCTAGAGCTGACAGATTATGAAAATGACAGAGGAGTGATCAAATGGGCTTGTCCTTCAGACGACAGACAAAAGAGCCTGGTTCCCCAAAACATGCTGCAAAGCCATAGCAAACATTGTAGCTGTACCTTTTGCACAGTAATTTAATGTTAAATTTGATTTTCATATGAGTCATATCAACATTTGGTTGATTTAAATTATTCACGAGGGAGGAAGAAGGGTTGGCATGAGGGTGTGGAACACAGCAAGATGTCTGCAAGCGGCAGACCACAGATCGAGACCAAGTGTTGGATTTCTTTTTCCTGTGCCTTAACCAGGTAGTTACTGTGCCTAAACCTAAACCACTTTGGCACTTTTGGTTTCACATGCAGCTAAAACACCATGACATTGATATGCATGTCTGTAGACATGTAAATGAGTAACCTAATTTTGGCTCAGAAATGCAAGCTTGCACGTATCTGTGGTTGGTGTGATTCTGGCAACTGGTTTAAGGCTTAAAATGTCATGAAATTGGAACCTCATAATATTACAATGGTGAATTAACCATGTGCATTCGAAACACAAGTTGATCATCAAAAGACAAGGACACAGACGGGAAGGACGAGAAAGGATGCAGACTTTCCAGGAGGCACAGACCTTCTTTTGTTGACCACTAAGAGACAATAAGGGGCAATAAGGCTGCCATAAAAACCACACTATAGTAATATACACTCCTGCTTCTACCACCTCCTCCACTTCCTGAAGCCACCAATAAACTACTCGGTGAATTACCCCCATGGTAAAAGTGAAGGTGGGAAGGTGGGAGAGAGCGACAGACAGGATAAAGGAAGGCATGAAAGAGAGCCAGACAGGACTGATATGAAGCAGGAGACAGTGTGGCGCTGGAGAAATGTTGCTGTCTCAAACATGGCGCCTGCAGACCTGCAGTCCAGAAACTGATGGGGCCGTCCTCCCTCCTTCCTTTATTACCATCTGTCTTCTCCCATTTCTTCTCCTTGTGTCTTCCCATTTGCCCGTGTCCCACTCAGCCCTTTGTATTTGCACTATTTTTATTCATCACTGCATTGCAGTCAGCGCTGCTTCCCTCACAGTGTCTTTTTTCCTTTGCTGGCTCTTCCTAACAAAGGGACAGCAGCTGCCCATATTGCAGCAGCAGCAGCAGAGGAAGTTCAGCCATGTGTTCCTGATCAAAGCTCCAAGCTAAAGCCCTGCAGGTCGCCTCTCATGTGATGTAATGACCCAGTGTGATGTTTAGCATGCAGACAAACAGGGTGATGGTCAGGTCTATCACTGACTTGCTATCCTGTCCCAGCATGTCCAAATTCCCAAATGGGGCACCATTTTATAACCTCACTACATACTGTATATGCTGTATATGTTCCCCCCTCAAAAAACCTCACGTGAGGCCATTTCAAATGTGCACTGTAACGCAATACTGCACTCTGTAGCCGCTGTCTTGAACTTCTGCCCTGCATCAGACAGGAAACAGTACAATACTTATTTAGTGAGTCTATTAAGGGGAACATTGAGATACGGGAGCCATTTACTACTCTATAGTGCATCTGATACTGGTGATACTGCCAGAGCCTGATGTCATTGTGAATTTTCTGTGCAGAAAGTTATGTCACTCTTCATCCAACACAGACCTTGTGGCTGCGACCAAGAATCGTCTGACAGTAACATTCCTCCAGTGTTTGGTCTAATTGAACTCATCCTAAAAATGACCACTATCGAAAATGAATGGGTGAGACGACTATATTATGTTCATCCAACAGATGGAAAACATTCCCATACATACATGGTAGCATATAAAAGTAATCCATCAGTTTCTTGTAGTGTGCCCACTCTTGCGTGAACCACACCCAGATGAACAATGTATCGTACTTATTTTCTTATAGAACCAACATAAAGAAAGTCTTTCTCTCCAGAATTTATTGTTATTAAGACTAAGGTATGTCTTACTAAGGTATATATATATATATGCTTTCCTTCATTCAGTGACATTCACAATTTCAATTGTTTTGCCTGCAGAAATAATATCCTCCAAATGAAATGTGATAGTATATTTCATTATGTATCAGTGTGAATTTAAAATGTGCACAGCCTGGCCCTCCAGTCATTTTGCAAACCATATAATTCATTGCATTTCTATTTTCTTTGAAATAATAGAAAGTTTCAGTGTTACATTTCTGGCAAATTATTGCATTCCACATTTCAACATTTCCAAAGTGACACAGCTCACCATAAGTGAACATTCTCCTCCACAGAGGTGACAGGGTTTGTGGTGGTGTGCAACATTCCACGTGAGAACAAGGCGTGTGCAAGAAAACAGCAAACCACATTTCAAGGCAAAACGTTGGGAGATTTGTTGCAGATTGTTCGGGTTGTTTTTGAGACTATAACGACCTCTTTTTAGGGAGAGGATGTTGTGACACACCATAATCTTTTAGGGATTTTGGTGCCTGAACTTAACTGCATTCTGGACCAAGAAATTATCAGTACCCTCATTCCCTTATTTCAGCCAAACATGGTAAATGGTCTGTAGTTATATAGTGCTTACTTAAAACTGCTGTGCACTACAGTTCACTCATTCACTCATACATTCACATAGCACATTTTTCTATCACACGGCTGTCATACCCAGACCCATCAGCTTGTAGACTAGTGAAAATTGGAATTGAAGCCACAGCATTCCAGTTGAGAGATGGCTGGCTCTACCACTGATCCACCTTCACCCCTTGAGAAGCTTACACACAATCATGTTTATCATCACGTTTGTATATTTGTTCAACAAAGAGTATGACACTTACTAATATCATGTGTATTTTTGTAATTTTTTTTGCAAAAATACAGTCTAAAGAAAGACTGTTTTCTCACAGAATTTTCTACTCAAATACAATGGTTGAACATTGTTACTCACTAATATTACTAGATGAGGACTGATGATGAATATATATATATGTGTGTGTGTGTGTGTGTGCACTTCATATATATATATATTGCATATATAGTAGACACTTCTATATACTGTACATTTAAGTAAAACTATTTTCGCTTCTGTTCTGTTCACTTCTTTTTCGTTGGCAACATACTGTATATAACCCTTTAACGGGGCTGGAAATAAAGTTGCATACATTACAAGTGGAGGACAGTGGGAAACATTTGTTGTATTTTGTATCTCTGCTGTTCTCCCTCTAAAGGAAGTGTCCTGCACCATCTGTATATGTGTAGAAAGCTTGGAGGGGATATATTACATCACTGACATGTTTACTGCTCTGACCTAGAATACAAAGCCAAAAAGCAAAGATTCAGATTCCCTCTGGATGTGTACATTGAAGCTCACGCTGCTAATTTTAGCACAGGACATATATACGTGTGTGTGCTTTGTTATTTGTTGTGCATATGTTATTTGATAAGAATAAAAATAAAACCCTGGGAAAGCTAAAATATCAAACTTTTTTTCTTTTTTTCCCTTTTCATGTGTCTTTTACAACCGTGACTTATTTTAAGGAAAATTACAGCTGCCGAAAAAGAGGAGGTGACAACAATAACGATAAACTAAATACTCAAGTCATAATTATGGGATTTCAGTGTGGACGTGTAGTATTATCAGTGCTTTAAAAAAGACCACAGACACACACACACACACACACACACACACACACACACTACCATATTTTGTTTGACAAAAAAAGAATTTGGCAATGCAAATGATCAAATTATTATAATTTATGGAGGTTGTGAAGGATTTGTCTGCAACCCCCNNNNTTCCGCCCCCCCCCCCCCCCCCCCCCCTCCTTTAAAAAAAAAAAGGAAACAAAAAGTTATTTAATTAAAACAGACGTAGGCTCGGACAAATTGGTTTTTGCAAATATGGGACATTTAGCTCCGTGAACTGTCCTCATTTGGCATTAACATTAAGGGAACAGAGGTAATATTATGTGTTTTAGTTTGTTATTATTCGTTAATTCCAAAATGAAGACATTTTCTTTAAGCTATTAAGTAAATGTGCCACTGTTAAGCCATGTCACTTTTAATTTTGCTGTATTGAATATGAAGACCATCAAAGTACGTACATAAACATGCGTATAGTGTGTGCCAAAGAACAGTTTTTACCCCACAGCCATTAACATAATAAATCATAATTCACACACAGAGTCGTGATATCTGCTGAAGGGACTGTGCAATTACGCTGAATGTAGATGTTTGCATGTTGTGTTTTAGAGTCTATTTTTTTGTTTATTTTGCAAATACATTTTATATTTTAGCATATATTCTTACTATCTTTTATGTTTAGATATTCTATATTGTATTCAATTAAGTGGTAGCTTGAATTATTATTTATTTATTTTGCCTTTTTGTAGAGCTAATACATACATTTGCATGTGTAATCTTTGCATGCATGTGTTTTTATGGAGATAACTGACTAAATGTTGGATCATTTAGATGTTTTTAGACTTGCTTTTACACACAATATTCAGCCTATAGAGCATGCACCATATATGGAATTGTCTGAGTCCTTATATGCTGTGGGCTTTACAGAGTGTCTCTCGGATGACCCTAAAACAAGAGAGTGATGGATTTTAATTTTCTCTAAAAATAATAATAATAATTAATAAGCCCCTTAAAATATGGCTATATGTCTAATTGACCCCATGTATAATTCGTTGGCGAATTATTTGTGAAAAAATTAAGCTCATTTATACATAGTGTCAATAATTAAAATCATATTTTATTTATTTTTTTAAAGAGGTAATTAATACAAATCACTTTCGCCACCAGCTCTGGAAATAATCAGTGGTTGTGATCTTGTGTCATTATGTAGGAAAGGAAAAAAAAGACCGGAACTCACCGTGAGATGAACAGCGTCAGATTAAGGCTGGGATGAAAATTTGAAATCAAAGGATGGGAATTCAAAAGAAAAAAAAAGAGAAAAAGAAAAAAAAACGCTCCAGACATATATGTGTTTTAAAAAAAATAAGGAAAAGTGGAAGAACAGAGAAGATATTAAAACGACACGATGGCTTTCATTTCCCTATTCACACACACTCTGCACTTTTATCTCCAAGACAAATAAAAGAGGTTGGATTTAACAAGTGTAGGTGATAAAAAACAGAAAAGAAAAGAAACGGCATGTTAGTCTGTAACCCGGTTTGATCTCGTGCCAGTGTGTGCGTGCGTGTGTGTGTGTGCACGGCCTTCTCTTCATCATCATTCCTCGTGCTTCATATAAATCCATGCCAGAAGGCCCCTCTTCATCATCTTCTTCATATCATCCCTGCAGTCGGTCTCCAGGCGGCGCTCTGGGGTTAAGGTATCCTCCATGTTAAAGGTGAAGTCATTGTCCAGCAGCTCCAGATGTTTAGGACACTATACGAGGCTACACTTCTCTGTGTCTGCTCAGCCGCTGAGGCCCGGGCTCAGACTCGGGCTCGGGAGCGTGAACAGCGGACTCCACCTGACGTTGTTTATCTGGGGAGAAAGAGAGGATATCTGAAGGAGACTGAGACATTTTTGATTTATTACAATTATTTCAAGAATACGAAGAAGAAGTTAATTATGAAGAAAACGGTATTTGATTTTTGCGTGTCCATGTTCTCTAACACACTCAGGTTGTTCCACACTCAAATCTAGATGGTGATGATGATTAGAATTTACACCAGCAGCTATTTTGTACACGCACTGTTCCAGCTGCCGCCTGGTAGAATAAATAAAATAAATCCCCTCATTCATTTTCAATTTGTTGTAACTTCAGCACATGTTACTGAAAGAAAATCAAACTTGACAATTTGACCACACAGAGGACAGTTATTCCTCAGATCTATACTATATTTCATGTAATTATTATGAATGGTTTTCCACCATACTGAAATGCCACATCTGCTTTAAAAAGGAAAATCATCTTGATAATTTAATGGTGAATAAATGAATGAATAATGAAGGGATACAGACTCACTCACAGTGTTAAATGAGTCAGTATCTCTTACCCCTTATATATATATAGTTCGTTTCGTATAGTATTTATAGTTCGTAATAGTTTTTAAAACCAACATTTTATCACTCATCACTTAATATTACAATCGCATGAAATGTGATAAGTAAGTAAATAAATAAATACACGCATAAGGAACTTTTTTTCAATCAACAGCCATTTTAAACAACGAAAAAGCCGATTTTTGAACAAAAAAATGTTTTTGGCGGATTGTAGATTAACATGCAGAGATGTGTTCTAAGTGTTTTCTACAGTGTGTGCGTTTGATCAAAAGCGTAACGGAAGTAGCAGCGTCATGCTTATAACTGCATTTTCTTTACTTCATTATTTTAATATGTTCCCTTTCGTGTCTTAAAAGGGAACACCTGTTTTCTTTTCTTGTTTTGATTTGGTTTTTGACCATTCTTGATGCATCAGCCATGGCGTCACGTTGGTGAACTGCAATGTTAAAACATTAATTTATTTTTATTTTTTTTAATTAATTTATTTTTTTATTTATTTATTTATTTATTTTACCTGTATTTGTGGTGTATGATGTCTGGTATTGACGACTGCTGTGGTAAGTTTTCTTCAGCACAGTCTGTGTTATATACTTTACCATTCTATCTATCTATCTATCTATCTATCTATCTATCTATCTATCTATCTATCTATCTATCTATCTATCTATCTATCGATACATCTCATCACATAGTATATACAGTATAACACGCTAAATACCGTTTTTGGCACTTCTCTTATTGGTTAAAGTTAATTTAAAAAGCCATAAATAGCCCTAAAAAGAATAATAGTGTATGGGTGCAACAACTATTCATGTGGCTAAAATCTATCTTAAATTTCTCAAAAATGTTGATATTTGCCATGTATACAAAGGTACAGAGTAAAACATGCAGTGAAATGAGCAAATGCAATAAAGAACGGTGATATTTATACAGTGTATAAATATATATGATTTTGATTAAGTGATATTAATAATAATTAAGAATTTCCCCTCGGGGATGAATAAAAGTACTTCGTATTTCGTAAGTGATACTTACACAACTTTGTTCTACAGCGTCTATCTATCTATCTATCTATCTATCTATCTATCTATCTATCTATCTATCTATCTATCTATCTATCTATCTGATGAATTTTAAAGAGAAGCATGAATTCTATCCATTCTTTGTGCAGCTCCTGCTAGTGGAGGGTGCATGCATGTGTGAGGGGACGAAACCTCTACAGATGGATCATTCCTCCTCATCCCACACTCCTGTATGCCACAGCAGCTCGACAGGACGCAAACAAACAAACAAAAGCAAACAAACTTGGTTTGTCTGTGTCACTTTCTGGCACCACCATAACCACCACAACCACAGCAACAAGGCTGCTTGACCCTTTAACTCGTCCCTGCTGCTGGTTGCTGGACACGGGAAGAAGGCAATTCAGCCCTGGTGGAGCAATAAAATCAGAGAGAGAGAGACATAATGACTCTCTTTGTCTTTCAAGACTTTAAGAGCCCGCCATAAAACGCAAAGAAAGACGAGTGAGAGAAAAGAGTGTGAGGCAGACAGGAAGAGGACACATACACACACACACAGAGAGAGAGAGAGAGAGGAGTCACCTTGTCTCGCCTCCAGACCAAACAGCCTCCTCCTCCTCCTCATGATCACCGCTTCTTTTTTATTCCTCCACCTCCACCATCACTTGTTTTTGGAGTCTCCTCCCCTTTGTTTGCATCTGTCTAAGTCCTTCTCCCTCTTCTTCCCAACTCATCTGCCTCTATCATCTCTTATCTCCTCTCTGTGTGTCTGTCCCCCTCTCTGCTCCATACCTTTCGAGTGTGTGACATGTCCTCGGTGTGTCCGAGTATCACCCTCCTTCTCCCCCCTGCTGCGGCAGCTGTTGCTTGCCCGGCTGTTTTTGGACCGGAACCGGATGACACCCTCTTCCTCTTTGTCATCTTCCATCATAGAATCCTCTTCTCCTCTCCTTTCCTGTCTTTTTTCCTCCCCTCCGGCGTCGGCGGTCGGTCTGCGCGGTAACAGGTCGCTTGCAATGCGTGATTCCATGACGCGCGCGCGAGAAAACTGTGGGACATGTGATGGTTCTGCAGATGTCGCGAGGTGTCCACAGGAGAGAAGGTGTGCGCGCGGGCTGTGGTGTGTGACGGAGGGAGGAGGAGGAAGAGGAGGAGGGTGGGTTGCCTTCTTTGGTAGAAGAGTTTTTTTTTTTTTTTTTTTTTTTTGTTGCTGCTATCGGCAGCGATGTCTCACACGGTTGCGTCCCGTGCGCAACACCTGGCGGAGGCTGAGGTGAAGCTGATGTCGCTCATGCGCACAATCAGAAACGTTATTAGCCTCATCTCTTTCTCTCTGCCTCTCCCTCCTGCCTCCCCCTCTCTCTCTCTTCTTTCATTTCAAGACTTTTCTGTCATAAACACTGACAGTGTAAGAACCAGTAGTCCTCGTGGACACCAAAGCCATGGTCATAACGAGGCAGAACCTCATTATTGAGGAACTGGTCTCAGTTACAAGTACGATGAAAATTGTGGCTATCGGTTAACTGAAAGGTTGGACATTAACTGTTAATGGTTAAGGTTAAGGATACGGTTTTAGTTACTGGCTTCAAGGCAGTGTCCTAATATGACTAGTTGTACAAACCTGTGTTTATGTGTGTGTGTTGAATTTGTTACCTCTTTAGGGCCTTTTCTGGCATAAACAACGATCTTTTTAGGAGCCGTACTTATTACAAAACCTGGTCCTAATGATATATAGAACAGGTTATGGTTAGTTATTAACTGGTTAAAGTTTTATTTAGACTGTCCAAAACGAATATATGTCAATGCAATGTCCTAAGTAGAATAGCTGTACAAACCTGTGTGAGTGTCATATTTTCAGTTGATGGCGTACAGACGTCATTAATGCACAAGCGGCCAATGGCAGTATGAGGTTCACGGGCAGGCCACTCCCCCTTTTTCCTTTCTTTCTCTCTTTCTTTCTTTCTTTCTTTCTTTCTTTCTTATGTGAAAATAACCTCCCCAGTCTCCATTAAAACACTCCCTGTCCATTTTTCATGTTCCATCAGAAAGAGAATAAGTATCAGGAGGTACAGACAGGAGGACCTCATGCAGCGGCCTGCACTTACAAGCTGCATTCAATTACAGAGCAGTTCAGTGCAGCAGCCCGCGCGCTGGAATTTCCTCTCTCCGACTGTATATAGTTCCTGTATATGCATTGCACCGAGACAACGGATGCTCTATATATGAACTGCAGCATTTTCTTTATGAACTGTTTAAGCACTGTGTCTCAGCAGGAGTTTACTCCTAATGACGTGGATTTTTTTTTTAAAGTAGAGCTGTGACACTAATCTCTGCCCACTGGAGAATTAAAATATTATATTTTATTTATTTAATAAAAAATCGAGGCACAATCTGAGGAACCTGAAAGTTTGCATCCATTATATGACGGAACCTGAAAGTTTGCATCTGCCTTAATTTAAGCCTAAACATTTTTTGGATGAAACCTCACATTTGTATATTTGAGGCAATACAACTAGCCAATGCTAAATAAAACATAAATGTGTAATTTCTTTAGCCTTAAATTGCGCAGTTGTATCTGCAGTAGCAATGTTAATCTTGCATAAAAGTGATAGTATTTACAAAATATTACAAAAAAATGTGGTGTTAACGTTCAACATGAAAGCATATTGAATCGTGTAGACGTGAAGAGCACGAGACATTGGCTATAAGGAGCATAAAGCATGACAGCACTTTAAACACCATAAATGTATCCATATAGAGAAATTAGTCATTTAATCAAAGCAAATATAGGAAGTGGATATAACCAATAATAATTCCTCATACTCGGTTCTAAGAATGGATGTTAGAATAAACACTGACACGGAGTTCAATAAAAGAAAACACACACACACACATTGTTAATTTTCTATCCATTTTAAGACTTGTTAACCAGTTAAGCCTAACTTTAATCTGACTACAATTCAAAAGTTAACACTGAACTCAACCAAGTTCCTCAAAAATTAGTTTCTGCCTCACTAGAACCAGGTTTTAGTCTTCATTAGGAATACCGGTTCTGACAAGGTCAGTGTTTATTTTTGGAAAAGGCCCTAAAGAGGTATTAAATAGGACACACACAAAGAGAGAGAGAGAGTCCGTTGTCCTGCTGATGACGTGTAGGCTGCAGAGACAGACTTACACTAAGAGAAGTGAACATGTTGGAAGAACAAAAAAAAAGAAGATGCATAACCCAATAAGCATAAACCAAGCCTATGCCAACAGCATATATGGGAATATCCGTTATTTCTGCCTTCGAGTGTCGCTGTTGTGTCTGACACACCGTCTCATCCATCTGCATGCAAACAGAAGAAGAAGCCTAGTGTGTTTGTGTGTGTGCGTGCGTGTAAATAACTACACTGACTCACACCTGTGCCTTTGCACACGAAGCAGTTGGGCTTAATTCGTTCATTAAGGTAGAATCAGCGTGAGGTCACATGTTCCTGAGGAAATGCACTGTACAAAGCAGCTTTCATTACACATAAACACTGACTTCTGTGTTCAGGGTGAAATATTTGACGATGGAAACATTGTATATCATCATTATTATGTGGCGAGTATGTGTTGAACTCATTAAACCAGAACAAATCATACACACTGTAAATAGTCCAACCTGTTCAACTCATAGAGACATGGTCAATTCTTAATGGCGTCCTGATTCCAAATCAATACATCCTGCTGCTTTTATCCACGCAATTACTCATCCCTTAGTTCTGCACCGTACACACGGCGTTAAATCAAGAGCTGCTGCCATTTAGCCGTAAAAGTGAGGCTAAAGGTTTTTGAGACCATTTTTATATACATATTTTAATGTGAAACTATAGGCAAGTGCAGCCATTGTTTGTTTAATTAAAGGGTCATTTCAAACGAATATACTCGTTATTTACAATAATAATAATACAATTATCTATTTATTTAACATAAAAATACATAGATCTTACTAACATTGCTTAATATTATAATGTATGTCAATAACATACATTATATCATACATAATATTATAATGTATGTCAATAACATACATTATGGATGTCGAATATATATGTACAATATGCGTGTTTTTATATGAAATTGTTGGCTTCATGAAAGAGGGGTTGCAGTACATATAATAATTATAACACAATAAGAATAAGGAAAAACATCCTATTTGTTTTCAGATGGCGCAAAACTAAACTATAGCCTTATCTGCAGTCTGAGCCGAAGCCCCACGGATGCTGCTGTGCGTAAAAATAGACGCACATGTGGAGTCCAGATCTGCATTTAACGCGAGTCTCGAGTCAGCGATCGCAGCGTCAAGCCCACGGTATCCTCGTGCTCACATCTCATGGATGAAGTGGGGAAATCTCATGAGATTTAACGGGAGGTACACGACTCACCGTGTTTTGGGGCGCAGCCGGCGGAATAACTCAGGGCCCGGACCAAAATGGAGAATTGTTGTTGTCCTTTTTTTCACATCTTTCTCCCTCACGTGGTGTGTTTGCGCCTCATCCCTCATCTGTAACAGTCACCTCAGGTTTGGTGATGCATTAGCACCGGTCCACTTCCACTGTGTGTGGTCAGTGTTGACGTTAAAGTGTAGGCCTCTATGTGTGTCAGTCACTTCTAAACAGCCCCCCCCCCCATTAACACACACACGCATGCACATGCACACAACATCTAAACTACACACATAGTTTTTTTTTCATAAACAAATGGTTGGAGCCCTCACCCTCCCACCATTTCCATCCTGGTCAAGCTCGTATAACCGGTTACCATGACAACTGGGCCCCAGATTGCTATAAAGTTTTACAGCACAGAAAGAGGCCCGAGACTCCCACTGTGTCCTCTCTCTCTCTCTCTCTCTCTCTCTCTCTCTCTCGTGTGTTTTTGTGTGTGTGGAATCTGTCTCTCCCTTTGTTCCACTCCCTCGTACCTCCAGAAGTCGCTCTCTATGAAAACGAGTAGCTGCATTGAGGGTGTGTGTGTGCGTGTGTGTGTGTGTTGGGTGTACATGCTTGGTGAGATCGCTGCAGTCAGTAGCACATTAGCAGGATTGAAACATATTATTAATGGGGTCGAATTTGCATTTCTCACTTGCGCGCGGCCCCTCGCACCTGCCCTCCTGCTGAGAAAAGGTCGAGGTTGGCTCAGATTAAATGAATTTCTGTTCTCTCTTAATAGGTCAGTGGAACTGTAATGCAACTATAGACTCTGAACTCCAGTGCAATATGTGCCAACTAAACATGAATAACAAGATTATATATTCGTGAGGAAACTACAGGTGTGAACTTACACTTGAGTTCTCATATGTGCAGGTTTAAAATTTATAATGTCATTTTGGACGACAGAAAATAAATACATAAATGTACAAAAATTAACACATCTCTTCATTTAATATGTATGTGCAGTACAGTGCAGAAGAGCTGTGTTAGGTGCATTAGCATTAATGTAAAGTATAATTTCTACAAGGAAAGATGGTGCAGATGGTGTGTGTATGTGTGTTAATGTAATGCATAATGGCCTCAAGGGGCGTCAGAGTCAGGATAGGGTCTCTAACCTTCTAAGCGGAGAGGGAGTGATAGATACCTCTATTAAATTGATTCATGTTGTATACATGAAGAATGTAACAGAACATATATTTAAACCTTTCATTCTGGAATAATAATGCAATTAATAAATAATGAAATGAGAAAACCAATTAGCAAATAGCACATTTCTAACTAATAACAAAACAAGTAAAGGCAAAAGCAGTACAATCGAAAAAAAGACAAGATGATCGTTGAATTACAAAATAAAATAAATACAAACAAGCCAGGCTGTATATTTTGGTCTTGCATGTCTAATATTTGTTGGGGTGGGTTAACATGTGGTGTGCTAACTGTTTGCAACCTATGTGTGGCTGAGTTTATAGAATCATCCAGGAAAAATTTACCAACTTGTTCATATATTAAAATGATTTCTATATGTCTGCTGAAGTGAATAGAGTCAGGGACTCCTGTGAGATAATTTCTGGCGTTGGAAGAGCATATATACCATATTCAGTATCGGTGTGGGTCAAAACTGATCAAAATCACTGGACCAGATATGACAAAAATGAAAGCACATGACGAAAATAAAATAAAAACCTTAAATATAACAGTTTACTAAGCAAAGACTTTAAAGCAATGACTTCAAACTCAAATTACCTCGGGGCCAAACAGTGTCTATTCTGTCAGGTCATATTTGCACAATTGCTATACAACATTTTAATACTTAATATTTTTTTTTAGAAATGTTCATATTTATTGAAAACCTTTCTGTGATCATAACTGTGTCTTGAAGCAGGTGCTGTCGGGGCTACTTAGCTCCGCCTTGAAAGGAAAGGAGAATTAGAATGTTAAACCACAGTGTGTGTGCAGATTCATGACGTAATTGACGATGGAAGTCATTAGGTTCCGTGTGTAACTGAATGTGGTGTTAAGGGAAATGTGCCACAACTGTCAAGTGACCAGAATGACAGTGATGAATGTGGACTTATTTTAAAATAAAAGTAGACAAATGAGTATATTTTTGCAAAACGACTGCCCAGGACTGATATGAATTGACTGCTTCTCAAAGCCATCCCTAAATTGGAAACCCTTTCATACACAAGACAGTGTAAACTGTTTGAGGTGACACATCATAAATTCTATTATTTTCTGTCTTACACGTGAAAAAAGACCAAAAATGTGTCTGTCTGACACAGACCCCATTTGGAGAATAACTGTGGTGGAGGAATTGCTGGTAACATGTCTTATTAATTGTCTGCATGCAGCTGCACAGAAACTAGCCATGAAGTTGTATTGACATCCATGTGTTAATTAATGAATTGTCACTAATTTGTGGCAGGATAACTTGGAATCCAGGGACTTTTCAAGAGACTGTATGGGCCTCAAAAGAAAGTGACCCAGGGGGCAACATTTAACAGTGATCAAAGCATGTAAGTGGAATTGGGTTTGTTAGCAAAGCAGCATTTCCACTGAGTAGAACGGTTCAGTTTGGTATAGTAGGGTACATTTCTTTTGTGTGTGTTTCCATTAGGAATCGTACCAAAATTAGCGGCCCAAACCATTCCATTCTTTGGTACCCTTTCCTTGGTGTGCCAGAGTAAAATGGTACAGCATGCAGTCTATTCTCATACAAAGCATAATACAAAGCAAGACATATCGGATGTCCTCCGTTGCGTTCAATGTCACTTTTTGTGGTTCTCAAACTGGGTTGGCATCACACTACGGGGCCATCTGGCACAGCCCACACCCCGCCTACCACATAAAGGTACTGATCTCAGTCAAAACACAAGCCTGACTTTACAATCAGGTACCTTGATGAAAACACAGCACCCACACATGTACAAGTCAGTGTCCAAAATCACTGAATTAATAACAAAAGCACAAATGGATTTCTTGAATTTATGAACTTGCAAATTCCAGTTGCTAATGATTCAGTTATTTTTTCATAACTATGGCCTTGATGAATGAGAATTCAGAGAGGGAACACAGATGAGGGAGATTTCCTGGACAGAAATTGCCCCCATCTGAAATAAAACATGAGACTACTGCCATGTTCCATTTAAATGGGAACACGGATGTTGGAACTGAGAACCCCTCAGGTTCATCACATCCCAACTGAGAAATTGGGGAGAAAAAAAATGGACGCAAACGTATCTCGGGCTAGTCCTTCCTAGCAATACCAATTGAGAACAACACTTTACATGTTGTTTTGCAAATACAAACAGCATAGCAACATGTCCACGGTTAGAAATTAAACAGCACTAAAACTGATTTAGTGTGAAACAAATACAACTGAAGTGCTATTAAGGGTAAAAGTAGTAATGTTTGTACAGTAGCAGCAGTCTTGGAATCCCATGTCGGGTTTGACCATGTCTCCAAGTTGGAAAATTGAGGTCATGGGGCGTTCCTGTGGAAGGAAATTCCAAGTTCTGACTACAAATGAAATGCGCCATGTGGGAAAAACAATACTGACGCGGACAATCGTTTTAATATGAGTGGGATTATGACTGAGGAATTCCACCAGGGAATGTGAAGTGTATCTTTGCAAATGGAGAATGCAGAGATCCACTCTGCTCTTTCCTGCTTCTTTGTTTGTTTATGCCTCCAATTAAACGTAGGTGGAGCCTTTCCTCTTCATTTGCATAATAATTCCCCACTTTAAAACAAGAAATGGCTGCTCCAGCTGGTTTGTTGGCTTTCAGGGCTTTTTTTCTAAGACTAAGAAATCAAACATTCAATCAAGCGCACACACACTTGCAGTTCATTACACACACAAGCAGAGAGTTGGATACAAGGACAAGAAAAGTGCAAAACTGCCATAACAGGCCTAGTTAGCGGGTTTCCAACCACAGTGTCATTGCAGTCTCATGTAGCTAATTATAAAAATTAAGGAATTTTCTCACAAAGATCTCGGGGGCTAGACTCTAATTTGTCTGCTTTACTTTTACCCTGCAGCAACACCCTTGTCCAGATTATTTCATTGTGTCTTAGTCCCGCACATGTTAAATGTCTCATCTCCAGTGAAGCCAGATGTTCTCCCTGGACATGTGGTGTGTCTAAAATAGAAGAGTCACAACAGCAGAGACATTTGCTGTGCTGCCAAATATCTATCCCCTTTAGTTTTTAGTTATTTAAGCATTCTCAGATAGGCTATGTGTGTGTATGTGTGTGTGGGTGGATCAGTCAGCGCATCTGTTCTGGCCTCTCCCACACAGTCAGTTCACACGCGGGGTTTGTTCATTTTCAACACCTCTCTCTTGCTCTGATTCATGTTGAAGTGCAGCTGTACACAAGATGCTGGTGCTGCACAGTGATCTGACAACTATTTTCTTGACTTTTGTGTAACACACATCAGACACTGCTTGAACAGGACACAATGGTTACTCCCAGCACTCTATGCCAGTGTTTCTCAGTCCTGCTCTGCACTAACACACCTGATTCAAATGTGTGGGTTGTTATCAGGCCTTTGCAACAAGCTGGCTGTTTGACTCAGGTGTGTTGGACCAGGTAAACATGTACAATATAAAAGAAAGGGGTCAACCAGGGCTGGACTGGGATAAAAAAAAACGGCCCGGGCATTTTGAACCGAGGCCGGCCCACCAGGTATTGATGGAAAGACAAAAGTCTATGAATGAAAAGAAATTTTCTTGTGACAATGCTTGTACACTGCCGTATTGGTGTATATGTACTGTACTTGTCTAATAAACTTAAACCTACACCATCCTGTCTTTTTATACAGTAAAACCAAAAGGCTGCTTGATCTAGTTTTGTGTACCAATAGGTATCATGACTAATACCATTACCATTATTACTATTACAATTTTTTTATATTTATTTATTTACTAACAATAATATTCTATAATAATATTGGTTTCCACTTAATACTAAGATGGCCAGTCCAGCAGTGGGATCAACCACTAGAAAAGTTGTATATTATGTTTATAACATTATATTTTTTTGATATTTTAGAAATGTTGCCTTGTATTATCTTATTTTGTCACCTAAATCTTTTCTTTTGTGTTTGCTACTTGGTCCCCACCTCTTTGTCCCTCTGTTGCCGAATAAAAAGTAAAAGTTTATGAAGTGAAACTTCAAAAAATCTGAGGATCTGACATGTTAAAGGTTTTTAACGACATGCCTTTGTGTGATGATGCCATTTTATCATTTAATCTCAAGTTTCATTGTTGTTGTGTTTTTATTACCCTTTTTTATCTTTATTCCTTCCTAGTTCTTGTGTGACCCCCCTGTTTGCTTTTACTGATTTTAATATTTGATGATCTGACTTTCAGTCATATCCTTGTCTTAATTCTGTCCCATGGTATCCTGTTTTTCTCTCTGTACCTGTCACTTTGTAAACCTGTGAATAAAAGACCTATCTAAATAAAATTATTATTATTATAATTGATATTATGACTTTAATCCTCTGGGATTAGTAATGTGAAGGAACTGCTTGTTTATTTATTGTTAATTTATTAAATGAATATAAAAAGTGACTTAATAATTAACTACAGAGGGAAAAAAAAGGCCATGTTACAGTACATATCTGGCTTTTCTTATGTGCAGCCTGGGTGGAACATTTCCATGCTGCTGTCTAAAAGGAAACAATTATGCAGTACCAGTACATGACCAGAGGATGGCACTGTGGGACACGGAAGTAAACAGAACAATATGTCAAAAAAAAAAGTTGCATTACTTTCTAATTAGTGTGATATTATAGTCATATTTCAAGTTAATCAGTGTTTTCATATAACTGTTGCACAATTTTCAAAATTTCATGTGCAAATTTTGAATTTTATTGATGAAATAGTTTATTTATGAAGATGTTATTAACTATAGGATCTAGGCCATATGCAGCTGCATGTAATTACTCTTCCTACTGTAAAAACCATATGATTGATTTTAATGTAAAGCTGATTTGAATTTAAAGGAGGAAAAGCTGTTTGTGTGATGGCATCACCATCTAAATCCCTGAGCCAGTGTTTTATTCCTCTCCGTCTCTCAGGAGGCACCGGGCTCTGGCCCACAGCTTCTTCTTCTTTTTACTGTTCTGTATTTCACCAGCTCTTTTATTGCCACAGACAGACAATTAATGTCTGCTGAACACACGCCTGCTGCCCGTCAGCGGGCCACAGTCTCCATAAAAGGCAGCTTCCTGTGAAAAACAGGCTGTGGTGCCAAACGCTAAGAGGGAGAGCAGAATCAGGCGGAAAACCTAGTGATCACAGTTTTATTTTGAGAGCTATAAAATCAGGAAACCCCACAGCAAACCACCCCAATCACATCTCTTTTGACCTTGGTGCTGCTCTCCAGCATCATCATCATATCTGAGTTTGGGGCAAGAAGGCAATCAGAGGCAGAACTGACACTTAACCACAGACTCATTCACTCACCCTTATTCTACCCTGTTATTGTTCACACGAGGGTTGTGCAGGAGCCAATCCCAGCTGACATAGTGCAAACACACAGAGACAAACAATCATTAACTCCTAGATGTCACACCTACAGTCAATTTAGAACAGGAGTTTGAATAGAAATGTGGCCAAAGCAGTTGAATACTGGGCTAAAACATTAAATCTTCATCAGGCAAAATCAAAGCTGCTTGTTTTGATTTGATTTTTTTTTTTGAGTTCATGATTTTTTTTAAGAAGAAAAAGCTCTGAATATTGCATGACACTGCTGATTTTTAGAAGAAAAGAAGATTTTTGAATTCAGGTACAAGGCGAGATATTAATGGTGGTGGGCCAACTGTACCTAGTTGTGGACCACTGATTTAGAGTGTCCAAATAACTTCATTTGGAGTGTCAGAGTGGAATGGGGGGTATAAATCATCTTTCATGTTCATCCTGTCACTTTCACACCACCTCACCTTGATTTTTTTTCACTGGTTGCTGTGTGTATGTGTGTAAAAAGGGTGGAAGGACAATTTGCTGTGAGCCATGGTGATTGTGGACAGGTGTGTCTGGGTGTGCCTTCCCTCTGTGACCTATTTAAGCTCTGTGATATTAAGACTATGGTTGACTGTTCTGTCACATCTTAAGACAAGATTTGGGCTCCTGTTAAGTGGAAGGAGTGCCAGATTTATCAATGTTGAAGAAGGTTTGCAACTAGATGTGACTAGATGCACTGCTGACCTTTGGATTTCACCTTTTGGGTGGACAGACATGCTTCCTCCCTCTGGTTCCCCAAAGATGGGAATAAAAAAAGACGTTTTCTAAAGAAACCTTTCCTGTCTAGTGATTTTTTTCCCTTGTGCAGAAAAAATCTCAGATTTAAATCTCAATCTTAAAAACAACTTGTGGTGTGTTACACTGGCACACACATGTCCAGTTAATCTGAATGTTCAAGTGATATGTCCTTTTGGAGCAGTAGTACATAATTTGCTTCACACAATGAGTTGAAAAGCTAATTTTGATGCAGATTGTTTTATGTATGGATAAAGCCATGACAACAAGAATAATTTTAATTTTTATCAACAACCTATAACATGAAAAACAGAGACTGGCAGGGGCAACAAAAGGCTGATAAAGTTGAGGAATGTTCAAAGAACACCTGTGTGGAACATTCCACAGGTGAACTGGTTAATTGGAAACAGGTGAGTGCCACGATTGGGTATGAAAGGAGCATCTCTGAAAGGCTCACTTGTTCACAAGCAAGGGTGGGGCAAAGTTCACCATTTTGTGAACAACTGTGTGAGAAAATAGTCCAACAGTATAAGAACAATGTTTCTCAACATGCTATTGCAAGGAATTCATGGATTCCATCATCTCTGCGCATGAGAGACAAGACCAAAAACTAACATTAACTGCCCAGGACCTTTGATCCCTCAGGCAGCACTGCATTAAAAAGTGACATCATTTTGTAAAAGATAATACTATGTGGGCTCAGGAACACTTCAGAAAACCATTGTCAGTCAATACAATTACATCTACAAGTGCAAATTAAAACTCTACGTTATGTCTTTTTGAGGGACGTCCTTAATTATTTTGGCAAGACAATGCCAAGACACATTCTGAATGTGTTACAACAGCATGGCTTTGTAAAAACAGAGTGTTGGTACTAGACTGTCTGCTGTCCAGACCTGTCTCCCATTGAAAATGTGTGGTGCATTATGAAGCTCAAAATAAGACAATGAGACCCCGGACTGTTGAGTAACTGGTGTCGTACATCAAGCAAGAATGAGAAAGAATTCCACTTAAAAAGCTTCAACAATTAGTGTCCTAAGTTCCCTTTTACTGTGCCTTAATTAAGTATTGTGGTTTTCATGTTATAGACCAAGGAGAAAAATGTCATACTTATGGAGTGGGGGGATGAATACCAAGCAGCTCACCAGACAGTTAAGTTGTGGACAAGTTTAAAGCAGGGTTTGATATATACAGTTATGTATGGGGGCCCTAAGGGCCCTTGATACACCCCTGTATCTGAACAGAAGCAGAGCTCTGAGAGTAGTGGTTAGTACAGGAAGTGCCATATACTGTTACGTTATCTTTGGCCACCTGAAACTAATCAAAATGTGATTGATCAGATGGAGTCCAGCATGTTTGATGTGGACCTGGTCTGTGACGGCACAGTGTCAACCGACAGAGGGGCCTGTATGTGTGCAGATGCTTCATCAGACTTTTATAGATGGAGCGACGAGTGCAAGTTTGTGCATCCAAATACAGAATGAAAAGAAGACTCACAGTCTTAAGAGGCTTGGCGAGGAGGGGACATTTCACAGATGACAATGATTCTAAACAGATCAGGGGGAAGGAGAAAAAAATAAAAATCACACGAGTTTGTGATGAAGAGAAGAACTGAGTATGTGCCCTGATGAAAACACAAGAGAATATCTTATGAAATCTTCTACGTCAGCTGAAGAAACATGGAGTAAAAATTGGCTGCGCACTAACACAGGTGTCACCCATGACCAGAAGGATCAAAGATGGCCCCACAAAACATAAAGGAATTATAGAAAATAATAGTAGGATCTATTTTAAAGGTGCACTGCGCCCACTTATGCAATAACATTTTAATAATCATGTTTACATCTATTTGTTAGCACTTAAAAATAAAGTTTTGTAAACTTTTGTGTTCACATTGTTTTAAATTTAGTCCAGAGTGTGTATGTGTCAGTTGTGTTGTACTGCCATGTGTCTTTTCAGGAGGCACTCAATTGGAGGTAATATGTAAGTAAACCCCTAGATGGCACTAAATCAGACAGACTGATCCTTTAATGCTTTGGTAAATATACAATACAGTCACCTCAAAGGGATCTCAGGAGGAGTGTGTGTGTACCCGGTATCCCTTATGTTGTGGCGTCCCAAATCTGTTTTCACAGTCACATTTTGGGGACTTCTTCCTTATGGGGACAAAAATCAGCTTGATGCCACAGCATTGTTTAGTTCATCTGCATTTCATGTTACACACAAGTATTTACACAAATCTTTTTCATCCAGTGTTCAACATTGTAACACATTTTTCACCTATTTTCAGGAAAAATATCCCTGAACTGTCTCTAAAAGGTCCAAAATAACCAGCCAAAGGTCTTGCATTGTATCCATCAAATGTTCATTAACCTGGTTTCTCAGTTAAAATGTGTTATTTTCACATATAAATCTCTGCATAAATACTTTTATTTTTTTTATTTTTTTAATCTTTTAAAGCACTTTGTTAAATTGAATTAGAATTTTCTCCAAATTACTGAATTAGAAACAAAATTCTCACAGTGTGTGGTATCTTCATACTATTTTTTTATTTTACTGTACTTTATGAATTTTATACCTAATCTTATTGAGCCTGATGCTCTTGTTTCCCAATGTCCTTGAGTTGAAGTTCAACATAGTGAACACTAGGTGGGGAAAGAGGGCTAACAACAGAAAAGTGATAGTCCACTCTGTTCTCACCATTTGAATAGAAATCCATGTTATTCCAACCCAAATATTAAGACAATGTGTCCTGTAATGTTCCTGTCACATATGTTGTGTCTGACAGTCATAGTTTTAATCCTAAAGTGGGGAATTGTTTTAACTGCTCTTCTCAAAAAAGCCCAATCATTATCCACTGAGTTAATTCTAAAAGGAAGAGGCAACAAGCTGCACTCAGATTGAATGCAATCCATCCTCTTGGCCATTTTAAAACGTCATCTGTTGTCGTTTATGACTCTCGCAACTGTTTTTAGTCTTTGTGGTATTTCACCTTGTTTGTTTTTACTCTGTTTGTGTCTGTTGTTGTGAATCTTGAATTGTGCTTAGGGTTTCTCTTGTTAAAGAGAGACCAGTGTTGGTGAAACTGCTCCAATAAATTAAGATTAAATTAAATCAAACAATAGTTTGCCATAAAAAAAAAAGAAACCAATCTTTCCGAGACATAGTGTTTTAGCCAAGTATGAAATCTGAGTTGACGTATTCTGGTTTGAAGTGTGGTCTTTTAAATTATAATGACAGAGATGCAGAAATCTGGTTGTGTATATATAAAATAAATTTCAGTACAAATGTAAAAGTTATCTGTTGACAGTAGTTAAAATGAGCACATGCCTCCACCAACAGTCGTTTCACAGATTGTTTAGTGGATTAGCACTAAATTTTCTTTGACCGGTTATTGTGAAATTCCTTTAAATGTCATATCTGGCAGTCAAACGCAGGAAAAAAAATAAAACTGTATCCAACCTTTTATCTGATCTTCCCCACTCTCCACCCTGTCAAGAATTTTGAAGAAAATCACGAGTTGGAATGAACAAATATACAGCACAGAAAACAGCCTCTTTAGCCGAGACACTAAATAGACTGTGCCATGTGTGAATGAGGTCTGTATAAATGAATTACTGTGCACAAAATAGCCATACATTTCTAGACTCCACATACATATAAGTCTGAAATCTGCACATCTGACATTTAAGATTCATTCACGGATGTTATTCATTAAATTCAGTCTGTCCATATCGACTGAAAAAAATCTAATTCTGTAAAGATGTTGGTAATGACACGTCTTAAATAAAAAAAATGTTGCTCTTTGACATTTCTTTTTTTTTTTATTGTTATTACTCAGTAACATTATTTGCAGAAATCCCCAAATTGAAGCAGCATGACACATTTCTCATTCCAGCAGACGAGCTGCTGAAGCCTCTGCAGTGTGTGATGAGAGCGATGAGGTCGTGAGCCACATCAGTTTAATGCCAAAGAATTTATTTTTAACTTTTGCCCAGTTCTTTGTCATCATGGTGGCATTTGAATTGAATGAATTGCACATACATGCACACAAGCAGTATATTCTTTTTCACTAAGGTTGATCCAGTATTGTCTATTATTTGAGATTTTTGTCTATTATGTGAGAATAATTGCATAATGGGGATTATCAATGTAGTATTATTGTTATTAATATATAATACTATTGTATTATATATACATATATATATATATATATATTGTGCCTGTGCCAATTTGGTCAAATTGAGTAATTCTACTGTTTTTATAACTGTCATTTACACACTCAATGACTCAATAACAATGACATTAATTAAAAATATGTTTTTTTTAGTAGTTGTGTTGTGTTTACATAAGACATTTTTTACACATTGTTTATACATTTTTTTTTTTAAATTCAAAACAACTAGAGTCTTTGTCATGGTTAAAATAAATGCACTGTGTATTGTTTTATTTTCTTACTTTTTGTAGGCTGACACCATATTCACATCTTAGTATTGTGCATCTTTGAATACAGAGCAAAAATCAACAAAAGACCTGACTGCTGAGATTGCAATGCAATGATGATGCAAGCAAAAATTTTGTTTTTTTCCCATGAATAATCCCATGAAGGCTAGGGCCTTCATGGGATTATTCATGGGATATTTTGTTGATACTAAGAAAACTCTGTATGAAATCACAGCTTTACAACATGCAAGCATTTTATGCCCTAAAATCTGTAATTGACATATTTTGGTGTGACTGAAATTATTTCCTCATGCAAGATAATACATGACATTGTGCCTTGGAAGACTTAAAATGAGAAAATAGCAAAGTCACTACATGCAATTTAATGTAGTTTGACATCGGAGATAAGGAAAGCAAAAAAAATAGATTTAGTAACTTTGTTGTGATCCAACAAGAATTATTAAAAATAGCTTTAACATGACAATAAATTTAAATTTTTACCAGCTCAGCAGCTGTCACATGAACTTTATTTTGATTGATAAGTTTATTAGGTGCGAGGTTATTTTTGTGGTTGGAGATTTTAGTCTCTTTTTGACACGTGCCTTAGTACAGATGTTTACGAAGGGTTTTTCCTTCTCCAACTCCAAGCACGTCGATCTAATTTAGATCTGCTGCCGTGCTCGCTCTTACCTAAAAAAAGAGATGAAGAAGATGTAATGTTGACATGCGAATCAAAACCACGTGGAGCTGTTTCTCATTCGGATGACATGACATTATCATAATTCTTTGGTTCTAAATTCTTTTGAAGGATCAACGTGTTTTAAAAAAGCTGCAGATGGAGAGGGGGAAAGTGTTGCAAGCATGCTTTCTCTTTCACACACACACACACGTTTCTGTTGATAAACCACCCAGGTGGAAATCTTCTGTTCTTTTAACATGGTTTTATGGGAGCAACAACATGGCGGTCATAGCAGGAAATGACTCCAAGGTCAGCTGATCCTGCACACATATGCTTCCTATCAACAGACTGTGTGTGTGTGCGTGTGTGAAAGAGAGAGATGTGAACTTGTCATGAAACTGAGACAGTGTGACAGTGTGGTTCTCTGAATCATTCTAATCTCCCATCCCTGGGAATGTAAATGCACCGCAATGATGATGACGTTTCCTTCTGGACATTTATTCTATTATACAGCAATTGTATACAGTTGTTACATATGATGTTATGTAAAGTAAGGGATTTTAAATCTTCAGTATAAAAACAGGCAACTAGAGAGGGTATCACCCCACAAATGATGTTGTGGGAATGTAAAAGCGATCCATATTGTGCATAACACACAAATGATTTTGGGTTCTACATATATATTACCATTGAAAATGTGATCATTTTTGAATCAAATTATCAGTTTGAATGAACACAATTAGCAAATCACAAAGGCTGCACGTCAATCAATTGATTTTTGATTGTTCATGTAACACACACTTCATGTCATAAAGTTTTCCACCTTCCATTACAGTGAAGTAGCTAGAATGATATGATGCTATCTCATGTAGTAACGCTCAATATTGTTTTAAATCTGTAACGCAGCAAATATTGAACTGGGGATAGGAATATATGACAAAATAATCATTATTACTTTATTATTATTATTATTGCCTTTTTACAATGATTGAGAACTGAATATTTACATCAGAACATGATGTCATGAGAAAAAGTCAACAACTCATGAATAAATATACACAGAAATGAACTCTTTATTGCCAACCCTGCTTCATAAAAGTTACACCCCCCCAAAAAAATAAATAAATAAATAAATAAATAAATAAATATAGAAAAAAAAGTGCTTTCTGTAATTACATTTTTTTAAGTAACATAATTTCTCTCAGATTGTATCAGGTTAATATGAGGCTCGGTGTTGGCAGGTGACAGGGAAGGTAACTCTATGAGTCTTGTTAGCCTGAGCTAGGTTTCTTTCTGTGCCTAAATCTAAACACAGGTTAGTCACTGTGTGAAAATGTTCAAAAGCTGTGAAAATATATGTAAGACTGTTGGAAAAGTACAAGTGAGAATAATGTATAAGGTGGGTAATTGGTACGTGTGTGTGTAATGCCATAAATAAATAACTGCAACCTCACAGCAGAGGAGCAAGAGAGAGAGAGAGAGAGAGAGAGAGAGAGAAAAGACCTAACTGGACCTAAACCAGCTCTGTCTTGATTTACATGCCATTAAACTTCTGCTGGCTTTGGACAATATGTGTGTTTGTGTGTGTGTGAACAGTCGACTTAAGGCTGTCTGCATGCAAAAAATGCAGTGTTTTTACAAATAAATCAAGAAAACACAGCAAATGTGAACATCACTGTTTAATGTTTTGGCTCAGGCTCAGTAGGTTAATGCTGATGCAACAGAGCCAGAGGGGATTGTGAGCAATGTGTAATTGTCCTGTCATAATCTGACCGGACAAACTGAACAATCCGAAACATGTCTGTCTTCCTGCAGGTACAAAGTTGCTATCACTAAACAAGGACTCAGAGAAGACCAGCAATGAAAGCACTGAAAATGAGGTGTGTACATGTAAAAACAATAACAAAACACATACATCTTTCATACACAAATTTGAAGCTTTTTTTTTGTTGTTGTTGTTCGTCCGTTTTTGACACTGAAAAAAAAAAATGTGATTGACATCAGTCTCACAGCCAGTGGTTGTAGTTTGTACTTTTGTACACATTTTATACTTGAGTATAAAATGTGATGACTTGAACGCACCTGAAACAAAATGAGTCAGAGGAAGAAGAAAACAACAACTTTGGGTTTGGGCAAAATAATGATAATAATAATAATAATAAAAACAGCTAAAAGCTATGCTAACGTCCACAACATAAGTTAGTGTTGCTTCAGAAATGGCGCTAGAATTGCATCACTGCCAAAAAAAAACGAGGATAAGGAAGAAATTAGAGAGTTCTCACAGGGTTTGTGTTCTGTGCTGAAGATGATAAAAACCTGCATGCTGCATGTCATTTGATCGTAGAATGGATGCTGATTAAACCCATTCTTACTGGACAAAAACCCATTTAAACTCAGTGAAAGTTTTTTTTTTTTTGACCAGTGGGAATGGGATATATGTGAGGCTACTTTGATCTGATGATCAATGACATGCTTCCACGGCACAGCAGCCTGAGCTTAATCAACCACCGTCATTCTTTTATTCTGTTTATTAACCGTTCATGACCCTTTATTTTGCATAAAATCACATATTTGTTGTTTTTGCTCATTTTCTTCCTATTGTGCTTCTGCACAGCTGTTTTCCATTGTGCCCTTCATGTCATGGTTTCACAGCAAATTAATGGACTAAATAACATACAGTAATTAGAGTCATTATGACTCGCTTGGTAATGACTTGTTTCATTATCACAGTTAGTGATGTACAACACGGGTTACCGCAAATGAAAAAAGAGGAAATCAGCCCTAACTGGATGATCTCAGTGAACACACCTGACACAAATTCATAAGGTCATCTTCATTGAAGGCGGCTGTTAAATTTCACAGATGAATTGTGTGTTGGCTGCCAGTACGCTGGGCTGTTCAACAGCCATGCACACGCTGAGTTAAATCTTCTTTGGCTTTGTTTTGAGAGGGTGAGTTCCTTTTCTTGCTTTCCTGCATGTGGGTCTGTGGCTCATTATATACAAGGGTGCTGTGTTTTTAAATTAGTTGCTGAATGATGACCAAAAATTGTACAAACCATAGAGAGTGGGGGCATTTTGACAAAGCAAGGACATTTTGGCTGGTCCTCACTTTTTCAGGGTTAGGATTAAGGTTAAATTGGGTTTAGGTTAGGGTTAGAGTTAGGCATCTAGTTGTGATGGTAAAGGTTAGGGTAAGGGGCTACGGAATGTATTATGTCTATGAGGGTCCTCACTCTGATAGAAGTGCAAACGTGTGTGTTTGTGGCTTTAGCCTTGCCAGGACTTCAAATTGTGTATTTACTGTATAATGATCTAATTTTAAATGTCACTATGCAAATCAAAACGAAAAAAAAAAGTTATTTGACTAAACATTGAGTCAAAATTGATAATTATTCTGTCACATGAACAAAGAATATTAAGAGTTAAAAACTTGAAAGTGATTACATGTGTCATAAAGTATATTAGAACAATATATATGTTTTTAACTTGCTATTGAAGAAAATCATACTGCAATACTTACTCTTGTTTCATGACTCAGCTCTACACATATTACATTACCATATGAAATTATTGACTTTTAACACAATTTATATTTAGCCTAACATAAACAGTACTATGCATACAGTATATGCAGTATATATTGTACATTTTTTTCTGCCAGATGCCCTTCCCACAACACTCTCATTTATTCAGGCTTGGGAGTGGCACAGTGAGTACACTACATGTGACAATTTTGAGTGTCCAAATAATAATGAGCATTAGGGATTGAGTACATTGCTCAGGGGTACCCCAGCCCTTGACCTGGTGAGGAAACAGCAACCTTTCAGTCACAAGCCAAGTTCTCTTTTTTGCTTGGCTGTGGGTTGACCCATGTATTAAATTGTATTCTCTTTCAGCACTTTTTGGGTGTTTTTCTCCAACCTATTTTGGGAACGTCCTCATTCAACCTCCACCAAGTTCCCATGGTTACATTTTCTTTAGTCTAGCATCACCAACTAGACTTGAAGGTGGTTTTGTCCGACAGAGGGAGCAGGTATGGATGGATGTCACATTTGGTCCACACAGATTCAAACTGAAGGTGTGCACAGATTTGTATGTGTAGGGTACACACCAAAACAGAATAGGTGAATGATGAAACTTTTGTCAAGTAGACTCTTAAACAACAGCACTGGCAGAACTTGCAGGACCACTGTTGGCAAAAAAAAAAAGTGGGGGAAAAGAGGCTCCTGAGGCAAACACAACTGTGCCAGCCCAACACAGGCCCAACATACTGTTCCTCTCTGTGTCTTGTCAATACTAATAATGTTGATTTTAAAACAGTGCCCATCAGCAAATTGCCCAAATAGTCCCCCCCCACACACACACACACACACATGGATATTATTCACATCTGTCAACATCTCTGTGGACATAGTCCCCTCAACAAGAGCCATGTGAGGACTCATGTGTGCAAATAAAAGGCTGACATTTCTGCAAACATTATTCATAACGTTGTTTGAATTAGTGCAGTCAATCAGTTACCAAAATAACCAATTTACTGCAGACTTTGCTGTGATAATAATTATTAACACAAAGGAAACGCATATTAATTCAGCTACTAAAGTTTAATAGCATCTTGAAGTTTATCCTACAGATTATTTCCTGTGATCTGCAAACGAAACTTGTTTGCACATACTGTACATAGATAGTGAGATAAATAGATAGAGAGATGTCTCCTGCAAGAATGATGACTTGCACAAGCATCTTCATTTTCTTCACATCATTTTTTTCAGCCCACAGTGGGCCACACAGTGGAACACATGGCTAGCACTTTTGCCACACAGCAAGAAGGTTGCTGGTTTGTGTCCTAGTCGAGGCCTTACTGTGTGATTCTTCTCTGCTTCCCGCGAGACTGTCTTACTTTATTTCTGAGCTGACTTCCTGTTAACACAGAGTTCACAGCGCTCCAGAAGGACTCAAGTCCCCATCTCTGCTTCATGTATACTGATGCTAAACCTCATTTTACTGTGAATAGAATTTGAAGCAGGTTGCCACGGAACACATTAAACACAAAAATTATAGTATGACCAAATTTTTAGTGACCCAAAAGTTACCCTTGAGGGCAAAATGCAAGATTTGTCTCTTGATTTGATTTAAAGTCTGTCTATTGTTTTTCCTTCATGCTAATGGGTGGACAGCATTTATCCAGTCAGCCAAAGTGAAAAAGTGGGCAAATAATCACGGTGAGCGTGGCAGCACAGTGTGGTATCTTCTTTTTCTGCTTTAGCTACAACCATTACTTGACTTCACTAGTGTTTCCACTTCCACTACACTAGGTGGTGATATTCCCTCTTTCAGTTTGTTCGTGTTAGATAATTTCGGTTAACCTTATTTTCTGCAGTGATTTCCAGTTTCGCATTTCCTGTCAGTAGTTGTGTAGCTTTAACCAGAAGACATGACCGATAATATCACTTCTAGAAAACAGGTACCATGTGTGCAGTCAGGGGTTGGTTAAACAGCAGTTGGTTTTGTACACAAAGTAGGAGTGTTTTTGATCATCAGCTGCAAATCAGATGGGAATGTAAACACAAAAGTGCAGTACAAACGTCTTTCCTCCTTCAACGAATAAGGAATTACACTGTGGCTAAAAGACTTAAATATGAAGAAGTAACAGAAGGGTCTCAGTACCAGAGAAGATCATGTAGTACCAGAGAAATGGCAACGGTACGGTAAAACCTCCAACGATGTCAACAATGTTGGTGCCCCAAGTAACATTTTAACATTTTATAACCCAGATTTAAACTTGGTTTAAATCTGGGTTATATTGTCAACTTTTCTTAATTAATTATTTCCTTTCATTCATGCACTCAACCATTCACACCGTGCAAAATGATTCATAATACTCTAATACGTCACATGAGGTCACTTCCTTGTGTCATCCTCCCACTCCATAATATCACACTGATGTGGAACTGACCACGTCACCTGTTCAATTTGTTATCAAAAGAGTGTGTGCAACATTTTTAAGAAAGCAGAACTCGCTCCATTCACAGATATGTGGAGGAAACAAATACCAGATATGACACACATTAACAGGAAGTTGGACATTTTGTTACTTCCGCATTCAAAAGAGAGGTCTGTGTAATATCATGACAACTATAGCTGGCAGCTAGTTGATACTTGTCCCATTCTAAGTCTTTCTACCATCCCACCAGCCTTTATTTTACCATGAATTCCTTGCTGTCGCCTTCTTCTTCTTCTTGTTCTTCTGTGTACTGGCTTCTTCTCGTGCTTGGTGGCGGGAATTGTGGAACATGGACATGAACAACTAGGTCAGGTTTAATGTGGAACATGCAATTCTACACTGACTACCACTTGCATTGGTCTGACTTTCAGAAATTACATTTTAAGTCAGACTAACATATTTACATGTAGTTTAGTCTGATTCGATTTTTTTCTAATGACATGTAAATGTAGGTTTACTGACAAAAAATTACAAAAAGGTTCTCATTTCATCATTTCACCCAAAGGCACCATAAGGGGTTAACAATATCTAGACATATATCTATAGACTCACAAATCTATAACTTGTACTGAATATCAATATAGCTTTTTATAAAGTAAACATCATGTCAAATGGAACATTGTTATTTTTGCCTGTGTGTTCCCTCTTGTGTTTTAGCATATCCTGCTAAGTATAGGTTTAAATTGGTGTTATCACCCCCCCCCCCACACACACACACACACATAGAACTTGAGCTTGATCGTTCTTGAAGGAAGACCCTGACGTGTGATGATGTGATGCCCCTCTGCCACCCCACCCCCACTGACAAACACACACACAAACACACACATTTGTTGGAAGTCTGGTTGGCCATATAGTGCCTTTACAGCCACTTCCTTTTCCCCCTCAGTTGTTAAAACACAGACACACCTGCACACAAAACTGCACATTTCCCAGCAGAAACCACACACGAGCTGATTATTTTCACTCCAGTTGCGTCACTTCACTTTTCCAGAATGTCAGAATTGTGTGATGTGTGTTCATCCACACATGGAGATAGTTCAAGTTTGGATTTATGGACTTTAAACTAGTCCTTTTGAATGTATGTAAGCACAAATGCTCTAACATCATAAATGTCCTACTCATGCAGACTGACTGGCATCTGCTTCTGTTCCTGGCAATTATTTAGTTTCCCGCTATGTTTTTTTCTCTTTTCTTCGTTTGTATTTAAAGTTGGAGACACACCTCTACACCCTTTGGAAGGTGTGGGATGTTTCTATCCACTGTGTCCACTTTTGGGCCCTTTTGTCCCCCCCCCCAGGCCATTCCAGACCAGACAGGGGCCAGACTACAAAACTGTTTACAAGCTGTCTGTCTGTCTCAAGTTCAACTGCAAAGTCCAACCTGGGAGACAAAGAGACAGGCCACAATACAGACAAAGACGAAGGAGGAGGAGGAAGAGAAAGCATGGAGGTGATAAAAATGGTAGGGTAAGTGTGTGCTCATGTGTTTGTGTGTGTGTGTGAGGGAGGAGGGTCTTTTGGACATGAACTTGAGACAGAAAAGTGAGCCTCTGTCCTGCATTCCTGTTCTGCAGCATAAAGTATACTCTGGGGAGCTGTGTGTGTGTGTGTGTGTGTGTGCGCGTTTGTGCGTGTGTGTGCGTGTGTGTGTGTGCGTGTGTGTGTGTGCGTGTGTGTGTGTCAGGAGTTGGGCCCTCTCCTCTGCTCCCACTCACCTATAAAACCTGATAGAATAGAATAGAATATGTATTCATTGTATTTGGGCTTAATTCTGTTCCAATTTGTTGTTGTTGTTTTATCTCAAACAAAAAAATGGCTGGTGTCAGAGAGAGGGGAAATATTGAAGGCGGGAAACATCTGTAACACCCACACGGAGAGAACACGCTCTGTGCCCTAGAGCAAATACACGGAGAGTGTTTTACTCACACATGAAATGCTCCATATCACAGCGAATAACTTCCCTTCGCATGTCATCACCTTGGAATCGGATGAGATTCTTTTGAATTGATTTTTTTTTTAGACAGAAATAAGCCACTACCCCAAATGCAGTCTCTTTGTTTTTCACACACATTCATTTGAACTTCTTTCTCTGCTTTTGTTATTTGTGATGTTTTCCGTGCCATCAAACCTAATATTAATTTCCTTAAGGGGACAATACATATAAATTTAGTTTATTGCATGCACTGTATTGTATTTTATCATGTTGGAATTCTATCATATTGTATCATATCATATCAGAATTGTGTATTGTAATTTTATTAATGCCCATAGGAAAATTCCTTCTCTTTATTTAACCCACTGGGAATCTTAGATTCCGGCAATAACAGAGATGACAGAAAAATAATCTGCAGTGTCTATTTGAAATTTTCTGCCTAAAAAAACAAACAATGCAATGATTTCACCTCTGACATTGTCATGGTAACATTAGCAGTAAAAAAATATGCAGTCAGATTTTATACTTAAGACACACGTACTATACTTTAGGTGTGGGATATTTAGCATTTTCTCTAATTTAAAGGTTTCTGAATGACTGCATATGAGACATTTAGTTTTCAACAGACTGTGACATCGATGCATACAAGTAAATAATTGATTTACCTGGTGTGTATGAATTATTCATTTTTTGAGCAAAAAAAAAAGAACACCTCACTCTATATTCCTTCAAGGTCACTATAAAGGTGTTTAATGATGACATTAAATCACAGGAATAATTTCACTTACTTTAAAAAATTTAATCAAATTTTCCACACCGTGCGTCCTTAATCTTGCCTGGCACTTTAATGCTGACTGCAATCTCTGGTGGATTTGCTTTTAATTGGCTGTGCTCCCATAGTGGCTGATGATTCTGGAACAAACATATGCTGCTGCTGCTGCTGCTGCTGCTGCTGATATCATGCAGATACTCACTGTCCAGTGTTATTTCATCTCTGGCTGCACATTCATTCAGCTTTGAATTCAGCCACTTTTACCTGCAGAATGTTGGGACCCTTTTCCTTGCAGGAACCACATCAGGAAGCATTGACTGCTTCTGAAGGCAGCATGTAAAAAAAACAAAGATATTGTGGTGTGTTGGGGTTTAGTGGGCAGACTTTCCCAGGGGGTTTTGCATGATGCCACAGTTTAGTTGTGTTTCAGTTCATTATAGGTGTTATTTGACTCATGCTAGTAATATTAAGGCTCTGTAACTGTGGCTTTGTATGAGAAAGGGCTGTGGGTGTTTGCCTCAACTTTCATGGGATATTTACACCAAACGCAAGGAAGTGACTGTTTCTGTCTCCAGTACTGTACTATTTTACTCTGGTGCCCAAAGGGAAGGTTGCCAAAGAATGGAACGGTTAGAGCTGTTTTTCAGTACTATTCTGAACACATGATGGTTCTAAAAATGTGAACCCAGTGTAACCAAGGGGTAGAACAAGATGGAGGCAAAATGATCCACTGTGGAAACCCTTAAAGGGAGAAGCCAAAAGAAGAAGAAAAGGTTCTTAAAATATAAAATCTATCATGAGTTTATAAAATATAATGTCCGAGTGCAGATCATATGATCCGACATAATTTGAAGGGTATTGGTTGGTGTGTTGTTTGTCTTTATACCTGACTTGGATCTGTTTAGGTTGGCAGGAATGCACAAGCAAATGTGACTAAGTTTTTGGGCAAAAAGCTCATCTAGCCATTTTCTTGTAATCTAAATTGTTCAGTTTTCTACAAAAATTACAAATCTAAGAGATGTGCTGATTTAAAAAAGTTTTTTTGATTTTGCGGCAAACTGATACTTGTGTCTTAAAACTGCACTTTTACTTCATCCTTTTTTCAGAATAAAGGGAGTTGAATTCTGTATTACAGTTTAACAGACACTACAGTTTAACGGACACTATTTAAAAATGTTAATTTGGAATTCACTTACATGCTGGATATTAATGCTGACAGGCCACTTGCTGACCATGGTGTCTTTCCTGTGTCTGATGAGGGGAAAAACATATTCACACTGCACTAAAATTCATTCCACTTTTGCTCTCTTTTATAGGAGTTACATTGCTCTTCAGTGAGTGAGCATAGTAAACATTTTCAAGGTGGTTTACCTCATGAACTTTGTTTCAATTAATGCCTCAAGAACAAGAGTGAAAAGCAACTTGAAGATTAGCTGTATTTCAACTAACAGTTAGTTTCTTCTTCAGCTAAAACTGATAACTGAGTTGAAATTTCATAACTCATTCTTCCATGTTTTCAAATGTCTTTTTTTTTTTACCACCTATTTATTTTTACTACCATGTTCATTCTTGTTTCATTTTTGTCTATTAAATGTGATAAATAAAAAGGTGAAAAATAAAAGGGAAAGGAAGTTCTGTGTGGTCGAGCTGATATTAACAGAAAGATTAAGATGAATTCCAAATGCTGCCTTGAGACAAAGATTAAAAGTGACATATAGTACAGTAGATGTCTGTTAATGGTCATGTAGTTTTAGGAATTAAATAATTATGATTATGAAAAACGTGGAAAGAGAGAGAAGAAAACAGAATATTTATTTTTGTTACATCATGACCTCATGTAATATGAGCTCTGACCTCATGCCCTACTGTATTTTGCTGCTGCATCTAACCACACTGAATTATGACTCACTGTACTGTATGACCTTTTGTCTTCTTTATAATAATCACTTTCTCTCCACTGTTTATTAAAATTCAATTTTTAGAAGTAATGTCAACAAGCAAACAAGTAAAAGTTATCAATCAATTAAAAACAAGTATGGTGGCAATATGTACTTGCTATAAACCCATAAGTTAAAATAACATATTTGGTACTGTGCATTGTGACTGCATTGGTTTCAATTTTGCTGTTAAACCCTACACTTTTAACTAAAGTGTGTCAATAGTTGGTGGGAAAATGATAGTATGCCTCCAAAATATGAAGGTGATGTAATCTAGAGATGTCATAAAAAATATGTTTCCATATTCATATATTAAAACAATGTGGTTTATTAAACATTATATTTAAATTAAACATGTTCAAGGTTTCCCTTATACATCCAAAATATAAAGGATCTTTTAAACGTTTTTCCTCCACAGCACTATATATATACTTCTATAATCGTTTTTAATTAACTCGTTAATTAATTAAATGTTTTTAATTAACTCACTAAAATTTAATTCAAGATATTTGGTTTAACAGTTGGTTTAACAGTTTGAAGCTATAGCTTGTAATAAGATAATAAAATTGTATTGACATTTGAAAAAATAATGTATCACACCAACCCAGATGGACTATACATTTTTGATGAATGTAGCAATTTAGAAATGAAAGTTACCTGCTGTCTTACAAATGTGGGCATACTCAACTTAAGTTGTTCCAACACAGAATGTTAAGATATTAGTTTAACTCTAATAAATAAACTTAAAACATAATATTTAATGTCCAATAGTGTAAAATGTGAGAAATTATTTCGTACAGGTGATTCGTACAGGAGTTTTCTAGTTTTCTTTTTGAATTAAGAAGCACATACACATACTTCTCAGAGGTCGCTCTCTCTCTCTCTCTCTCTCTCTCTCTCTCTCACACACACACACACACACACACACACACACACTGTGGTATTTGGACCAAAGGGGACGAAGGGCTTTATGAGCTGCCGGGCTTCCGTGGGCATTGTTGGTTTTAAAGGAGGACTGAGACTGTGCAGTAGCGTCAACACAGTCCAACAGAGCACACCGCCGTTTGTCAAGTTCAGTGTTAATGTTTAATGGCCTCTCTCTCTCACACACACACACACAGTGACATTCAGTTTTACACTGGTCAGAAAGCAGCTTCATTTTTTTAATCTGGGTTTATTTTATTTTCTCTATCTCTGTGCGTCCTTCTCCTGCTGCTGCTGCTGCTGCTGTGGACACAGATAAAAGTCCACACTCACCACTGTGTGTTTTCTTTCATTTAACGCCTGTTTCTGCTTCAGTTTCTCTGTTAAAAACAACCTGAAATGTCGCATTAGTGCAGTTTAACCACCGCAGCGCAGCCCACAAACACCACACCTTCATGTTTTTATTTAGTTATTTAATTATTTATTTTAATAAAGACATATTTTCATGTGCCACGTTAATGAGTCTATAATGAAAACCCCTCACCATCTCTCCTTTTTCTCTCTGAGGCTGACTGTATTTGCGGCTGCAGCACCTTCCACCTCAAAACACGCGTGTCCCACATTTTACTTGAAGGTCACACTCTATGTCTCCTTTTAATAAAAATAAATATTCCCATGTTTTCATCCAAATATGTTCAGAAACTCTGAGTTGTAGTCTTTTTTAATTAAATGCATCTATTTATGTGTGAATCATGGATGTCGTTTTAAAGGTAACGGTGAATATGGGCCAGTGTTTTCAAATAAAACCCAGAATATGTTATTTTATAAAAAAAAAAAAAAAAAAAACTTGTTTTATATTCAGGTGTTTTCAAGATAAAAGCAATCATGGCATGGGTTGTGGAATTTGGTATTCTGAAGCGCGCAGTCTTTGCGGCCCATTTATTCATTATTATTACTATTATTATTATTATTTCGACTTCATTTATTTAGGTATTTGAGGTATATGAGGAAATTACCTTAAAAAGTTTATGTCATAGTTCATATTTAAAATATTGTTCTTATCCATTTACACGATTTTTTTCGAGCATGTGTTTTGGAAGGAAAAGAAATAGAATTATGTAGCAGTTTAAAATTAATGGTTTTTAGATGATGCTGGTTGTGTTTAGTTGTTCACTTCTGCGTGTTGATCCTCTATTAGACTCTGGTGGGTTCAGTTACGTCTGATGACAACAAGTAAAACAAAAAGAAAGGTGGAGCAGCAGCAGCGGAGTCTGATCGTGACGTGACTGACAGAGTCACGAGCCGCAGACAAGTTCAGTCAAAACACACTCTGGAAAGAATCACACGTGAACGACACAACATCCAGACTGTTATTTAAATGAAAAGAGCTACTGTTTATGTTAAAGCTGCTATAAGCGCGCGCACGGGTAGCAAATGATCACCTCAAACATCCTTTGCATCAGTTAATTAATAAACAATTAAACAATTTATGTGAAGCGTTATTTGAGTTTTAGATATAATGAAGGAGTTGTTAGTTAATTAGTTAATTAGTAATTGTTAGTTGACAGCATGTATTGAATATTAAGTTGAGTTTGAAATGAAGATGCAGTGAGGCAAACATAAACCCAGACTGTTCTTGTACTTGCTGCAGAGTGAGGACCAAAAATCATATAAACCCTACAGAGTGAGGACATTTTGACAAAGTGAGGACATTTTGATTGGTCCTCACTTTTTTCACCCCTTAAAATTGCTTTTTCGGGGTTAAGACCTGGTTTTAGCGTTAGGGTTAGAATTGGGTTTAGGTTAGGGTTAGGGTTAGACATCTAGTTGCGATGGTTAAGGTTAGGGTAAGGGGATGGAGAATGCATTATATCTATGAGGGTCCTCACTCTGATAGAAGCGCAAACGTGTGTGTGTATCTGGTATTTCTTATGTTGTGGGGACCAAAATCTTCTTACACAGTTACCTTATGGGGACAAAAATAAAGTCTCCAAAATGAAAAAATGTAAAACATGTACTACATAATTAGGTTAGGTTATGTTAGGGTTAGGTTTAGGTTAGGGTCATAGTTAGGGTTAGGACACTAGTAATTATGGTTAAGGTTAGAGTGTCTCCAAAAAATAAATGTAAGTCAATGCAATGTTCTCTGAAGTCATGGAAACCAGTGTGTGTGTGTGTGTGTGTGTGTGTGTGTGTGTGTGTGTGGTAGCTATTACTGACCAGACTAGATACAACACTCCACTGTTGTAAAATGATCGCGGGTGACTTAAGTGAGTCTCAAGGTCAAACGCCTCTGTCTCTCTCTCTTTCACACACACGCACGCATGCATGATGTGTGCAGCTATTTTTCTTAAGACACTGCATTTGGACAGCCTGAACAAAGCCTCGTCCCTAACCTTAACTATAATCAGTTCACACCGAACCTTAACGTTTACCTCAAAAATAAGTTTCCGCCAAGTTTGGATCGCCATGAGGACTAGTGGTACTAAAAAGGTCCGCGTTTGTGCCAAAAAATGTTCTAAAGAGGTGGGAAATAAAATAACATATAGACACACAATGGCCGCGCAGTTTAACGTCACTTCTATGAAGTCAAGTGAAATTCCGTTTAATGTGCATAACACACATTTAAGCAATTAAAATTTCATGTCTGCTCATTGTTAATTGTCAATTGGCATTCTTTATAATTTAATTTTATATTTTAGCAATTTATTTAGGAGGATACACTTATGTTTACCTATAAAATCATACAATGCGAAGGAAATTCAACCACCGACCTTCAATGTGTATCACTCAAATTGCCAAAACCAACAGAATACTGTGTAACAGAATGATTTTAAATGCGCTATTAATTTGAGTGTTTGGAATATTAGATACATTGCTTTGAGAAATTAAAGAAAAAAAACTTCAACTATACAGCCTTTACACTAAAAAAGGTAAGCACAGATGTTTTCATCATTTCTTTTCAGTGAAGTAAATGAGTGGAATATTCGGTCACTGTCATCCATGACGGTTGTTTCTCACGGCTCTGTCCAGACCTGTGAACATGATAGGCAGGGATTTGACAGCGTTGTTGTGGTGATGTTTATACACGGAGGCCACGGTCCAAACACGAATTCGCGCTCTCATAAACACAAAGGATCAGAATTCCAGTGTGCGCGTATCAACTTTCAGCCACTGACATGAGCCAAAGAAACGCAGGAATCCACCGTTTTAGACAAATAAATTGAAATATGTAAGACCTAATACACGGGGATTAAAATATTTATTTACGATTACTGGTTGACAAGCGTTATAAACAACATGGGCAGTATAATATATTTTTTTTAAATCTACTGGCTATACTGGTCACGCACAACACTGACAAACAGTAAAACAGACAGACAGATGAACGCAGGCAGGATGTTGTATTTACAGGAAGCCTCTGGCAGAAAAGTTTGAGGACTTGGCTTATTTTGTTTAACCTCATATTGTCCTTAATGTCATTTTTTTTCTTCCATGATTTTACGCACACAGGCGCGCACAGTCGAATGTCTTTATCTTTTGTCAATTTTATTTTCTTTTTAGGCTTTTTCCACTCAGTCCAGTTTGAACGTGCTGCATATGGCAGACAAATATAGTCAGTCCGTTCACTCAAGTCTTTCGGCCCAGTCTACGGCGCGCTGGTCTTCACTTTGGCCACGAACTTCTTCTCCTTCACCCTGCGGTTCTGGAACCAGATGGTGATCTGCCGCTCGGACAGGTTGGTCGCCGCGGAGATCTTCCTCCTCTTGTCCTTGGTGATGAACTTATTTGTGGCGTACTCTTTCTCCAGCTCCTTCAGCTGGACCTTGGTATACGGTATCCGCTTCTTCCTGCCGCGACGGAAAGGTGAGCTGTCGTGCTGGTGAGCCACCACATCTGTGAGGACGCGGACACACAGAAAGAGAGACAGGAGGAGAAGGAGAGAGTGTGAGGCAGCATTTACTCACACACACACACACACACACCGTGCTGAGTTCAGGGTATGCAGCTTCGTGCATGCAGTTGATTGGATAGACGCTCGACCTGGTGGACGTCTGCTGTCTGCAGTAGCAGCACCTGCTCATCATAAATGTCCTTGAACATAAAGGCTGCACACGTTTGTGCATTAACGAGCAAAAACAACAACACATAGAGTAAGGTTAGAAAATAATTAAATAGCAGTAAAATATCAGCTGTCTAACAAAGATTTTCATAAATATCGATATAAATCAGTGACGGTTTTTACGTCACGTGTATTCAATTCTTTAAAAAAATGTCAATTAATTAATTCGACATTGACTGAAAAGTAAAACCCACCTTCAATTATGACGTTCACCATTATAATTATCAGTATAACATTTATTTATTTATTTTCGGCCACATGTCTATATCCCTACACAAAAGAGGAACTCGTGTTTGAGATCATCCAACTTCTTGATAGTTTTCATATTTCACGGTGGTTAGATGTGATAATATGAGCCTGATAACAACAATATTGTCTTTTTTTTTCTTTTTTTTTGCAAACTTTGTCAATGTCGTTACTGGTCATTATGTGGTGTATAGTTTTCAATCGTATGATCACAGTAAAGAATCTTGGCAATACTGTTGATACTGATTTTACTGTACAATCACTGTCCACATGTATGAGCTTCAGTCATGTGGATATTTGTAAATCGAATGAAATTGGTTTTCTCAGTACGATTAACACGTGATCTTGGCCTTGCCATGTCAAATATGAAGCAGGAAATTATTATTATTACTATTATTATTATTATTAGTTATATATGTCTAAATCATATGCATGTAGCTGCAGTAGCAGATGTAAAGCCAAGGCTGACATCTGAATGAGGACAATGTGATGGTCAGACTCCAAACAGCTTGTCTTGTTTTGTGGCATCAGTTGCACAAACCGCGCGCTCCGAGCAGATGGAATTGTTTTTGAGTTTGGCGCGTGGACTGTGACTATTTGATTAATGTAATTTATTATTTATACTGATTGTCCTTTGTATGACCTTTGGATTTATTTATTTATTTGTGTATTTTAAAATGTGTTTTAATGAGCAGCTTATTTTTAATATTGGCCATGAATTTTAATGTTTTATGAATAATATTTTTATATCACAGAAATACAAAAAAACACTCAGAATTTCAGTCCAAACCTATACATTAAAAGGTTCAATAAAAGTTCATAATTTGTTTCTAATTAAAATGTGAAGCTAATTATGAAAAAGGTAGTTTTGTTTTTAAATACAAGTAAAATCAAGTGTTACCAGCTAGAGCGGACTTCCACAGGTGTCCAGCCTGTCCCTGGTCCTTGGAGCAGTACATCTGCCCCCCCCAGCCGTTAGTCAGAGCCCATGGCTGGTAGCTGTCCATGGGAAGCAGGGTGTCATGGCGGGGCTCCCCGCTGCCGAGCGTTTGGACCACCGACACGTCCAGGTAGCTGGCCATGGACTGGTACGGGCTCGGGTAGCCGTGATAAAAGGCGAACTCCTTGGCGCGGTGGTTCGGGTATTCGTCAGAGCTAACTGTCGTGTCCATGTACTGCGAGCTGAGCGCAGCTCCGGCCGCCTGAGTGCAGGACTTAAGAGAACTCCGCCCCATCCTGCACGGGTAGTAACCGTTACCAAAATAGCTGTACGGTAACGCGGTGGCGGCGGAGGAGCTTTGGTGCGGGGGGCACGGTCCGGCCGCGCACTGCTTCCCAGAAGCAGCGCCGGTCTCACCGGATCCCGAGGTGGACACATCCACTGTGGAGTAGCCGGCGGAGGAATGCACCAAGCCGGATGGGTGTCCGCCCAGAGCCGCCGCGGCCGCGGAGTGCGCCATGATGTTGCGGCACTGGCTTGCTGCCGCGAAGTTTCCGCTCCCCACCAGCCCCTCCATGTTCTTGTTCAGGTCGTCCAGGTTGTTGTCATACACGAACATCACAGTTTCCGCTGGCCAGCGAGGGTTTAGCACCAAGGAGGCGGTCATAGGCGCTACTGTTCCCGGTCTGGCCTCAGTTCGTCTCCGTTTCCTTTCAGATTTTTTTTTGTGTCCGATCCTGCTGCTGCTACATCGGCCGAGTGAGTGATATTGTATTGGTATTAATTCTTCTGTGACCACTGGCTGTCCTGCACCCACACACACAACTCACTTTAATTCACATGTAACATCACGCGCACCGCCGTAGCACGCGCGCGCTGCCTTGCTGCACCATTTACTGACGGCACTCGCTCACATGCAGGCAAAGACTCCGGGTACAACTGGACCTTCGGTTACATCCTAGCCGCAACCTTGACGCAAGAAACCCCCAGGACCAGGAGAAGAGGGGGCGCATGTCCATTGGATGAGATCGAATGACCACGTGATAAGACAGGGGGTTGGGTAGAGAGACTTGATGGGAGCTGTCAATCAAAGAAAAACATTTTTAAGAGGCTCGATCTGTGGCAAGAGGAGAGCATGGTTCCTTCATGTGCTGCTTTGCTTTGCGTCTTGCGGCTGAAGCCTCTAATCTCCTGCGGTGGCCACAAACTGTCACATTCCATTTGTAACTCCAAAAAAGCAAAACAACTAATGATTTGGTGTTATGCGTAAAGGCGCACGAGGGATAACGCGAGTACACGCCAACAACGATGCCAGCAATGGCACCACCAATGCATTTATGTTCGTGTAATTCAATTCTGTCCCTTGTTTATACTGTGTAATTAGACCACAACTGTGTATGTGAAGTCAATTATAACATTTTTAAATGGGCGCAAATGAAACATGAACGAAACTCGCTTGATTTTATCGTCAATTATTAAGAACATTACCTGCAGTTGTTCGAACGTTAGTGTGAGCTGCTCGGTATTACACGGAGTTATTGCTGTATTCAAACTTATAATCGGTTCTGCCAAATACATGAATACATGAAAAACGTTTATCCTTGTCATAAAAGTATTAAATATAATAACGTGCCAAGGACGTTCTTTTTTTTTTTCTTTTTTTTAAAAAGGAACATGTGATTGCTATTTAAACGACGGAACCCGCTTGGGCAGTTCTGCCAGTTTTTCCTCTGTTCTGTTTTTTGACAAATCGGATTTGATTCACATGCATGCAGGAAAAAAAGGTCTGCTGATTTCACTGCCTTCATAATCAAGGTTGGTTTTAAATTTCCATTAACATCTAAAGGTATTTTTAGACGGATCCATTCATGATTCCGCATGCAGACTGCGCGCTCATGAATGGACTGAAGTGGGATTTAATGCGTAAAGCTTATCTGAATGGGAAAAACATGGCAGTGAAAGCAAGCCGAGTCAAGTTCTGTCCTAATATGTCAGTGTTTGCTCTTGTCGGTCTTTGCTGAGCTGTCACGTTTTTCCAATCATTCAAATTGAAACTTTGCAGACTGAGAAACATAAAGTATACGATTTTTAAGTAGTGTTTTTACGCACGAGGTTGTGAGTGATTGCTAACAGCAACAGGAGATTTTAATACACTTCCCGTGAGTGTAGTGTGGAGGAGATGACAGCTGAGTCGCCCAGGGTTAGCATTTTATTTTTATTTATTTTACTTAATCTTATTAGTCTGAAAATTTGAGAGACTTATTCTCTTTGTTCGCTAGGCCTGGAGGAAGTGCAGGATCCCTGGGTGTGCCACACAGTTAATGGCGCACTGCAGTTGAAGATATCCTTTAAACTAAACCGCAGCCCTTAGCATTATTCAGGAGCAGCAGACGTGAGGAGCAGGTTTGATTGGCTTCTCCAAGTGATGGAGGGAGGTGGAAGCCTCAGGGAGCAGCGTGTTTGTTTGTCTCCTCTCCTTGTCCACATATAGGTGCCAATTTGGAACGTAGAGTATACGTGGGGAAATCAATGGCTAAAACGAGGTGCCAACGCATTTGTCAAATGTTCAAATTCGCGTACATTCACTCATATTTTGATCCTGAACAGACTTAAATGTAAAAGTGGGGCAAGAGCCATGACATTGGTGCTGATGTGAATCTGTAGAAACTTACAGCACCAGTGACAAAAGGGTATAATACTCTCCCCCTTTTTGGCTGCAAACATTTTCATATGTGTGATTAATATTTAATCAAGAATATTCATAAATAACACCAGTTCTGCGTTTGTCATTTTAATTTTATAATACACACATATGCTGCAAATTTTTGTTTCCACTGGCAAATTTCATTTTCCTTCTTATATTGATACTCTCATAACACTTAAAAACGCAAAGTAAATTATACATTAAACGTGTAAAATTAACAGAACTGTGTAGTTATGGGACTAAAAACATAGTGTTAAAGTAGCACAAACTAATTGAATTTAACACCAATCCAGATTGTATTCGGTCTTAATTGGATTTAAATTGGCTATTACACTGCAGCATTTACTGTGTACCATTTCATGCGCATTCACACAACTGTGATTAACTTCCTCATTTCATATATTTAAGCACCTTGACCTTTATATTTTGCACTTTTTGTTATATACATTTATTTTGTTAAACAATTTGTTAAACTACTTACTGAGGTAAATGCTGACTTTCAAATTCAATCAATTAGTAAACTAAATAACTAAGGGTTTACTATTTAAAAGATAGTCAACAGTTATTACATCTAGTATGGGCATTAAGATACTCTTCAGTGATGGATTATTTAAGACACATTTAACAAAATCAAATCAAATAAAGCCACACACACAACTGGCTGCTGCTTGGAACGGATTCTGCAGATTTCACACTGAGCGTGGACCTGCTGCGTTAAAAAGAAGGCTCACACAAGTATCCATCAGGCATTACGCATACAAGCACGCACGCAAGCAAGCCACCCAGACAGTCCGTCTCTCTCCTATAGTGTGGTCCGTCCGGGAAAGAGGGTGTGTGTGGTGGAGGGTCAGACAGGCCCCTCAAGGTCAAGGTCAAGTTTAACACACGGAAGGGGGAGGGGGGGATTGGTGAGACAGAAAGACAGGCAGACAGACGTAATGAGCTGAAGTTCAAGGCCATGTTCGCGCCGCTCTGCACACCTTGCTGCAGCTTCTTCTGTTTGTTTGTGAGTTGTTTGTGCGGGTGTTTGAGTGTGAGACGCCATGCTGTCTCCGTGTACAAGGTATAAATGCAAACATCCAGACTGCAGCAAACTGAAGAAATGATTAACCAGAGGGAGTTGTCCTCAGCTGAACAGACAGTGTGTACATCGAGAACACTCGATGTCCTTATAATCCATATTATTATTATTCAGTGTCCACAAACTATCACAATTCCCAAGCATTTTGACAAGCGCCTAACAGTTAACATGGATTCATGTGCCATTTACAGTTGGATTGTAACTTTATTGTCACCTCACATCATTCTGTGACTAAATGTTTCTCGGGATAATCCTCTGGGATTAGAGCTGCTGCTGTTGCTGTTGTTGCTGCAGCAGGTGATGGCTCGCTTACAGGCATTTCTACACCGCAGTGAAAATGAAAATGGCTCAGATACTTACACAAACTGCATGAAGTAAGAAAGTCCCTGCAGGCGCGATGCACCAGGAGCAATTCGTTTACTAACGTGTTTTAAAATAATGTAGTTATAAGATGAGAAAAGACATTTCAGAAAGTCCCACAATGGGCAGCAAAGACAGTTAATGTAATAAATTATAAATATGCTTTTCACGTTTATGAATGCACAATATAAAAAGATATCGACAAAAGAGAATACATTTTAAATTAATTGACCACAGTTTTATGTTTGTAATTTAACCCAATTACTTACTACATTATTTATGGAGTACTTGAGGTTGTTTTTGTAACTATCATTTTAGATTAGATTACATTAAATGAGCTTAACCAGAGAAATACACTTGTTGCAGCAGCAAAAGGGTCAGACGATCGTAATGTGTACGAAACAAAGCATAGGATGATTAGGAACAGTATATAAATAACAGAAAAAAAATTTAAATGTTTACATAATACGCAATATACTGTATACCTTCAACTCCATACTGTAAAGTAACCCTGGAAAGTGCAGTGGCTTATTGTAGAGATGTACAGCACAGATTTGTTTTAATACACACAGGATGACATGACAGGTTACACGATGTGAGGAATAGTGCCAAAACAAAATCCGTTAACTGGTAATTTTGTTATGTTTTTTTATCTAAACGTTTTATTTTTCAACCCCTTATTTTGATGTTGCATTGAACTAGATTTGAGGAGGTGTGTTGCCTAATATATATATATATATATATATATATACACTACTACTACTACACAATAGTACTATGTACTATTAGATTAATATGTAGTATAATATATCAATAATAACACTGTTACATAAAGCATGGAGCATACTTATGGTTCAAGGAGTCATAAAAGACGTTTCAATAGGGCCCCCAGTTTCTCTTAATACCCCAGTTCCGGGCAGTTTAGATGATATACAGTGAGTGTACAATCATGATTAAAGATAATAATTCAATGTGAATAATTAAAGGGAGCAAAATTGTCACAAACAAAAACACTTCATGATAATAATCAGCATTCAACCATGCAAATCTACAGCCAGAGAGCAATGGCACGTATTGTAATATTATAAATAATAATCTAATAAATTATAATTGTAAATATTGTATTAATCGTATTAATCAATAATTATGCAGGATAACTCTAAAAGTAAATGATGGTTTCGGTTTAGATTTTCTGCAGATGTAGATTAAGATCCAAGGAAATAATAATTACATGATCTGGATACGCATCTGTATTCGGACTGACTTAAAACCAAACAAAAAAAATAAAATAAAAAAACGAGTTAACCTTGTGAGGCAGAGCAGTGTTCAGTGTGTGAAACAGAGCGGCCTCGGGCGGAAGTTTGCGCTTTTTTTCCCCAGTTTGAATTTGACCTGATTTGATGACATTTCATACAGAAATAAATAATAAGCGGATACACCGCTGCAGGGAAACAGCGCGGTCATTTACAAGAACATATGCTGAAGCTCCTCGTCCGCTTAGCTGCGACATTAATAACAAATAAATAGAACAGTCAACAGTCAAACACTAAAGTGTGAGGATAAGCAGTAACGACAACGTATACTATTTAGACATATATTAGACCTCCAAACATTGAATGGTACTTAAATGATTTTAATTATATATATATAGTATAGTGTTTTATAGGACAAATCGGTATAGAGTCTGATTATTCTCTATATGTAACTATTCTCTAAATAGTTCCAATAATCACACAATTTTATAATAATTAAGATTCATGGATATTTACTAATTAGTCTAAAATTGTAATAAGCGGTTACCCTTACCTCAAACTAACACATTAAAACACAATAAAATAAGAATTTTATTGATGTATCCTCATTTGTGGAAAGAAATGTCAAAACTCTCAGATGTGACAGTGACAGTCTGTTTCTGAGCTGAGCAGGCTGAGGTGTGGCTAAAGTGACTTTTGACTCCATGAGCCTATTGAACATGCAGTTTCATACATGTACACAACAACACCAAAGTACATTTCAAACTTGAACCCTACATTGTGTTCTGGTGTGTGTACTTGTATTTATATCTTTGTAAAAAAAAACTATCTTTCTGGGGACATTTTGTCTGGGCCCCACAACTTTAAAAAGCTTATTCAGGGTTAAGACCTGGTTTTAGGGTTAGGATTGGAATCAGGTTTAGGTTATAGTTAGGGTAAGGGGAGAGGGAATACATTAAGTCAATGATCTGTCCTAACTAAGATATAAAAACAAGTTTGTCTGTGTGTGGTGCTTTCATGTATAGTTTCATTTTCAGCATGCACAAAATATTATATTAGTTTTTTCACACATCATTACTATGACAAAGACTACTGAAGAAAAACCATGACATTTAAATGAAATCATAGGAGGAAATATAATAACTTTAAACTTGGACAATATAAGTTAAAAATATATAAGTATAAGTTAATAAAAATATAAGTTAAAACACTACAGGGGATTTTAAGATTTCACTTCCTTGTTTTCCAAATACATTTTTCTACCTCAATTTTATAATTTTTCTCTCTAACTTCCTGCATAATGTTTGCATCACTGTACTAATGTGAGGCTCATTAAAACGTGTTTGCAGCTGTAGCTAATGCCAAGTCAGGACACCAAGGCTTGGTCCTGTGAATAAGAGACACAGGCAGAGCAGGTGACCATGGTCATGGTCCAACTAATCTGTGGGGTCAGAAATATTCACTTGCTTCCATTCTTGCATCCAGCCTCTGACTTATGACACATTATGCTACATTTTACACATGATATGTATTCCTCAGAATAGGGTGTACATAAAACAGAAGTCTTTTCCTGGATTTCTATAGTTTACAACCCAATAATATTAATGACCCCGGTGGAGGCATTTTAATCTATTTGAGTCATGGATGGCCATGGATCACAGTGGGTCATCTTCACAACTGACTGAGGTTCAGTCCTATAGGCTTCTCTAGTCTACCTGCTGATTTGTCCCTGTAAGGTAATGTAATGTGATGTATGGTGTGATATGTGATAGAAAAACTGTTAAATGCGCATATGCTATATGAATGTGTGGTAAAACTGGACTATAATGTGTAAAGGTCTTATGTAATTAAGATGTAGGAAATGTATAAATTAGGGGACATAAAGCATCCAACACTGTATTAGGCTTCCATGATCAACTCCTAATGCAGTAACTTTGAATGAAGCCAAATAACATAAAACCTATTATTGTTCTATGTAAATTTTCTCATAATATTTTTTGTACCAAAAAATAACATTTCAGCTGGGGCTAGACACAATGAAATGTTAAAATGGTATGATTGTCCTCTGCATATTTTAATATCTCTAATAGGAACTATGATATATATAATGAAGAGTTTAGAATTGCACTGGTTTGGAATGTTTCCAAAATTCCCCAGCTTTAGGATAAGCCAGTCTCCTTTCATCCACACAAAAAAGGAGCAATATGATCAATAAAATAGGAATCAATAAAAAAAGTAAGTATCAGGAAATATATGTTAAGAGCAGACAAAAGTGTCTCTGTGCTACTAGGTACATAAATTGATGACAAATAGATCTTCTTCTTCAGCACTTTCATGATGCCATTTTCAATGTGCGCTCCTCATTTCCTTTTGCCTGAGCCACCGAACTCTTTTGAAGCACCTCTGCAAATGAACAACATGTACTGGGTTCATTTGAATCTTCTTTTGTCTGTTTAGATATAGAATTAAATGAAAATTGCATTTGTCACCCAGCCTATTCTAATGATTAAACTCATTGTGAAGCGGCAAAAATGACATTGATGACATTGAATAAAACAGCTTATTCAGACACCAATAGATAAATTGATGAACAATAAACTAGAAACTGTCTAGTGCAGGGCATTAGAGGGCCTTTCTTTGTGTCCTCTGTCCTTGAACTTGACCTTGTTGAGCATTTAACAAGAGGACAGAGGCTGTGTATGTGTGTTAATGTGGGTTCTTGTATGTGTACCTTTGTGAGAACCAAAAACATGTAAACCATATACGGAAAGAGGAAATTTTTTTTTCTTTTCCTCACAACTTTATTGTGTTTAAATGCTTTTTAGTGGTTAAGACCTGGTTTTGGGGTTACAGTTGGACTTAGGTTAAGGGTAAGGGTGATGGTTAAGGTAAAGGGCTAAGGAATGCATTATATCTATGAGTGCCCTTGTTAAGAATGCTGCCTGAGAATATGTGTGTGTTCTCGTATTTATTACCTCTTTAGGACCTTATCTGGCATAAACCCTGACCTTCTCAGGACCAGTAGTGCTCATGGAGACCAAGACCTGGTCTTAATGAGGCAGAACCTCATTTCTGAGGAACTGGTTAAGGGCCAACATTTGAATCTTGGTGTAGGTAAAGGTTAGAGTCAGGCATCAACTGGTTTTGGTTAAGGTTAGTGATATATGCTGCCCAAAGAAATGGAAGTAAATGCATCCTAAGAAGAATAACTGCATAAACATGTGTACCTCTCAGTGAGTTTGTGTGTTACTTCTATGGTGTTTCTAAATCTATGTAAGCTCTGAAGTCTACTGTAAAGTTGCCATGTTAATCCTTTTCTGGAAAACATAATATAAAATTCCTGATGCATCACGAATAAAATTCAATTTACCCAGTTATTTCAAAGCCTTAATAAAACACAGGTAACTAACAGGATAATATAATGTGTGCACAAAGCTTGTATACCACCGTTTTACAATGAAAAATGTCTCTGTCCTCTTTAGAGCTGCTGGAAGAATTTGTCTTATAAATTATTAGATGATTGACTAAACAAATTTGGGTATCAAAAATAGTCTATAGTACAAATATATGATTTTGTTACCTTCTACTGATATATATATATACTAAATAATGATTAAAGCAGAGAAAGGCAAAATAAATGAAAACAAAGTGAGCAACTTAATAAACAATAGGGACAATGTGTATCATTTAAACCACACACTGACTGTTTAAATAGATATAAGTTCAGAAAATACAAAAGTTAAGTAGGTTCCTTCAAATTGTAGGTTCCTTCCATTTATTTTTTTAAAATAAAATGTGTTTTTTTTTCAACAAGAAGTGCTGTCATTCTTATTATTGCATGTCTGTCTGAATGAACGAATGAACGAATGGATGAATTGCATTGGTCGCATTAAATACAAATACAAAGGAGAGTAAGAACAGATTAGTGAATTAATTATTTACTTTCCATGATCATTCATCCATAAAACAATGAGACTGGAAGCGGCTGCATGCGTTCACAAATACATCAAATTATTTATACAGCTTTTGTTTCTGTAACAATTTAAACCCTAACCCTAAAGAAAAGAATAAAATCGTCAGGTGCATTTCCTCGGATGACGTGCGTCATGGCAAAGATCCTGCACATACTGAGCTCCTTGACTTCAGGACATTGAAATATCCGTCAGTAAGCTGCTTGTATTTTACTTTTTCACCCAATGCTTTTAATTTTGAATTCCCCATCGTCTCAATGAACTAAGCTCATGATGCCACTTATACCACTCGTGTGTTGTTTTGCAATTCTCGGACAGGAAACGAAAAAAAGAAGCGGAATGAAAACATAAAACACAGCAAACTATAGAGGTATATTTTATTTATTTCCTGTTATTCAGCATTTTATAAGTGAATGGCATGACTTGAACAAACCACGCTCTACTCCTGCAGACGGAACGATTCATTTATTGATTCGATCACAAAACGAATCAGCGCTGCTGTGGTTTTATACGTAGGTCATGTGTTTAAACCTGGAGTTATAGCAGTCTATTTTGCTGTATATATATATACATGTACACACGTGTGTGTGTGTGTGTGATAATTAACAATTAAAGGGGAATTACAAAAACAAAACGGAGGAATCGAACAGCAGTGGTGCAAAACATAAAATAAAAATCTATATCCATGTTTTACGTTTACAATTTCGCTTTAAAAACTTATTTCTCTCTCTCTCTCTTTCTCTCTGATAAGAATTCATTTTTACTGCTTGCTTAATGTGTTCTCGTCCAATCAATCCGGATCAGCTTTATTTTTAAAAATGAAACAAATAATTAAAAAAATGCACCAGATTAATAAACATCAACAAAAAGAACATCACTCCTGTTAAGTTCACAGGTCACCTGACATATTCCCCATGATTCATAGCCTTTAGCCAATAACAAAATAAATCCATGATTGTGTATGGATGAGTGTTTGTTTTTTTTCTTTTTCTTTGTTTGTTAGTGTTCCATTGTGTTTTCCTCTATAACATTTGTATTCCTATAATACCAATGTATATGTCATTCAATACTGTAGAATTTGTTGAAAGCCACAGTAAACACAATTTAAAAAAGTAAATTTTTTAAAAAGTGAATGCAGCATGCTGATTTTGTTATCTCGATTTATCCTAATTTCTTATATCTGTTTGAGCTGAGCATCATTAATTTTTCTTGTTTATGATAAATATAAGTAAGCATTAAACTGCTCAGTATGTGTTAAGAAAGAAAGAAAGGAAAAGAAAGAAAGAAAGAAAGAAAGAAAGAAAGAAAGAAAGAAAGAAAGAAAGAAAGAAAGAAAAACTTTAGGTAGTATTCTTGCATTAGCTGTATTGTTTATGTAAAACTGAAAACTGGAATATTCATTTTACACCTGTAATTGTCAAGTTTGTGTGTGTGTACCTTGTATTCCTTATGTTATGGGGACCTAAATCTGTTTACACAGTCACATTATTGGGACAGAAAGTCATACTACATTTTAAGGTGAAGACATGTTTTAAAGTTAGGCTGAGGTTAAGGTTAGGGTCAGGGTTAGGGTTAGGGCACCAGTAATTATGGTTAAGGTTAGAGTAAGTCTCCAGGAAATGAATGGAAGACGAAGCAATGTCCTCTGAAGTCATGGAAACCAGTGTGTGTGTGTGTGTGTTTATGATATTGAAGGTCCTTGGTGTGATATTATTTTTCCTCCTCCTCACTTACCATGACAATCCCATAATAACCAGCAGGCCTGTTTGTATAAGCCTCCCTGTCTGTCCTCTGCTCTCGACCTCTGACCTCCAGTTCAGTTTATGTGAAGGACCTTATATTATCTTTGATTCCACACACAAGGCTTGGGTTATATCTATATGTGGCACCAGGATTTCACCTGATGTCCTCCATGATGAGCATATTTTTCATGCATGTTTACTGCCCATAACAATGCAATCTTTATTTTCCACATGGTAAAACTATATGTGACATGTACTGCACGTCCACGTGCATCTGTAAAGGAGGAGTTTTTTGTGTGATTTTAGGCTCTATAGACAGATTGTGTCATGATCATCTACACAGAAATACAAGCACTGAGGCATATGCATGATTTTTACTAAATTGGCTCGATGAATCAGGTCCATGCTGACAGGTAATAAAGTTTTGTTCCCTCAGTGGCCAATAGGAGGGAGCCTTGTACCTCAGTGTGCAGCTCACAGGTCATCGCCCTAACTTAAAAACCCATTCAAAAGAGAAAAAATAAAACTCATGCACATGAACAAGCTTAACCTTATAGTCTTGTACCTGATAAGTAGGTCACTCAGGTTAAAATAAATCAATAAATATGAGAGCACAGCTGTTGTAAACTGGATATAAAACAAATTAAAGAAATACTTCCAGGTTTAGTACACTATATTATATATCCTGGTCATGCAAATCATATAGATTTAATTCAAATTTTTTACAACTTTGAGATTAAAAATTCTTTTATACTTAGAGACCCATTTTATTAATTGAGCTGAGTGTAGTAGGACCTTGACCTTTTTTTAGAAGTGGGAAAGTTAAAAGTGGTAGAGCTGAAGTCTGTTTAGCATATTTTTTATTTAAATAGATTGCTTTGTGTTTGTTTGCTTGCTTACTTTATCTCTACACCATTATTTAAACCTGCATTTTACACTTCTGAATTGAAATTGAAATTAAATTGGTTACAACTAGATAGATATTAAGTCACATTAAATCACACAAGTTTCTGTGATAGCACAAATCCCTGGAGTCTTCTCCCTGAAATCGTTTGATTAAATGCCAAGTTGCGTCTTGAAAGGATTGTTTAGTCTGTGCTTTCCCGAGATTAAAACACTGAAAATTGGTGACAAAGTTTGTTGTGTTTGTGTTCTCCCATTTTTTTTTAAAAAAATGCATAAAACAGTAAATTCTTCCTTTTTGCATGTTCTTTAATACTTTATTCCTGGTTTTATTTTGTAATTTTCTTCCCCAAGCATCTTTCCCTTTGCTGTGCCTCCTCCCCTCATGTGTTTCACCTCTTCCTCCATTTTGTGTTTTTACTGCAGTCTGCCTCTTCCCTGTGTTCCTTGCCAGTTTCCTCTGTTGCCAGTTTGTCACTTCATTCGATTTTTTGGTTGATTTTAAAAAGTGCTTTTTGCTTGGCATGTGGGTTCTTTTTGCCCCAAATGAAAAGGAATGTTCAGATGATTTTGATGGAGATTTCCAGGATATGGGTTATGACAGCCTATAAGCAAGGCATTAGACTGTGGTGGTTTTGGTGGTGAAACTGATACATAAACTGAGCGGCCACAGTGCAGCTGTACATTTTTTGAGTGTTCCCTTTGTTATTTTTATTTGCTTTTTTTCTTTTATGATAAGAAAACAGAAGAAGAAACAGCTTTATTGACTAAGTTTTTTATAGACAGGATTTGACTCATGTTTCCAGTGGATCATACTGTACTTATCATGTACAGACATATGTATAAAAAAATAAGGAAAAACAAAGATAGACATTTGTGGTTATTTGTGAAACTCTGTTTGATAGGACAGACAACAAAGGGAAGGAGAGAGGAGGACACACAGTAAAGGTGCTGCAGAGTGGAAAAGATGACGAGCTGTTCCATAGTCGGTGTCTGCAGAACTTACAAACATTGTTTAGTGATGGATTGTAGAAGTTAGTGGAGGCTGTGCACAGAGAGATGCAGCAGTACTCTGCTGTTGTTTAGTTTAGTATATATAAGACTATATATATAGTATATATAAGACATTATTACTATGTGGACAATATATACATGTGGACAATTTCCTGAGACTACTGAAGACCTGTGCTGCAGAACTTGGGGAGCCACTACAACGGATCTTCAACCTTAGCCTGCAGCTAGGGAGAGTGCCCACCCTCTGGAATACATCCTGCATTGTTCCAGTACCAAAGAAGAACAGACCAAGTGAGCTGAACAACTTCCGACCGGTGGCACTCACTTCACATCTGATGAAGACGTGGGAGTGGCTTTTCCTCAGCCTCTTTAGACCCCAGGTACAACACACCCAGGACCGCCTGCAGTTTGTGTACCAGCCAGATGTGGGTGTGGAGGATGCCATCCTCTACATGCTACACCGAGTCCACTCCCATCTGGATAAGGGAAGCGGCTCTGTGAGGACTTCTCCAGTGCCTTTAATACCATCCACCCCCCCCATGCTCCAGGACAAACTGAGCAGGATGGGAGTGGACCCCCACCTGGTGGACTGGATCTCGGACTACTTTACTGGCAGGCCACAGTAAGTCAGGCTGGAGGACATCACGTCTGACACTGTGGTCAGCAGCACTGGAGCCCCCCAGGGCACAGTGCTGGCCCCTCTTCTCTTCACCCTCTACAACACGGACTTCTGTTACAACTCGGAGCTGTGCCACATACAGAAGTACGCCGATGACACAGCCATTGTTGGGTGTATCAGGGATGACAGAGAGGAGGAGTATCGGAGTCTGGTGAGGGACTTTACCGCATGGTGCCACACCAACCACCTACAGCTCAACACCTCTAAGACGAAGGAGCTGGTCACTGACTTTGGGAGGTCCAGATCAAGACCGTGACCAGTCCTGTTAGGGGGAGCTGAGGTAGAGGCTGTGGACTCCTACAAATACCTCAGGCCGTGGTTGGATAATAAACTGGACTGGACAACACACACCAGCCACCTGTATGGGAAGACACAAAGCAGGTTGTACTTCCTTAGGAGACTGCGGTCTTTCAACATCTACGGCAAACTGCTGTGGATGTTTTACTAGTCTGTGGTTGACAGTGTTCTTTTTTACACTGTGGTGTGCTGGGAGGGGGGGAGCATATCTAAGAAGGACATTTCCAGAATGGACAAACTGATCAGGCAGGCCAACTCTGCTGTTGGCATGAAGCTGGGCACACTGGAGAAGGTGGCAGAGAGGAGGACACTGGACAAACAGTAACCAGAGGAGCCTGGTTAGTGGAAGGCTGCTCCTTCCCAAGTGCAGGACAAAGAGACTCAAGAACTCCTTTGTCCCTCATGCCAGAGTTAAGATAACTCACTGTACAATAATAATCTGGACACTCTTCTTCTTTCCTTCTTTGTGCAATAACCCCATCAATCGTTTAAGTGCAATTTTTAATTAAACTGTGTATGTTCACTGTTTACTTTATATATTTAGATAGAGTCTATTGTTTATCTTATATTGTATTCTTTTTTCACTGTATGCTACTGGAAATTCAATTTCCTTGAGGGAGTCATCCCAAAGAGATCAATAAAGTGCAGTCTAAGTCTAAGTCTATACACTACTATTGCTGCCACCGTGGCTAGATAAATGTAAGGTAATAACAACACAACTTGTACCCTCACAACGCTGAAATTTATGTTGTAAATGTCTTTTTCATTTCTGGCCATGTTGAATCCCTCAGGGTAACTACTAAAACAAAAACTTAAAAGACAATGTAAACATTTTCAATTGATCACAGAACCCTTACTGGCCACTTAGCAACAACCGACTGGAAGTTAACTAGCTAGCTTAAATTTTTGTAGAAGTTGTAAGCAACACTCTGGGCCTATAATTAAGATTAAACTTTATTGATCCCACAGTGGGGAAATGCACTTGTAAAAGCAGCTCATAAAAATATTGTAAAGTGCAAATATATAAGTAGGAAAATATATATTTAGCAATATAATTCAGGCTAAATGCATAATAATATATTGATATATAACATTATAGCTTCAGTACATGGGACACTAGCTTTGCAGGTGGTTGTCATTCTCTGTAATCAGTGATAAATAAGTGAATAAATGTCTTCATTTACTTATCTCTCCTAACTGAAATGAGGTTAAGCGTATGTTTAAAACCTTTCTTACTCATATTAATTTTCTATTCCCCAAGTTTAATCAGCAGATGTTGGGTGCCTCAGTTTCCATCAGAGCATCACCTTGTCACACTTCAACTCCTTTCTTCTGAAGTCCACTGTCATTTCTCCGTATTAGTGCCAGGTGAAGACTATAGCAAATCCTTCATATCCTATAGACCAGTGTTTCTCAACCCTGGTGGTGTGCAACAACTGCCCTGCAACACACCTGATTCAAATGGTTAGCTCATCATCAAGCTCTGCAGAATCCTGATAACGACCCATTCATTAATATCAGGTGTGTTGGAGCAAGGGAACATCTAAAACATAAAGGGAAGTGGGTCAGGGTTGAAAAACACTGCTTTTATATTATCCTTCTTGCATTACTGTGTCTTGACTCAAGTCATTTTTCTCTGTGCACTCTCACCCACCATCTTAGGGAGGCACTAAATCTGTGGAACAGTTTGGTATGAGAAGTAAAAAAAGAGCTGCTGGACGTCCTCCATTGTTTTCTGTTGTGTCACATTCAATGTTGTCATCACACCAGTAAAATGTCACACTACATGGCCAAATAAAAGTACTGGTCTCAGTCAAAACACAAGCCTGACCAAGGACCTTACCATGTAACTGTACCAAAGTGAACCATACCATAATGTTTCCATGCAGATGTACTTTAACTACGCCTTTAAGTGGACTACTGTCCTTGTACCTGTATTCAAGCATAAGTCCGGAATCAATTTATTGAATGAAGTGTGGCCTCCACTACACTAGGTGGCAATACTAGTATCAGGCAGTTTAGGCTAGTTGTTAGTGTACTGTATGTCAGGTCTTCCTACCAGCCGTGGACTTCAAAATGTTAAATTCTTCAAGCTGACATAGCTTATAATTTTTAAAGATGGCTAACTATCATCACCCAAATCCCAAAATAAAATGTGCTGAAAGTAAATTTGTGCATAATGTAGCAACCAATATCAGTTTGATGTGGTAATTGAATAATTTCCAGAAGAAACAGTAAAACAAAATTTCTGCAAATTTATTTAGGGACCCCCTAAAAAAAACTCCTGCCATGAAAACAGTCCTTGAAGTGGGCCGATACTGATGCTTAATTTTAATATTTTGGGTATTTGCATACTGGCACATCTCTGCCAGAATAATCTGTTTAGTGCTTGCTTCCAGCATCTAGAGTTTTTATTTTTATTGCTGAAAAATAACAATAAAAGACAATAAAATGTTTCACTAATGTTGACTAATATTGACTTCTTGTTAAATCATTGTTGGAAATGATGATCTACATACAAGTTGGCACAATGTGTAACGTAAGCCCAGTTTTCAGTTACTTTTATAATGAACACTAACATCTTCTGGTATCTTTTATTTACTGAAAATGGTCATTATTTACTGTTTAATGATTTAGTAATAAGGACAGACATTCATGTCTTATATGGATAAGGCCACTAAAAGTGGCACTTATGTTTCCCCTTTCACACACACTTCATATAAACAGTATGCAGTAGAGTTTCATGTGTCAAAGTGGAACAAGACGTTTCATCAGATTTCATGCAAGATTGCACTTTACACAAGAAATATGCATGACTGCTTTGTAGAGTATGCTGATCAATCAAATATGATGCTTCTTCATCTATTTAAAATTACTGGTGTAATACCTTTATAGGGACCATTGTTGCCTTACAGCAAGAAGGATGACGGTTCAAATCCAGGTTGACCCAAAAGGCCTTTCTGTGCGCAGTTTGCATGTCAGCTGGGATTAGCTCAAGATCCCTGTGACCCTCATGGAAAGAATAAAGCCATAGAAAATGAATGAATAACTATAATGTAAAAACGAACTAGCCACTGCTGCAAACATCTTGTAAAATAAGTGTCTTTGTGATTTTTTTAAAGATACTGGTTTCGTGTTGTGTTTGTTAGATACTGGTTTTGTAAAGCAGCAGCTGCTTTCACTGTGTTTTAACACAAAGCCTGAAGATTTACTGAGCAAGCAGTGCATGACATATGGATGGGACTATAATCTGCAGGAGAGTCGCATGAAAGAGGGAAAATGAACAGCTGCACAACTGAAGTTATGTGTGCAATACGAAGCATACATGCAGTGACAATTGTTGTGTTCTGTTGCCCACAACAGGTAGGTCAGGCAGTATGTTTTTATAACATATTTAAAGAAAAACTAATATATTAGTCTGGGTTAAACCAGACTTTTCATATACATTTTCAATACATGAAAAAATCTGACAGAAATTGTACAAAATCCAATTTCTCCAAGAGGTACTAACACAGTGGGAGTCGAGTTCCTATGCATGTATAATTTCACTTGGACCAGAGTTTATTTTGGAGACTTTTGTTTTTGTTTTGTTTGGACCTCCATTGTCCTGATTTGTTTTGAGTTTTGTTTTGGTCATGCATTTATTGGTGTTGTATTTTGTAATTTTCTAGCATTTCCTGGTTTATTCTGTACCCTTGCTTGTGTCTTTCTTCACTACCTGCAGGTTCTCAATTTGTTGATTACGTTCACCTGTGTTGTATCAGATTCACCTGTCTCTTGTTTTCTAAAGAGCAAATTAAAAGTTAAACAATTTAACCCTCTTGTTTGTATGTAAATGTAGTGCAGTTTTTAATATTATTTTTAATTCTGTCAAAGAAGATGCACATTCCTGTGCTTCTCTTCACTGCTGTTCAGCAGATATTGGTAATTCACTGAGATAAGCAGTGGGTGGGCAACGAGTAGGTCACCACAGAAGAAGGATAAGAAGAAAAACATCAAAAAGTTTGGCATCTAAATGCATTTCGTTACTGCTTCCCATTTGTTACTGCAGTCAACATTTCCACCTCCTTCAAATGTAAAATCGTATTCGCAATATTTAATGATTTATTTTCAGAAGTTTTTGTGGTTATTTATCAATAATATAAATCAAAAAGTGGAAAGGTCACTACAACTGCCTACACTGCAAAGACACCTAAAAGAGACGAGTCTAAAAGTAATAAAGAATGAATGCAATTAAAGTGTTTGTGAGTTTGAAAAACTGTCGATTGCCTTGGATCATCTTGTTGAATGAAGCAAGTGTTAATGTTTTAATGACCTCTGGATGAAACTCAAATAGTATGTTTCTGTCAACCTTGCTTACTGCACCTTTAATGCAAAAATAAATAAATAAATAATCAAAAATGTAAACAAAATGAAATAGTTCATTAGCTTTTTGTTTTATACTAACATTAGTTTATTTGTGTCTGCCAAGTGGGTCTGTTTTTTAGTGAGGAACTTGGAGTTAATGGGATGATTATGTGTTTCCATCTGCTTCATCATCTTGAGATTATGATTCCAGTCACAGACCCACAGACTGTGTTAGTTCTGTGAATGCAGGCTCAGAACAGAGAAACCATTGCTCCTCTGGTGCCAGCGCTCAGCACATCCTGTCAGCCACACATGCAAAGACTGTGTCAACACAGAGCATCTTTTTCCTCTCACATTCACACTCAAACGACCCTGCTACATACCTAGAATAATAAACAACAACCAATCGCATCATGGTAGACTATGAATAAGTCATGGGATGTGTATCTATTTTGTCTTAAAAGCATGAATGCTGCCTAATGTCACTGGAAACAAGGTGAGCGAGAGTCATTGCTGATTTGTTTTAACTAGCTACAGTATGACGATGGACAGAAATATGAGTTGTCCACTTGCTATGTATATGTTTTCCAGTTTGAGAAACTAAATTTAAAGCTGGGGTCAGTATGTATGAAAGAGTGAGCAATGGCAGGCTGCATTTTGACAAAAGCAACTCCCACTTCCCAGCCTTCAGCCATCTGGTCAAAGATCCATCAACAAAACAGTGGAAGTTTGTAGTGGAACCGTGACTCTTCTCAACCACTTTTCTGTGACTCACTAGTCGTATACTGTAGTATAAAAAAAACTATTAAATGAAGTAGAAAGTGATATTGTCATGGTAAGATTTTCAAAACTGCAACTCAAAATATTAACAACATTTTGAGAATTTACTCAATTTATAGCACTCTGATTTTAGTATATAAATATGGCAAAATGTTAAGTGTAACTTATTGAACACAATATTTGCTTCACAGTTCAGATCATTTGAATTGAGCTCAAAATTCTAAAACCCATGGCAGTGAGTTGCCTTGAAATGCCCAGAATTCTTTTTTTATTCACTATTTTCATTTTCATAGTGACAGGAACCAGCTTATTCCCCCCCCCCCCCCCCAGACAACTTTTAAATACCAATTCCTCCCTCACTCATTTCTTCATCAATTCTGCCTGAAACTGCTGACACTAGTTTCAGTTTCACAAGTTTTGCTTCTACAACCCCAGCTACCACCTTTCTAGATTTTGAGTACTGCAGGCTAGTTTATAATAATGTTTTTCAATATCTAATGTTGTGTTTCCTTCATGGTACGGTTTGGTTTACTACAGTTCAATATGGTTTGGAACGATAAAGTCCTGGGTCCTGAGAACAGTACCTTTGCTTTGTAGGCGGGGTGTGGGCTGTGCCAGTGCGACAACAACAAACAACAACACTGAACAATGGAGGACATCCACCAGCTGTTTTTTTCCTTCTCGGTTTGTGGTTGTTTGTCTCAACAAGATGTCCAGCTTTGTATGAGAAAATAGACTGCAGGCGATTGCCTCGACTTCCATTTGATATTTACAGCAGTCGCAAGGGTGTGACATTTTTCCTGTCGCCCAACCAGCGGACCGTACAAGTACTGTACCATTTTACTCTGGTACTGTAAGGAATAGAGTGGGACGTTTTTTTTTGTACTATTCCTAATGGAAAATGCTTAAAAATATGTACCATCATACCAAACCGTTTGAAAAACACAGCTTTGTATGGGGGTGTCTTGTACTGCTCTCCCTAGTTTCCCACACAGCTTGACCACACCAAGAGCGGAGCCATCAGCACAAAGTTTACCTGTATTTCGAAAAGTGGTTTAATAATGACAAGGGGCTCTTCTTGCCTTCACCAGATTCGATTGTTGACTGTTAGGAATTCTTGCTTCTTCGTTCATACTTCATGATGTGAAATTCAGCTAGAAGTTAAAAGCCTAAAGAATTCTAATTATGTGACATATCACAACTCTCTCCTTGGGGCATTGTTGGAGCCCATTTTGGCAAATAAAGGTCATCAGTCATTTAAAAATGGCACTTTAAATGAAAGTTGAGAGTGGGAAGACAAAATGATAATAATTTAGTCATGGCCAGAGTCCGGGTTATTCAGTAAGTGGTTATTGTAGAATGGAATTTCAATGGTAAAATACTGCAGAGTGATGATGAAGCAGATTAAAAGGCCATATGTTTTACAGATACAACTGTGTACTTTGATCATTAGATCAACCCTTTGGGATAACAGGGTGTAGTGTGACAAGTGCAATGGCATTAATGAAAAGCATTACATCTAAAAAAAAATAAATAAAAGTCTTGATCCTGAGGCTAAACACCAACAAGAAACTCTCATTGGTATGCACAGTCACAAATGAAGCTATTTATCCTTCTGAGTGAAATATGTGTACAATAGGTATCTGTAGGAAATTATTCTTTGTTCTATTATTAAATATGTTTCAAATAAAATTCAAATCAATCAGCACACCACGGTGGCCATGATCTACTCCTCCAAGACACATGTGCCACTATAATCAGTTACTATGCAGCATCCAAATTTGTATGCTTATTGGGTGAGGTGTTGGCAAATGGCTGCTATAACAAGGGTGTATAATAACAGCTGGAGAAAATCTGGATGATCAAAGTCAATGAGAAACACAATTCTGTCCCCAACTTCCCCATGGAAGGCAATGTGATACACAGGCGATTCAGTTCTATCCATTCATCCACTGTCCACCACATTATCCTCCACATGAGGGCTGCGAGGGGCACAGCCAATCCCAGCTGACATACGGTGTAAGGCGTCACAGGGCAAACACCTACTCACACTGATACGGTCAATTAATAGTGTCCTATTAACCTAATCCTCAACCCTCATGTTTTTTTGGCACTGTGGAAGGATGCTTCTTACTGTGAGACAAAAATGATAGCTACATCACCACCATATGTCAAATATATCGTCAAATTCAAGTGGAATTGGTTATTGATCATTGATTCCATAATAACCTTCCAACAGTTCAACACTTCTGAAACTGCTCTGGACTTTGTGAATTCTATCCCATCAGCTCCTACTGGCTGTTTTTCTACAACTGTTTTGTATACAGCTTTCTTTAGTGGAACGGGCACTACTCTAGCACTGGCAACAACTGTCTACACTGCAAATAAACCTAAAAAAGGAGAGTCCAAAATAGAGACAAGCCAAGATGATACTTAGGGTACAAGACAAGAATGTTTCTGTACCAGTAGGTACACATTAGAGAATAATTATCACTAGTACAATATTGTGCTTGAAGGTGCCAAAAATGTATCATTTGTTGACTATCAAGATTTATAGAAGGAACAAATTTGTACTTTTTTCACCTTAATGTTACAATTACAATGTAAAAAGGAAAATGATTTTAAGTAAATTTATTTCAATACCACTGCACATATTAGGGTATTTGTTTCATTTCACCAATAAATTAGCTTTTTCTTCATGCAAGAAAACTGTCAAAATTTAAATACTGTGTGGACAGTTATTGATTGTTTATGTTTCTTGCCTAAGGTAATACATTGGACTTAAACTGGTACATTTGGAAAAGGTACAAAAATTTACCCTGCAGCATCAAGCATTTGTACCCTTTTAGGTACACATCAGTACTTGTTTGAGTGTGTCTAGTACTGGCCAAAGTCATTGGATCGAATATTGGAAAAAAAGAAAAAAAGGAGACTCTTTTACATTTAGTAATCTAAACTAAATGGACTTTAAAGAGATACATAACCACCCACATATGCTAAGGATATATGGGAGGATGAATGGAATTATACTTTGTAATGAAGGGTTATAGCTCGGTGGTAAATGCATCAGCAGTCTAAATCGGACTGGTAATGGTAATGGTAGTAATTCAAGACAGTTCTATTGTTATCTCATTCAACACAATCATATGTCCCAATGAGACAATTAAAAGTATATCTGTTCCCATTCACTTCTCAGGACAGGTGGAAGTGCAATCCTAAAACATGAGCATCTTTACATTTAAGCATCTTTACATTTAAGTGTCTGTATTACTGAAGACCATTCTGCAATGTCTGTAAAAATGTCAAGCACTGTATTTTACAATCTGTGTAAACCTCAGAGAAACCCCAGAGTTATGACACATGGAACCATTTGATAGAGTAAAACAAAACAACACAATCATTTAAAAAAAAATAATAATAAATAAATTCAATGTCGGCCCAATGTTTGTTCCACCTGCAAGGTCTGGCAAGGTTTTGCTTTGGCACACATTCCTGATGGATTACTTTGCAAAATGAAGTCCATAATCCTACTCTTCATCTGATGACGACTCTTGAGATGAAGGATAAAATCATTGTCACCTTGATTCATTTCCAGAGTTGTAAAACTGTTTCAGAGTCTGATAAACCTTCACAGGCCACACAGTTGTGAGGTGGTTTGTACTGGTGCCACACTATGAGAAAGTGTAAGGGGCTGGAGTAACTGGAGACTCTGAACTGAATGTACAGGTGTATCTCAGTAAATTAGAATATTGTGGAAAAGTTCATTTATTTCAGTAATTCAACTCAAATAGTGAAACTTGTGTATTATATAAATTCAGTGCACACAGACTGAAGTAGTTTAAGTCTTTGGTTCATTTAATTGTGATGATTTTGGCTCACATTTAACAAAAACCCACCTCAACAAATTAGAATATGGTGACATGTCAATCAGCTAATCAACTCAAAACACCTGCAATGATTTCCTGAGCCTTCAAAATGGTATCTCAGTTTGGTTCACTAGGCTACACAATCATGAGGAAGACTGAAAGAAAGTTGAGGAAGGAAAAAGTGTGGAAGAAAAAAGATGCACAACCAACCGAGAGAACTGCAGCCTTGAGAGGCTTGTCAAGCAGAATTGATTCAAGAATTTGGGTGAAAATCCAAAATCCAATGGGCCAAAATCATCACAATCAAAAGAACCAAAGACGTACACTACTTCAGTCTTTGTGTACTGAATTTGTATAATACACAAGTTTCACTATTTGAGTTAAATTACTGAAATAAATGAACTTTTCCATGACATTCTAATTTATTGAGGTGCACCTGTAGGTTTAAATGTGAATAGTTATTTCTGTACTGTTGCTTTCAGCTTTGCACAAAAAGCCTGGTACTGTCCTGAAATTTTGTTGAGTGAACGTACAGGAGAATACAAAAATATTTTCAGAAACTCCCTGTAAAACGATGTGAGAAGATAGTAGGGAAAGCACTACACAAAAAATCCAATTCACAATGAATAAGAGGGTGGTTTTCTTGCTTCCTGTATGCTTTAGCCAAATGCAACTACTTGGCTGGATGTACCAGACATTCGCCTGATAATCCTGAGTTCAGTGTCTTGCTACATTTCAATGTGACCAGTAAACACTGTCCTAAAGTTAATTATCTGTTAACAGCTGATGTTGGTCCTGTGGTTGGCTGGTGATCCTGCTGTCAACTGGCTTTGGCTCCATTTTCCCTTGTGACCCACAATGGTAGAGAATTATCCAACCTTCTTGTGACAAAACAGTCACACATAATTGTTGCATTCTTCTTCTTTGTGGACTTTTTTTGACAGGCTACACTGTGCTGTGCATGTATGACAGTGAGCTGAACTGCACTGTACCATTTAGCTGAAGGGAGGCTTAAATGACTTTGAACTAATCTACTGGCATTTTCACTCATATCTACCTCCAGTGATCAAAGAGAATGATCCAAAAAAAGACCCAAAGTATCTCGTGAGCAGTAGTCCTTTGGGAGGAAAATGTCTTATTGGTGCCAGAGATCAGAGAATGGTCACCAGGCTAGTTTGAGATAGAAAAGCCACTGATTCCATTTAAAGTATGTTTGTAGAAAACAATCTCTACACATACCACGTCACACCTTGATGCAGTGAGATACAGCAGCATATGGCCACACCAGACACTTTATTAGGCACACACAATACCTAAAGAAGTGGCTGGTGGCCGGTGAGTGAAATACCTTTCTGTCTTCAATAGTGGTTGCACTCAACAGTTTTTCCTGGCTTTTACAGATTTATTTCAAGGCTTACAGATATTGTAAATGTTTTCAATTATAGCTTCTAGTCAGGAGTAACATGCTGGAAGCTAAAAACATCACACAAGAGCTAATTAAGTACAGCCTCCTCCCTAAAATCTGTTCAAATTTACTGCTACCAGACAATTTGGTTGTGACATATAGACAAGATGTAAACACTGTTTACAGTTAAGTATGAGATGAGCTTTCAAACATGGCTTGTAAAGAATGAAAAAAAAATCACACCACAAGGATTGTTACGTACCAGCTCGAAGACATAAAGTCATAAATGAGTGCTTAAATTATCACTGCCATTCATTAGGCTACTTCTACTGCAGTGAGGCGTTATAGTTATAGACCACCAGCACAATAAAACGACACAAGACCTGAATTTTAGATGGAGATGTTATCATATGTTGCACAAACCCTTCTTGGTTGTTTTAGTTTTAACACATTCGGTATGTGGGGGTACTTGGGGACAGCACACATATTTTATGTAAGTTCTCAAACAGTATAGCAACATGTGCAACCCAGTTGTTTGACACATGTTGCATCCAGAGACAGCGCAACATGTGCACTGCTCCTCAAATGTGTTGGGGAAGACAAAGTGCAAGAGTTTGATCAGTCACACAGTGCATGACATTTAATTCCTCCAAATGACAGCCTGAACACCAACAACCTTTATTCCCATGACCTCAAACGGAGGCCAGAGTTTTTCTCAGAAACATGTGAAAGACATTTTCACATTTGGTTCAAGGAGAACAAGAAAGACAAGAATTTCTAACAGGGACAGGACAGAAAGCAAGCTACTGTGAGGATACGGTCTGTTGCTGATGAATTTGTACTATCCTGTGTGTTCCTATGCCCCTGCAGATGAGTCTTTCACCTGCTCCACAATTAAATTGTGGTTTTATGAGGTAATGGCACACATTCCATTCTTTGGCACCCTTCCCTTGGAATACCAGAGTTAAATGGTATGGTACTCTCCGTGTGGCTCTTGCCTAACTCTGTCCAAGACACTCAGCTGATTGGGCGACAGACAAACAGCCACAAACAGACCATTTGATTATGTGATACACACCCGCTATACGGCCGTTGGTCACAGCCCACACCTCGCCTACCAAGTAAAGGTACTGTTCTCAGTTGAAAAAGCAAACCTGGGCCAGGGCTTTACCATTCCAAACCATACTGTTCAGTACCAAACCGACCATGACATCATGAACCACGTGCAGATCAGGCTCAGATCTAAATGCTCCTAATTTGTCTGGAATGTATCTTCATATCCCATCACAAAACACATTTGTAGGTGGTTTGTGGGTTGTGGCCACATTCCTGAGTGTGCATTAACACAATCCATCCTTATGATGTATTAGAGACCACCTCCTCAGCTGACTTGAAGGTGGGTTTGATTCCACTAGTCTAAATGCTGATGTGTCCTTGGGTAAGACACTTGACACCCACATTGCTTGTGATGCCTGTGCCAGCAGCATGTGAATGGATAGACATGTCATAGAAAATGTGTTGCACATACAGTAGATGCACTGTATGAATGGGTATGAGTGGCAAAAACTGTAGTGTTAAGCGGCTTTAAGTGGACATTTAAAAATGACAATGCAGATCATGCTCCCCGAATTTGCTCTCATCAGTCACAAAATAATTGCAGCAGATTCAACACAAACATTACTCTTTTGCAGAAAAGAACAAATGCTTTTGGGGTGAATAACAAATTAGAAGCATTTCTAGCAGTCATTGTCAATAACCTTTTCACCTCTTCATTGGTCCAAAGAAGAGAAATCCCTGGTCTTACTTTTCACCACAGCTGTTCCTCATTAGTGGTTCTTTCTGCAAATAAGCATCCAGCTATAGAGACAGTCTGCTTTGTGTTTACACCAGAAAATCATGACCAGTGCATGTGAATGATCATGAAATCATTTTTGTTTTCAGATTTGCATGACCATAGCCTTAGGGAGTTTGGTTTTAATATTCTGATGACAGAGGTTATTTAACCTAAACTGTCATCTGTCCTTAAACCTGACATTTTTTAACTAATCAACATAGCCTAAACTTAAAGTGTGTATAAAGCAAATGCAGACATTCTCTTCTTCACACATTATACTGTATATGTTAGAAAAGCATGTAAAAAAGTAACAACTGTGGAGAAAAGACTGATTGAGACTAAGAGAAAACTGTTACTATTGTTCCTTTTCCTCCAGTTTCAACATCCTTTGTACAAATAATCACTTTCCCTCCTCTGAACATGACCAAACCACTCTTTATCTCCAAATGGTTCAACCTGTGATTTGTATTCATAATCCTGTCCTGTCTGATAGCTTTTCACCACATTCATCTCCGTTGTCCACATCAGAATCCAATTGGTGTCCAGTCACGGTCACCACCCCCTTTTGTCAGCTCCATCTCTTGTTCTGCAAAGATTACCAGCAGCAGACTACAGCCTCATGTGTCACTAGATCAACAACAAAAGCCATTGTGAAGTCACACGATTGTATGTACGTATACACTCCTCAGTTTTTCAAAGCAGGGAAAGAAGTCATCTTCAAAAAAGCAGAACACCGACAAAAACAGAGGAACCTGTGCACTTTTGTCACCGCTTTTCACAGCGGACACGCATTGGAAACGTATATTTACGACTCTGACCACCTTCTGAACTGGTTTCACAGATCGAATCACAATTGGTCTTTGGGTGTATTTACACCTGTTCTTGCAAGTGGTCAGGTAGAAAACACATTTTAATGCCAGGTGTAAAGGTGGCCACTGTCTCCAAGCCATACATCATAGCAGGTCTCACTGTAGTTTTATAGGCCTTCCCTTTCACTTTTTCTCTTCCAGTGCTGTAGCGATATAAAAACCATCAGTGCACTTTATTAATGGTTTACTTATATATATGTAAGTCACAGCAACTAGCTGCTCCTACACTGGTATATATACTTTATATTGAGCTGCCTTGTGTCTCCTCCAATCTTGGACATGGTAGCTTGAGGGTTCTGCACAGTATCTTACTGCCCTTTTCTACTAATTATCAGCAACTGCTATGTCTGGTTGATTATCCACCACCAGCTTGTCTGCACAGATCTGGAAGTCTCATAGGATCTTATAGCCCTGTCATTCTCAACCACCTTTGTGAAAAGAGGTTATACAGTATATATTTACAACCTATTAACTCTAGGTTTTCTGAAAGTTACAAGTTCAGGGTGCCCTCTACACAACTTCACTTGTCTTAATTAAGTGCTTCACTTGATGGAAACTTAGATATAGCAAGTTACAATCTGCATAGTAGTGGTAGAAAGTAGTCCTAAGTGTCCAATCGAGGGCAAATGTAAGGCTTGTGCATAAGCACAATCACACTTGTTTTCTTTGACATGCTCAGTTTTGGATTTTGCATTTTTAAAATAACAGCTTCAAACGTATGTCAATAGCTCACTCTTTCATTTGCACTCTGCACTTGAATCTCTTTTCATGACATATAAGGAAGTTTGAAGAGTGGGTGGAAACACTGTAAGAAGTGCGTAAATTAAACCGCTAGACTCAGGAGTGGCAACTTCAAGGTTAATAATGAACATGCATGGGGACACTTAGAAGTCATCAAACATTTGCTTTTATCATGCTGTGTTTGCTACAGTGACAGCACACTCAACAAGTTACTGTCAGTTCCTTATTAATGAAGCCTCAGCTTGACATTCTAATCATCCCCTCATTATCATCCACACCAATGATAAAATCCTGCAACAGATCCTTCTGATTCATTTACACTGTTTACTTCAAAAATAGAACAGTACAAACACTTACTTGCCTGACTAAATATACTTTTAAGTAATCATACCCACATTGGTACTTGCGTATTAAAGGCCAAATAAATATGCTCGATTTTTATAGTCAAAACATAGTCCTTAATAATGAACAAAGGCAGTATGACTGGTAATTAAACATTTTAAATCATCCACAAACACACACCTCATGTCCAACAAACTAAACATGAACTTATTCCATAGCGTAAATATGAACCATATACACTTAAATCTGTAAATGATGGAAATAGTCCTTTTCTCATCAGAATAAATATAGATTCAATGTTAAAATAGGGACTTGAATTATTTTCCAACAGGTTCCAACAGTCACTGTACTTAGTTCTGTTTTAATGATTTTGATTCAGATTATTTATATCAAAATCAAACCATAAAAGAGAAGTATCTGTGTTAAAATCTTTTTCAACATTGAGACAAAAATTTTAAAGAAGCACTCTTCTAATTTTGTGGGTAAAGGTCAGGTTTCTTGCTTGGGGTTGGAGACAGAAAGGGTGTCTACTGCTTTATCCTCTGAGTGAGAGTCGCGGGACAGCTGGAGCCAGGGCAAACGGTGGGGTACACCCAGCATTGGTCGCCCGGTCATCACAAGGCAAATTCCAAACAGTTCACTCTAACCCTCACACCTATGGACAACGTATCATTAACCTCTGCATCTTTTTGAACTGTGGGAAGAAACCATAGTACCTGGACAAACCCTCCACACACGCAGAGAACACGCAAACTCAAGAAAGCCAAGTAGAAAATTAGATGTGGATATTTAGCAAGCAGTTCTCATGGAAGGATGCTTTTAACTTGTACTACAGATCATAGCAGCATATGTTGGAGCATGACTCATGTATTCAGTGATGGTATGGGCACACGTCTTTAAGTTTGCTTGGAAAAGTATATGCCTTACATCTGTTACAGCTCCGGCTGTAAAGCACACACACAAATACAAAGGATTTTATTGGGCTTCATTTCAGCAATTTGTGTTGACAATAACGTTTACACAGTACAACTCCTCCCAGACCCCAAATAAGTCTATGAAAATATATATTATTGGAGTCCTGCATGACCATATGTTGCCATTGTATATATAAGGCAATTGTGATTGAAACCCAAGGTCTCCTGGGAATCCAAGGAATCCTGGGACAGGTAAAGGTCTGAAGTCCTGCTGAGCAAGGCACCCTATTCCAATTGTCCTCTGAATGCAGATGTGTGCTCCTGTCTTGTGTGTTAACTACAGGTGTGTGATGAGGATAGGTTAAATTCACTAATTGGAGTATGAGCAAATATAAGAAGTTCTTATTCTAATTTCTGCAAACCACAGATAAATGTGACCTCAACAAATATCACTGTGATATATATGAACCTTCTTCCATACCACCCTTATTTAATTTGAACATGAATGCAACCATGACATGGTCATCTAGATTGAGTGTCTGTGTGAGACCTGGAAAAAATGATCAACAAACACCAGTAAATTTTTCTTCTGTTTTCCCTCTCCTCTGCGACTACCAACACCTGCTGGTAATGACAATATATTCCTTTCGTGCAGGGGCAAAACTTTGTGCCGGTTCCTTGTCAGCTGCAGTCGATCCATGCACATGCTAACCAAAATGGCATCACAGTCAGTCATTTTTTTGTTATTGGCTGGTCGCAGAGCTTGTCTCTGCATTTATGTTTTGAAAAGTGTTGCTGTTCCATTGAAAATCGGAGCAACCTCACCAACCGCAACATGGGATTCCAAGATGCTGCTACAATACAGACAGAAGTTTTGTTTTGGCTGTGTTACTGTACAATAGCAGATTATATAGCCTTGTAATATATACACAGTGTTTTTACAATTCAGGGAAAAAGGTGCTGTGTTGTGTAGTACGAATAAATACTGTACAATTACAGTGTGCATCAGATTTGTGAATATATACATTACATATACTAAATAATCCTGCCTTAAACTACTGATTAAAGTTAATATTTTCTACTGTTTTTTTTTTTTTTTTTTTTTTTGTTTTTTTACTGACAGACACTGATACTGAAAAGTTAAAGTAGAGTTGTTAAAAACGGAATGCATGACCAACTTATTGTATTCACTCAGATTAGCACCTTTTCACTGCATAAACTATCAGAACAGAGGAAGAATCTACTTTATCTTACTTTAACTTTCTTTTTATTATTATTCCAATACAATGGAAAGGATAAATTCTGAGCTCCTGTAGCACACTGCTCTGCTTTCATATACAGTAAATAGCCATATATAATGATAAATTTCCTCTATGTGACTGCAGCCAGTGTGACTCCACCCTGCTGTGGCGTCTGTCTGTCTCTGTCCCCCCAGACTCTCCTCCTTATCATCATCATCACCTGGCTGCTGGATTAACAATCAGAACAGATTATAGCCGTAATAAGCTCCAAAACACTGGTTCAAGGGTCACGCAGCCTCAGTCTACACTGTGATGATGAAATGATCCGAAACTAGAAGCACAAAACTGGTCTATACTATAAACAAGGAGAATTTAAATATAAATCCATATAACATACTTAAAAAGTGAATGGTTAAATCTGCTGAGTCCAGAATATTTTTTTGTTGTTGTTATAATTACTATAGGAAAAGTTTGCACCTCGGCCACTTTGGAGCCATTAGTCCTGTAATGATCCACTTCCAAACGTGCCAACATCAAACAGCGGAGAACAATGAGGGTCTGCGCCGCTGTCTCTGCCTGCGCGTCTTTAATTCTCCATAACAAAAGTACAAAGGCCAAGACGGAGACCAAAGGCTTCAGCGTCTAAACACATTTAACACCTCTGTGCGTGGACCTCGGCGCCGCGCCGGCCCGACGCATACACACACACACACACACACACACAAACTCCACTCCACGGCAGCACGCGGCCTCTGTCTGGACCGAGAGCCTGACCTGAGATATGGAGAAGAGAGGTGTGGGTGGAGACAGAGACGGAGACAGAGACTAACAGAGAGAGGAGTCACGCAAACAAACACCTCATCTGAGGATCTCCACAGACGAGAAAACAGAAAAGTGTGTGTGTGTGTGTGGACAGGTAAAGGTATAGTCCGGTGCTTCACAAGTGGAGAGGAGGGAAAGGGCAGACAACAAGAAGGAAGAGCTTCTATTCAATTTAAGTTCATTTTTCCTTCTTACACGTCAGAAAAAGAGAAGCCACCTGATGCGTAAGTAAAAAAAGGGATGCAAAACTTTGTACTAAACTTACTACTGTGACTGATTAGAGGTAAAAGTTTCACACTGTCTTCACTTCCTTCTCACGTCCGATCTATCTTTCTTCTTTTTGTCTCATATATGTAGACTATAGTTCTCTATAGTCCTCTACACAGTCATGAATAATGTATTAATGATTTTTTACGTTTGATCGAGGTGATAAAAGAAATAGATCACCTTAAAATTTTATTACAGTTAATTTGCTTATAAACTATGTAGATCTTGTGTAATAATAATAATAATAGTAGTAATAATAATAGTAATAATAATATAAAACTTTAGTAGAAGAAAACAGACAACACAGTGAAATAAAGTAAGCGTTAAAAGTTGTTTTGAGCAAATCATCTCAACATGTTTGGGAAATTGTATTATTATTATTATTATTATTATTATTATTATTATTATTATTATTATCTGACTTTTTTGACCTATGCTTTTTAAACTGACTTGTTGGTTAATAATTCGTCTCCCAGTGTCGGAGGGCAGACAGACGCCGGTGGCGGCTCAGCAGGGGTCGTGCCCGCGCAGCGTCATCCTCGACAACAGCCGTCGGCACCGGACCGCGTTCACACGGGAGCAGCTGTCCCGGCTGGAGCAGGAGTACGGGAAGGAGAGCTACGTGTCCAGACCCCGGCGGTGTGAACTGGCCACGGCGCTAAACCTACCAGAGACAACAATAAAGGTATAATATAATATAATATAATATAATATAATATAATAACGACCTGTCTTTCTGTCTGACTGGGGTTAACCGCAGCCTGAATGGTTTCCAGTAAGTGACTGGTTGATGTGATAATGGCTATTTGATTGATATAAATATTGATACAGTGACTTTTCATTCATTTTATTTATGAAAATGGGTGAGGACACATTGCTTCTTGCAGTAACCAATTCAAATCAACTAACATGTTGGAGCACATGATCAGATAAGGTGCAAAGGTCAAATTTACCTTTGTTCAACAATTAAAGCTACAATAGGTAACCCCTTTCTTAAACACTTTATCTTATTTGTTAAAATCCTATTCACTTCCTGGTTGCCGTCAATAAATAAAAGTGATGTTGGGACATTTTTGAGGTGGGATTTATGCTGTATGTAGATCTGAACTAGGATGTCAGAAGTGGAAGTAACATCACTGAGAAAGTCAAAAAAAAAAAAAAAAATGGCCGCAAATGTATCCAGGACTTGTTAGCAATCCCAGTCAATAGCATCACTCTATGGTTATTTTGGTTTAATGGCAGTGTTTTTATGGTCACAGCCAATTTGGAGTCTCATGTCAGAGTCGGGGAATTTGCTCCCAGCTGGAAATCCAAGTTCCACCATTAGCCAAATTAGTTATTTTAAATGTAAAATGGTAAAATGTAGCCTGCTATTAGCTGTTCCAGACATACAGACCCAGCCTTAATTTAAATGGGTAGGCCTACAATAAAAGCCTCATCCTACCTGGGTTAAAAATGTAACTTTATTTGTTATTAATTGAATTAAATAGCAGTACTATACTTATACCTACTGTTGGCGTTGGCGGTGCTAAGCCCTGGTGTGTGTACTTAAAGCAGTCCTTGGGGGTTATTTAAATCAGTGGTTCCCACTAACTTGCTCTAGCCACATAATAAATCAGCTCTCAAGTTATATTAGCAATAGGGATGCATGATATTATCGGTATGGTATCGGTATCAGATATTGGCTCTAAAATGTATTAGATACCCTGATATTACTGTTTACTAAAACAGTAGGCAGAATAGGCTGCTACCTTACTGACTTCTTTGCTTGCACCCCTCACCAATTACTTTTTAAGTTTATTTATTTTACACAACAAAAACAACTTATATCTACATGCGTATACAAATTGTTACGTTAATTTCACTACAGGAGAGACTAAATAATCTCAGCAGTTGGGCACAGGGAAAATGTTTTTCAGTATTAGTATCTGTATCGTTATCAACCCACAGACTCCTGATATATCTGCATATCGGACATCGGCAATACTGTTAGCATACTTTATGATATTCTTGGTTTGGCATGTTCTGTGCTGCAGCTCTCTGAAGAGGGTCACAGTCATTTCATGATTTTACCGATCAATAACAGCCCTTTCTTCTTCACAACTAAAACATTTGATACTAATAATGTTTGCGACCGCCTGCAGGGAGCGTCTTCACACATGGCAGTCATCTTTGTTGTCACAGAGCTGTGGCTGCTTTAAAAAAAACTTCCATTATTCGGACCATGCTGGTGTAAAAGCTGAGACTTTGACAGCTGATCTTTGAACGTAACAAAACAATCTCCAGTCACAGTCTGCTCACTGTAGTTTTATAACATGCAGCTGCCTTTATTAGGACAGGACTAAATATAGACTCTCTTGAAGAGGCCCTTTTCAAAGCAGACAGTTTGATAAGTTGTTGTGTTGTAGTAGTATTTCAGCACTGCAGGAAATGTCCAGAAAAAATGAAATTAATTAAATTAATGTTCACATTTGAAGGATGTAACAGAGATATTTCTTAGGAAATTCAGGTGAGCTGTGGAGTCTGGGTCAAGGATGCAGGATTCCCCACTTGTTTCCCGTGAATTCTCCAACTCGGTTCTCATATGGGCTTTTTCAGATATTTTCCACCAATTTGTCTTCGGGGCTTTCAGGAAAGATCTTGAAAAATATATAAAGCAATATCTGGGGACATTTGATTTCTCTCATACAGCCCCTCTAGACAGTTTCCGAAGAATGTCCAGACTACAGCCAAAGAACTACAGCAGCTAAATGGCTTAAATAATAAATGGCTTCCATTGATTGTGGTGACAAGGCCAAATGTCTTACAGTTTATTTTAGTTCCAATTGTGTTTCCCCCTGTTTTCTGACATTGTAGTAATCTATGCTAACTATCTGTGGGCTTCAGCAACAAATGCACGATACAAACTTGAAATGCAAGTGAAATGTCTTATCAAAAACTCTTGCCAAGTGCTAAGAGGTCCCATGCCAAGTGCAAGAAGGAAAATGTTAAATTTAATAGGCTACTGTAAATTGGGGTTTGTGATCAACTTCTTAAGCTGCGAGAAAACAAGCTAATTATTATTACTATTATTATTATGATCACCTACTTCAAATCTACAGTGTATGCTAAGCTAAATCAGGCCTCGCAGCAACTTTTTTTCATGAAATAAACTGAATAAGCCTTTACCAGGCTCAGCCTACAGTTTTAAAAATGAACCCACTTGTCTTTGAGTACTTAGGACATTTTTCAATATTTCTATATCTCTGCACTCGTTTTAGCTCATTGATTTTATACTTGCCTATTGTTTCCCTTCTGTCTGTGAAAGTTTTTCAGCCATGTCATAAAAGCAGGAAACTAAATCTGATTAGTTCTTCCTCTACCTAGTTTCACTGTAACAGCACAGTCCTAGTCATACACTGTAGAGTGTGTGTGTTACATTTTTCACTCTACACTCAAAAAAATAAACTAGATGGGTTGTTCACTTTATATGTATTTTCAATGTTCAGTTTAACTAAGATACATGTAATTGTTGAGATAAAATGTTTTTCATGTAATACATGAAAAACATTTTTTTCTTCAGATAAGCCGAACGCAGTTATGTGGAACCTGTTGACAAAATAAATTCAATTAAAGTCAACGTTTCAATGTTTTGAGAGTATGTTCTCAGTGTAGCAGTTTTTTGGGTTTTTTTTGTTTTGTTTTTTTTTTGTGTGGAGTGGACAACACTGTGTGTGACGTGTTTCATGTCACAGACTGAGCAGGTGAGGCAGAAGAAGCGCACAGCGCGAGTAAAGTGAGATGGCTTCCTACAGCAGCAGTATGACTGAAAACACAAAGAAGCACCCATATGCAAAGTTTTTAGAAGTACATTCTTCTGCTACAAAATAAATCTTGGACCTTCAGTAGGACCTCACTGTTGTATTTTAATCACAATCATAATTTTGCTGCTGCTGCTGTTTCCTTCACCACATAGCTCCAATTCAGTTTCCTGGATGCAGTCTGGACAAGTAAAGCTATGTTAAAGAAGCAGATATACAACTTGACAAAGCACTATAAAAACACACATTAGCACTCAGCACCACTTCTTTATCTCCTCCATTTGTAACATTACATACATTACATAAATTGTTTTATTAGTTAGCCCCATGGGATTCAACAAGACCCAGTATTCATCGTTAAATACTATTAGTAACTTCTGCAAATCTCAAATGTAATTTATCTCTGCATGGTTGGCTGACAAATAGTCAGGTTAGTGGTTAATTCCCCCGTGACCCCCCTTGTAGCACCAGGCCCCAGCTAAGGTAAGCTGATTGGAACACCAAAGTTGCCTTTACTTAGTAATATGCCTCATTAAGAATCATATATTATTATCTTCTTATATATTACAATACCAAAACAAGACTTAACCTAAAAAAAAGGATAGCACTGGTTTGACATTGTCCTTTGATGTGAGTTTTCTGACTCATCTCCTCCCATTTGTTGTTTAAATCAGTGCAGAAGATTGAGTGGTGACAGGTTTAGCTGCATCTAACGTTTGACGCAGGCCCGCCAACCCAGTGCAGCAGCTTTAATATGCAGTAAATTTGCCCTCCTTTCTGGTAGCTACTGGAGGGTCTTTTATAAAAAGAGCAGGAATGTGAGGCAGGGCCTTGTAAACGCCGCCACCTGACGTTTTAGAAGCACTGCCTTCCGGGAGATTGTGTGAGCTGGTAAAAGAGTTGAGGACTAGACACACACACACATACAAACTCATCACTTGTCAGCCCCATCTTTTGAATTTTAGAATTTTAGAAAGGTAAAAACATCAATGCTGCAACACAAGAAAATAAGGTAGTGAGAAAATACTGTAATGTGTGATCTTGCAGAGTATTGCCTTTAGAGTGATACATCTTTACTAGAATGTGGACAATGTACGTCCAGACTTGTTTCAGATCTAATCTATTGGGTGCCAAATATCATCACCTAGTAGGCCAACAACTGGCGTCCCAGAGGTTACAGCTTTCTACAGTGATTTTGGTTCGATTCTGATTTGCTACACGTCAACGTGTCTCTTTCTTACTTTCACACTTAACCTGCTCTGTCCAATAAACAAAGGATGGGAATAGGAGTAATACCCGTGCACAGTAAAGGAACTTTAATATGTATTGGGTATGCCTGTGTAAGTGAAAAAAAAAGCAGATTCTGTACTTTGCAGTTGGTTGTTTATAGGCCACTTCCTGCCCCAATTTCACTTAAAAAAATGCATTCTGGTCTGGATATGTTTGACTGCTTGTTTTAGAGTCCTATGAACAGAGAAGTTTAAAAACACTGCTCACAGTTACCCAGATTTACTTCTTGATTGGCTCTTGTGAGCTGTAACTTGACTAATAGCCGTGACCAAAAGTCATTGGCCTCGTAACAGAAATCTTGTTTTTCACCACAGTTTTTCTGAATCAAAGCAAACAACTGCAGAGGACAGAATCAGCTCCTGTTTACTGTTCCCAGTCACCCCAAATAGTCACATGACATATGTTTTTAAATAAATTAGTAGATGATATCCTGGGTGAGCCTAGGGGAAGTCTTGATTTCCCACTGTAGAGTTTTGTAAGTTTTGGTGAGGATGCTGTTTTGGCCACCTACAGAATTGCTAATTGCGCCAAATGATAGCGGTAGGCTGAACATGATGACATCAGAGATGTGCTGTTTAGCAGCTTTTATATACATCCAACATGGCAGTTGTCTTTCCATTTGGCTGTTGCTTCAATTTTAAGTTTCCCTGGGCAAAAGTCTTTAGGACACCATTATTAGATACCTGTAGTCATCATTTCTTGCAAACTACAATATTCTTTCATTTTCTTTCACTCTGCATATATCATCCGGAACATTGGTCTGACTGGTTGGTCTATCCAATAGGATACAGAGGCATTTTTCATACATCCATTGATCACACCTCTTGAAAGTAGGAGGTGATTGCACCCTTTTCAGACCCAATAGCCAGGATATATAGATGCATCTCATCTTAAAGTAAGTTGTTTTCATATAAAAACACAAATTTTTAATGAAAATGTAATGTACCCTCAGATCTAATAAATAAATAAATAAATAAAGACCAACGGTTTAAAGATACAACCTGTCCTCAAAATACAACCTGTCCTCAAAATGTGTTCAGGTAATTTCCGCCTGGACTTTCATGTAGCCAAGCACCATCTGATCTATAACCAGTTTTTTTTTTTAAATGTGTTTTAGCTCCACAAGAAGGCTGACAAAATTGACACATGAAAAATAGCTCAATAAAATTGAATTGTCCAAATCTTCCTTAGGGATAATGAACTATTATACTATTATTATACATTTTGCTACTTTATAATTACCTGAATTTGCTAAAAAGCCCAAATGTACACTTTTTTTTTTCATCAGCACTTTAATGCTTTAATGCAGACCTTTTCTTCTTCTATGCATATTTTATACATTTTTACATTCTTCATGGGATCGACCCACTACAGGTGCATAAATTGCTTGGTATTGGCTTCTGGATTTCAGCACATATTTGAAACTACCCAAAACTGTTAATTTTGTTCTCAAATTCTAGGTCATATTTGAGTCTTTTGCTCTCCTTATATCTCTGGTGTTGAATTTTGTCCACCAATCCTTATGTTATACAACAGTCACAGTTTTTTTTACTGTTTCTATACTTCTAGAAAAGTTTGATTACATCACCATTGTTTTCAACCTTTATGAACAGAAAAATCCAGAATCTGTGTGTGTGTGACTGGCCATGGAGATGATCTTTAAACATGGAGTGAGTTTATCTTCATCTCTTTCTCTCCAGGTGTGGTTCCAGAACAGGAGGATGAAGGATAAACGTCAGAGACACACCTTGCCTTGGCCTCACCCTCTCGTTGACCCTCTGGGTGTGCTCCTCATGGGCCGTGCCGCTCCTTCCACCACCTTGCCGTACCCCTACATCCCGCCCCACCTTCCTCACCTCCACCTCCACCACTACTCCCCCCTCGCGATCTCCTCGCCAGCATCCCCAGCTCACAGTCCCTACCCTGCTCCCATGAGGTCCCTGGATGCATTGCGCCTTTCCCAGTACCACAACAGGCCAAGAGGTCTTCCTCAGGCCACACCCGCCCTATACCCTTCCACCAGCATCGTCCACCATCCAGCTTCATGCCCCTGTCCACTCTGTCTACACTGGGGACCAGAACAACTCCTCAAAGCCAGAGGGGAGGCGCTGGGACTGAGCCAGACTCGGAGTACAAAGGCCAACATTGAGACTGCTGGTGTGGAGTGACGAGAAGAAATGGTGTAATCTCACACAGAAACAAAGTCATCATACTGTGCTCAAACATGCTGCTGCAAAATGGCAGTAACCTCACTGTGACTTCACTTGATGCTGTCGACTGTACAAGGAGGAGCTGGCCATCAAAGCTATGTGCCTATACGTAAGAAACACAGCTCATAACAGGGACTGAAGACATGCACGTCAAATGGTTCATCCGTCGCATGGTGTTGCTAATCGGAAGTAAGTGGCTATTCACATGCAGCATCTAAAAATGTGTAACCAAGGTTTTTGTATGGTTGCGCTTCCGTCACATCTGTCATTACTAAGCAAGTGAAACCTTGAAACAGAGGTAAGGGAAATTGCTGCAACTACACTTGGATTTCCAGCACCGCTTTTCCCTCAGAGCAGCGTTGCTGTTCGATACATGTGTGAAGAAAAAAAAAGAGCATCTTCTTCACCAAGTGAGAAGCTTTGTCTGGATGATGGAGATTGAAAGTTTATTTCAGAGTGACCAGCTGATCTATAAAAGTTAGGCCCAAATCTGACTGACATGCGTCACTATTGAAAATCGTGTATTTGTGCACTCAAAAGACGCTGCATGTGAATATAGCCTCCAAAACTTTATCAGACGCCAAAGTGTGCAGAATAAAAACCACCATGTACTGTCCTTCCCACACATGTGAGTCTGCTGACGTCACTGATGGTCCATGTGATGTAAATATCATCACATGGAACTGAATACAGTGTGGAATCAAGTACATATGCCTTAAGTTTTGTGATTGGTTTGGTATGTATTATTGACCCAGCTGTACCAGTGTTAGCCTGACACCTCAGACTCTGATTGAGGAAGTTCCTTCAGTCATTTTATGTTTGGTGAATAGGGCCATAATTGCTTAGAAATCTGTTTGAACACACCTTATAAGAATTGTCAGGTTCACATAAAAGACCAAACTCATTACAGAACTTCTGATGGGAGTTAAAGAATTGGGGTTAAACCTTTTATTATATGTAACTCTGTTCATCAAAAGTGGAGTTTCTCATCGGGTCCAGTTTAAAACTCACAAAATGTGGAGAATTATTCAGAGATCCACCAAGCTCTTTCACTCATAGAACAATTGTATGAAAAGGCATTTAGTCTAACTTATAACTAAAGCAGCTAATTTAATTTTAAATAGCCTTAAATAAAGTCTGTCCAGGTTTACTACCCTAATATCTAACATGTCTTAAAACAATGTTATTATTCTTGTTACAATATTAGTTTAAAATAACATCACTTTATTTTGGTTATGTAGTGGAACCTATAGTAAACAACAAAGTACAAAGATATAAAGTATCATGGCTCAGATTTTCAAGAGTAAATAGGGTTGAAGCAATTATTTTATTTGTCTCACTTTTCTTTCTTTTCATAAAATATTTTTATTTAATAATTGGTCTGAAGTGAAGTGAAGTGGTGAAGTGAAGTGAAGTGAAGTGAAGTGAAGTGAAAGAAATTATATTTATGCTGTAACTCCAGAAGCATGAACAGTAATATCAGGTACAGTTTGGAGAATGTGGCTGTGTTTTCATAAAGTCTGTTCCTGCTGTTCATTATATTTGTAAAAGAGCATTAATGTTTGCATAAAATGCTGCTAAATAATGCATGGAAATACATATTTCAGCCATACATTCAGACTCCACTGTACCTGACTCGTGAAATTATTATTACAGCTTAACTGACAGCAGTCAATTTGCAGCAACACAGGAAACACTGTGACATGTTAAATGCCCTGTGGCCTAATGTGGGAGGCTTTAGCATCCATATGTAATTTTTCCTTGAAAGGGCTTGAAAGAACCCATACTAAACTACATTTTCTCTACTTGCAACAGCTGTCATTGTTGGTTGAAGTCTTTTTGAGGTTTCCTGGGTTTTGAAGGGTAAAACTGCAGATTCTTGTTTCTATTTCTTTGGGTGAAGCATTTTATGTGCATAACACTCTTAAGTGTTCATTTTCATTGTTTTCTCTGTTTTAAACACAAAAAACTACTGCTTTTATTTATTTTTCACTACTGTTAAGCTTGAAGTAGCAGTCGCTGACACATTGGTCTAAGCCAGGGTAACTACAGTATCTAGAATTCCTAGTTGTTTACATTTCCTTTAAGTAAAAAAAGTAATTGTTCATAGAAAACACTATATAGATAAAGCTGCAAATAAGTTCTTTTAATAGGGTTTCAATGTATGATGATGCAGTTTTGTGTTTAAAATGATATATGGAATAAATTCTCATGTAAAAATGCAAAATGTATCAATAATCGTTGCTTGTAGCATATGTCTACATAAAGGAATAGGTTAACTTTTTGGGTAGTTATGTTGTGTAATGAGAAAGCCTGGTCTACAGGGACAACTGCTCATCCCTTAACGGCTGTTGCCTCACAACCGAGCTCCACCTCTACATGATACAGACAGCTAACGGCACGTAACATTATATAAATTATGCAAGAAAAAAATTATGTGTTAAGGCATGGACGTAGTCTTCCGGATTTGCATAGTGAACTCTTGTTGTCAAGCCTCAACATTTGTGCCCGCCCAACACAAAATACTGACTTGCAATGAACATTGACTTAAGTGTCTAGCAACATGCACTATGGTGAAAATCCAGTTACAGATACAGAACTCAAAGTGCCTTTAAATGTCACTTTTGCAATAAATGTGCCATGTTTACTCGGTCGAATGAAAAATGCTGTCAGCCTTGGCATCACTGATTGATTGTAGTTCTCAAGGGGCTGATGGAGTTTCCTGGACTCAGACAGGAAACTGCTACTGAAGCTGTAAAAGTGATGGAGAGATGAAATATCAATATCTCTGGGCTAGAGTGAAATGAGATGATTGTATTTGAGAGTGTATGTTATTTTGTGTATGTTTGCACGTGTGTGTGTGTGTGTGTGTGCGTACTTGCACTAATTACCTTTTAAGTCCATGTGCCCTCTGTTTGTTCTTGTCTTGTGGTGGATGTTTGGTCTCACAGACTGGAGCAGCTCCCATGTTGTAAACAGTGCACATGCTGTAAAAAGGTTTTAGATACAAGAGTCAATCAGACTGTTGGTGGTTGCTGTAAAACGAGTGAGAATCGGGGAGGCCGATTGGCTGTGTGTTATCCAACCCAGTCTACAGGCTCGACTTGTTGGCACTTACGTCGCCACAAACCACCAATATGTCGTTTGTGAACGACATGTTTATTTCCGAACTAAAATTAGGTACATGTCTGCAGACATGTACAGTCAACCACTTACTGGTTTTGGGTGTGGGTAAGTTTAGGCATAAAACACACCTGGTTATTTTTCCTACAGTGTCAACATCCTCTCCATAAACAAACGTGGTATTTAAAGTGTGTGTGTAAAGCAAATGCAGAGGTTCTCATCGTCACACATTAAAGGCTTAGAAAATAGTGGCTGGGACTTGTTCTGTTTTTGGCTTCTACATTCAGGAGTCTGATCTGATCATCTGCCTCCCTCTTGTCCTCTCATTTGTCTCCCCTTCTGTTGTACCATCTGTCCTCGTGTCCTCCATGGACTTTCTCTGTGGTCTACGTCTTTTCCTCCTACCTGACATCTCCATCTTCAACATCCTTTGTCCAATATAATTATTAACCCTCCTCTGCATGTGTCCAAACCATGTCAACCTTGACTCTCATACTTTTCATGAGAGTTGATCAACCTGAGCTGTCCCTAGAATATATTCATTCTAATCCTGTCCATCCTGGTCACTCCCAATGAAATCTCAGCATCTTCAGCTCTGCCACCTCCAGCTCCATCTCCCGTCTTTTAGACAGTACCACTGTCTCCAAGCCAAACATTATAGCAGGTCTCACTTCTGTCTTGCAGACCTTTTACTTTTTCAAAAAAAGTGGCTGACAACAAACATGTGCAACAAGTTATAACAGTGGTGTAGAAAATTATGAAGTAGTTTCTCTCCAGTGTGGGGTTCACATTTATTTTAATTCTGTCTAAAAATATGGCTCAAATACGCAGTTAAATAAATTCTCCTAAAACACAGAGTTACAGTATAAAATCCCTCAGCACCTTTCATCTATAACTAAGCCAATTAAGTTGCTCCTACACTACCCACTTTGGTTTGCAAGCAAGTTGGGATGTCTTTGTCCCGAACATGTGTCTTTCCTTGATGCAAAAACAGTCAAAAAAGCTCCGCCATTTTAATTAAAGTTCCTAAAGATGAGGAAATGAAGTGTAGAGAACCAGAACAGACAGATTGGTAAATGGTCTGTATTTCAGGATATAGTGCTTTTGCAGTCTTGACGAACACTCAAAGTTTCTTTCCGTGACAGTTTTGCCACACGTTTTTGTTAATCAAACATCCATCATACTCATTCATACCCTGCTGGTGCCTGGGTTCTTACCCAAGGACACACTGGTATGTAAATTAGAGCCAGGAATCAAACCCAATGAAACCCAACCAAACCTGGTTGAAAGGTGACATGTCATGATCTGTCTTCTGGATGGGGAAGGTTTGGGTTATTTATTTCCTGTTTTATTTTATCTACTTCCTTTTTGTTCCTTGTACTGTTGTGTGTGTGTGTGTAATTGTGCTTTCTTGGAGGCTGGTGGCAAGGCTGGGCAGGGGACATAATCACCACAGCTGTTCCCAATCACCTCATCTGGGCCAGCCTACTTAAACCCGGTTTTCCTGTTTCCCCTTGTCAGAGAATCCTGTGTACCTCGCTCGGTAACGCCAAGTTTCCTTGCTCCACAGAGACTTCTAGACATCCTGTTTTGTGTAGTTACCTCTCCTTTGTTTATTTTTACCTGTTCACTAATTCTTCATTTCCCTTTTTAGACTCCAGTATCCTGTGCCCTGCCTTGCCAGTCGGCAAGCCTCAGTGTTTTTGTTTAGTTTATGGACTGGTTATCTTTGGTTATCTTTGTAAATAAATTCTCATATACCTTTTTTATTCTCTCCGTCGCCTCTTCGTCTGTCCTTAGTTTAATTTTTACGATTCTAACAAATCGTTACATGACAAGCTGCCACCAAAGAAGAGCAGTGAGGCTGCAGGTACTGATGATGAGAAATGGTGCCAAATAATGGAACAGTCGGGGCTGGTTATTTTGGTACTTTTTCTTATGAAAATGCAAAGCAAACACACACTGTAAAGTACCAAACCAAACCGTTCCATTCGATGAAAACACTGCATAAGTGTATATGTGTGAGTGTGCTTTTGGCTCCCTCAGCATTTCAGGGCAGAGAATGTTAGTGAATTTGACATGATGTAAAACCTCATTTTAAACCGACTTTTTTTAAAATCATTCAAATTAGGCAAAGTGGTGAGTAACACATTTTTCTGTGAGGTAACAAAATCAAATAAGATATTTCTCATCACGTTACAGACACTTTAACTTTGTGGGCGACATCTTACTTTCCATAAAGACACCGAAATGTGTAAGTAAGTGTAAGTCTTCTGGTGTTTGGCATTAAAACGGGTCTTGATTTATGGATCTCTTGTGAATATGCACAAGCTTAAAAAAAAACAAAAACAAAAACATAATTTCCAATTATATATACACTGTTCCGTGTATGAAGTTTACTCCATACACTCAGAAATAAAGTATTACTGAGTCTGCATTAGTAAATATATTGATATAATGGCTTAAAGCTGTGGTCAAATCAATTCATGTTGAGTATAAAAATATCAAATAAACTGCAGGTGTTCATCTTTGTGATATTTTGCTAATATAAATGATATTAATGTGAAATTGTATACAATGACTGTTTTATTTCATGCTGAATTGTCATGTTGCAAATGTATAAATATATGTGGAAAAGTTTCATAGTGATTGATTAAATGACAGTCAAATAGATTAAAATGGGCTTGACCAGCAGATACCAAATAAACACAACACTACAATTATCTAGCAAAGCAAATACTTTACTATGCTGTGACTTACTGCTGTGCACATGGCTTTTACTTCATTTTATAGTCCTAACAATGGAGGCCACAAAAACCTGATGCACATTTCAAAAATGGACTTGTGGTCTTAAAAGCTGGAGAACAAACACGTAAGAATATGAATGATGAAACAGGGAGGGTTTTTACAATGCTGCTGCTGTGCCTCACTGACAAATCAATATTAGGTTTTACAGAATTGAAACAAAGCTGTAACTGACACATGCGATCTCCTCTGAGCCTTGGTGAGATCTTTCATTTCCTTTAGCTCAATGAAGTCCAGACAGAGCCGTCGTGCGACTCTCCAGGCAATGTAGGCACACAGTGTGTGAGCGCGATCCCGCCCTCTCTGCTGATTCCAGCCTTAGTAGGTGTGAATGTAAACCCACCCTTACGCCAGCACTCACCTGGGACAGGTGTTCACCGTGACAGCCATGCATGTGAAGGCTGAAACCAGGGGCAGCTCTACACATGCTGTGTGTAATAATGTAGGACAAAGGTTAATTATAGGTGAGAGCGTCTGAACAGAGCTTAGCATGGCGGGACACACGAAGAAGACCACTTGGATAATAATGTGGTATAATCACATTAGGCTATAAGTAAAGGGGGAAGGTGGACTGGTTTGTCTGAACTAGCTTAGGTGAGATGAAGAGAGCTAAGTGGTGAATAAAGGGGTTTCATGTGATATAATTGAAGGTCTGTCACACAGTGTGTCATTTTGGAGGCTCTCCGCTTTACAAACTGTTCATTCAGATACATGAACTAATAGTGTAAATGTGCATGTAGTTATGGTGTGTTCAATTTGTAGTTGGAATATGGAATTGCCGAGGACACATGGCATCTCCTGAACTCGGATTTCCAACTCAAAAACTTCTTAACAACCTTAACAACTCGGACATGGGATTCCAAGATGGCTGCCACAATACAAACACTGCTCCTTTTACCGTTAATAGCAATCCTGTTGTTTGTTTCAAAGAAACTCGGTCATATTTCAACTTCTCAACTGGCATGTGGTGAAGTCAGGCATGTCACTTCCAGGTCCAACTTCCGAGGTCCAATGGAAAACTCCCACTTTTAGACATGACTGATGACAGGTGGAGGTGAGAATCTTGTATTTCGTCAAATTGCTAAACAACCAGGGTTTTTTGAGCAGGAGAGTTCACTTCTGAAACTTTTCATGGGTGTCTCCTTATGTGTTCAGTCATGCCAAAGCCAGTGTTGCTGTTGCCTCTGTCTGGCTTAACAATTCACTTCCAGTTCTACAGTGGGATGTCACTGGGCAACATGAGCCCTAAACACTGCTATACTGAGAAACACAGAAGGAGTCATGTGGAGCTGATATGCTAAAACAGCATTGTGAAAACTCATCTGACAATGGTTTGAATGTGAGAGACATTTATTTACATGTAAAAGTTACGCACTAAGAATAGGTTTGTCACTTCATCTTATCACGACAGTCTCCACGGATTATCATCATATATCATATGCCATACATCACATGTGATCCATGACAGAGCCACTACTTCATTTTATGTTCTGATCTGGAACACATAAGTCAAACTAATTTATTTCAATGTTTTTCATTTATAAAATGTAAAATTAGTACTTCTTTATGGCCTATACTGTGTCCTGTAGTGTGTAGCATATTGGAATACTCCAATAACACATGTAGTAGCCTCATGCATATTGCACACATCTGGTATATGCAAACGTGTGGCTACAGAGCAGCTATAGTATATGTTAGGTCTACATCCTGTTAGTTTAGCACTAAGACTGGAAATAGGAGGAAACTGCTAGCATGGCAGTGAGCTGTTTCCTTAACACAATTAATTAGCATATAGCTTTATAGATACAATTTATGAATACTCTATCTTCTAATGCATCATCCTGTAAAACAGACAGGACTGCCTTTTGTCCGTACACATCACTGGTACGTGCCATGATGCGCTTGCATTTTATTTCATGTACATATAGTTAACAGACTGGTGGAAACAATCAGCCATGTAACATTTAACCTTGTGCTCCTTCACAGGTGAACATTTATTTGATGCATAAACTATCTGGGCAAATAATTTCCCTTTTCAGTTTAATGAGGCCTATTGGATGAGAAAGCCAACAAAGACTGACGGACTGACTTCAGGTTGCTGATCCACATCGGTCACAAGTAAAACCTGCTGACCAACAAATATTTGCAGCTGTCCGACAATGCAGTCTGACCCCCACAGCACTTAAGACAGTCCAACAGGTTTATCCTTATATCTGTTATCTCTTTTAAGCCCAGGACACAATGAATGCTGCTCCATTCAATCAGACGACTAGAAAGAGACACAAAATGATGAAGAAAATCACCTTGGAGCTCATATTTGAGCCTTCCTCCATATCTTTTGTTACATAATTTGGATATTTGGACATGATGAATACAACCATGACATGGTACTCTGTTGCCAGTGTCTGTAGCACAGACTACTGTCAACTGCAGGTAATAGAAGACATTGGTCTGTGTGGTATTGAACTTAAACAGCAATAAATAAATTTTTTTAAATGAGATTAACTAACTTTCATTAATATGTGTGAGCAGCATCTTGACATTCTCCCTTAAGACCGAGGCCACTTCACTACAGTTCAGATACATTCAATTTAGTCCCACTTGCAGAATGGAAAAGAAATCCTCATAACAATGCATTATAGCATATACAATCAGGTAAAAGCACCAGAAGCTAAGTAACCAAATGCCTGTGACCAACCCAATAGTCAGCCACTGGGTCGTCGATCGTTGTTGAGAAGAGCAGGAGGCCTCGTCCATGCAGCATGTTGAATCAGCAACAGTGGCCATCAGCCAAGAAACCCAAATCGCTCTGATTGGAGCTTGTCAAGATAGAATCTTGGCCTTTAAATTGCTCATCCATATTGTGTTTGTACATGAATCTCTGTTCTGAATGTGTGACTTTGACAGTCAAGATGTTTCCCTGCACAGTGGCTGGGCAACACCTTTTTTATTTGGCTACTGTCCTTGTCCCAGTACAGTGGGGAATCAATGTATTGAATGAAGTGTGTCTGTCACCACTAAACTAGGTGGCGATATGCCCCCTTTGAGGTTGTTAGTATTAGGTATTTGCTGCTTAATTTATGTCACAGACCAAAACGTGTCTTTGTACCATACTTTAACAGTAAAAAATAGTTAATACTTAAAGTTGACAGAGCATAAATTGAGTCTTATCAGTCCAAAAATGCATCAGTCTGGATTTTGCCATGGTTTTCTCATTGTACTCTTCTTTTACTGTGTACCTGCTTCTTCTCTTATTCACTCACTCACTCATCTTCTACCTCTTTATTCTCCACATGAGAGTCTCAAGGGGCGCTGGTGCCTTATGCCATCAGATATAGGGCGAGAGGCAGGGTACACTCTGGGCAGGTTGCCAGTCCATCACAGGGCCACACATAGAGACAGAGAATTTAGAGTGTCCAATTTGACTTCTTCCCAAATGTGTTCATGTTTTGGGACTGTGGGAGGAAACTGAAGAACCCGGAGAAAACCCACGCACACATGGGAAAAATTCCATGCAGAAAGGCCCTTGTTCCGACTGGGTTGTGACTGGGTTGTGACTGGGTCGTGAACCTGCGTCTTCTTGCTGCATTGGTGAGAGTACTAACCACTACACCTAGTGTGTGGCCCTTCTGTTATATCAACTTCAAAACCCAGGGCGGAAACTGTGGAACATAGCAGAAATTCAATTTGCACATCATGTACTTTCAGAGTCTAGTTTTAGTCAGACGAACAATAATTTATTCATTTTCTAATCAGCTAATGATGAGAATGTACTGGTGCTTTTCAAATGTAACAAATTCAACATGAAAATGGAAACTCTGCTGCCAAAACGAAATGAACAACTATAAACAACCATTGCCAATGCTGTATATGTACTGTACAGTTACATATGATGCTGTGTTCTTCAGTATGTCTGACAGTGAATTGAGCAAATAAATCCATGTCCATATTCAGTGGACAATGTCATGCAGACACATGAAAAAACCCAAGGTCTCTCTCTCCCCCGGTAACAAAGTCATGCTCTTCACACATGTCCCTTTACACTGTGGACTACGACATATCTGCACTGCCACCTGTCGGTAACAAGGCTGTGCTGCAGCTAGTCTACACTCATCCACACTCACTCAGTCATCTTTATCCATCTAAAATGTACTCTAAAATTTCTTCTTGTTTTAGTTTAAGTAGTGTTTTACATTAAACTTTCTTCTTGTTTTAGTTTAAGTAGTGTTTTACATTCAAAATCTATGTTAACAAAAATCACTGTAACACTACATTTGCATGTAAATTTTGCCTATACCTATATAACTATATCTTCTACTGTAGTGCAATGTTTCCCATGGCAAACTACTGTGAAACAGTTTACAATATAAATCCTGACAAGAGTAAAAATTGTTTATACTTTTAGTGAATAGATAAACCATCCATTTACAAGAGACATATTGTTGATAAATGAATCACAGCTTCACTTTTATGCATGTTACTTAACAAATCTTGAGAAAAAAGGCTGCAAAAACTCAGCAGATTTGTTTAGTCATGGAAATCCCCCCATGACTCATCTATGGGTCTCCACTGGGAATGACTGTCCTATTGTATAGTACTGTTATACTGTGCATCGTACATTATTGTGCTCTTTTACTGCACTAAGATAGCAGTGTTTTAGGGTATTGATAATATTCATCTGCAGATGAAAAGGAGCCTTTGGCCAGCTCTGACACACTTTCACAAATGTAGTTAATCTAACCTACCCCTGTCAAATAAATGAAGAAACTAAAGTGTACAAATAAAATAAATCCCCAGAGAATAATTCACCTCCTTGTGGAGGTAGAGAGCTTATCTCATACTCCTGTTAAATCACTTTAATTAAGTTAAATGAACGTTGCCTGCAATCAAAAATACGCCACATTAGTGGACTCCAATAATAATTCTTATCATCAGTAAAAGATCCAAAACCATCGCCTTGAAATTTTCCACTTCATATGAAAGTCCTGCATTGAAAATAGAGTGGTGCAGAAATAGAATAGGAGCTCTATTTGTTATGGCATAAGTATGATAATGTTTGGCAAGTCTGGTCAGTAGATAAACTGAAAAGGAATATACTATAAAAATATTGAAAACATGACTTTCTGGAAAAACATACTAAAAATTCACAACAATGGACAGACACAGCAAAAACTGTTTTGATCACATTATAAGCATAATGTACTTAAACTATATGAAAGGTAAGTAGAAAAAGTAGTTCAACTTAATATATCCAAATGCTAATTGTTTTGCAGTCAGTTTAAACACTACACTAGTACATAAGTAGTAAACTAGTAAATTAAGAAGTGTAATATTTTAGCAGCATTTTAACATTGTAAATGATTCGCAGCAATAGGCAGATAAGTCTATATTTTTCTAACTGAGGGACACAGCACTGCAAAGACTCTTTGGCAAAGTAGGTCAAACCTGACAAGTCATCACGTAACGAATGAGGTTGAGAATGAATACATGGTGGAATATAAAGCTTCTGATCTTCAGTATCAGAGTTAAACTTGATGTTGCCTCTGTTCTCCTCACACTCTTCTCCACATGATACACAAAATCTTCTGTCTAATCACTTTCAACACACAGTATTTCATTAGAATTAGGAAGTCAATAACTCTCTCTGGAATAATCTGCTCCCTGTTCCATCATTATCTACAATTGTATATTTTGGTTCTCATCAGGCTCTGATTGGTTTTTTTACTGGCAAAGAATGAAAACGATTGCTTTCTCTTGGAGCCAACCTTGAAACTAATAATCTTCTCCTCATCAACAACTGGACTTTCAACTAGCAATGGCTTCATGTTTATAATAAATAATATTAAATAAAGTAAAAGACTGACAGGGGTTTATGAATTTCCCTCTGAGCATGGTAAATGGTGGGGAAATTACATGTGTTGATCACATTTTTATGTAAAATCCCTATCTAAATGAGTTAAAATGGGTTAGGGTTATATTTTTTTTGTTTAAAACAATACAATATTAGCATGTAATATGTAGCACTTTAAAGTAGCATGAAATGGAAATACTCAAGGAATATTAAACTGATTGCCACTCCAAAACAATTGATTGGTTTTTTTTTTAAGTTTTATACTTTCTTATACTTTTGCTGTTTTATTATTATTCTTTTTTTAATATGCTGTAATTCCACAGATTGATTTTCGTGTTTTTTATTCCTTTTTATCATTCTGTACACTTCATACAGCCTGACCACACCTGCCAGCTTTATTTTGAAAGGTCACAGTGTGTCTACCCATACAATCACTTACAGTATGCGACTGAAGCGCGTATTTACTTTGTTACAATCACAAGTACAGCAATGGTTTGGTCATAATTACTGAGTTAGCGATGAAGCAGGGAAGTCGGCTTTTATTGTTGGAACAGTAGTTTGTGATGGAGGAGACTGGAAACCACAACAGCCAGATGAAAGACCTGTAAACACACACAAACATATAAAACTGGCACACAACCACATCCAACACATTCATTATCACATTTATTTTAACTCACTAAACCGCATCAATAAATGAGCAAGTGTTAACTTAACACAAGGGGCTCTAATTTCGTGGTACAGCCCTCACAGTGGTAATGTCGTCCGGCGCAACACCATGCACAGCGAATTGGGCAATTCTGTAGACCGAGGCAAGCAGAGATGGGTGTGGCTGCGTAAAAGGGGGAGGTGTCGACAGATTCAGCTTGGCGCAGTGACAATTTCGTGTCAAAAGGCTGTGCTGAAGGTGCGTTTTCGCCAGCTCCAACCTAGTTGAACTCTAATTTCCAGGCCAGGCGCAGCGCAGGTGCGCCGCACCAAGGGGGTGTGTACAGGAGCATTTTGCAAGTTTCGCGCACAGCGCAGGGGGCACAGCCGGGCGCAGCCAGGCACAAGTACTCCTCTGTCCGCCTCCATCTCTCCTACCAGCAAGTAGCAAACAGAGGGAGAGAAGATGTGACTGGGTTTAACACAGACTTCACCAATCAAATGAGCTCCTCTCCTCACCTTTAAATGCGCTGCGGCGAGGCAGTGCAAGTTTCATTCCCCCAAGGATGAATTAGACAGCGGCAGCATCAGACGGAGGAAAACTGATGTTCTGGTCTGGGAGGTCCAAGCTCACAGTGGCCGAATATATGATCACATGAACAGACCTCCACAGGCTGGTGATGCAAAAGGAGCCAAAAGGAGCATACCAATATTATTAATCAGTTTTGCCCTGACATACTGAGAACCATTGCCCAGTGTAAAAAATGTTTAATGTGAATGAATAAATTGTGGCCAAAAATGTACAAATGGAAACATTTAAGGACAGAACTGTGCAGCCAGGTGATTTTTCTTCTCCCCTGTGCTCTGCTGCGCTACCATAGGCCTTTCTAGCCCATTTTTGGGGGTGCTGAAGCACCCCTAAATTGATTCCCAGCACCCCTCAAATTTGAGAGATTTGAATTTTTTTTCTTTACTGTATATGCTTTTTTTAATAAGCTAGAAAACCGTCGAAACCATACAGTACCTGGTTGAAACATAATATTTAACAAAAATACACCAGCAGCACCCCCCACCCCCCACCCACCCTGTACGGGCCACCTTACGTTCATGCTCTGAGTGCTCTATCTGCACAGATCAATACGCTGCCTTTACCTAAGTGGTGTAAGTACATGGCTTAAACCAGGATATATGTGGCACTTTTTGTTAACTGACAGGAATCATTCATAAATCTGCCGATACCGATCACAGAATGATAAGAAACTGCTCGACTAACGTTGACTCGGTGGCAACGAAAATATCTTGTTTACTCGACTTCTCCCAGAAATTAGGATTACGATATGTTTCTTTTGCGATTCCATCCATTCTTCTTTTGCTGTGGCTCAGTATTTTATTAACCTTTATCAGATTTGTGGAGGAAAACACATGATCTACTACAGTACATATGAGTAGACACCACTGTGGTTTGACAGCTAGGACAGTCGAATAGGAGCCTGGTTGCAGGTGACGCCTCTGACCTTCTGGTGGCAAACCTCATCAGTGCCAGCAGCCATAATCCTGTGTGCACCATGCCAATAAATTTTGAATGATTTTGTTTTGGGTTTTTGTTTGTCTTGAAATTAAATATGTAAGCCCAGAAGGTTTGGATATTTATTTATATTTTAACTATTATTGGTTGTGTCCACTCACTACCACTAGCAATTTCATTTTGAGTCTAGTGATTGCCAGGTTGCCAGAAAGCAAGATTTTTGGCGCTTTATCACAACATTGGCATTGGCAATGATTTAGCTAACTTATTGTCTGAATCACGATTCTGGTGGATTCATACAAGAGTTCATATGTTAATGGATGACATCATGACCAGCTGTCACTTGGAATACAACAGAACGCAACACAACACAATACCAACTCTGAGGAAAATAGTTTCCTTACCATTGTTTGGATACCCAACATCTGCTATGCCAGCATCTGTATCTGATGCCACCTCAACTGGCTCCCTCAAATGTCACGGTGTAATTCGAGAACTGCTTGTAATGCTGTTCTAATAACTATTGAATTTAGCAAAATGTTTACATAATTTTTTATCAAGGAGGTAAACAAAAATGAAAATGACTCTCAATATGTGATGTCTTACATCAGTGATTTAAGAAAGGAGAGGACATATTAGTGTACATCATGGATGCTGTTCTATGAGACTAGGAACTCTCTCTCTTTCTCACACATACATGCACATACACATCCTGACTACAATTAAACTAATGTTTCTGTCCACCTCTATCCCATCACCACCCCTCCCCCACTGTTGCTTCCTCATAAACTGGGCTAGAGCAAGAACTCAATACCAAACCAACCAGCCCATATTATTCACATGGCATCATTGGAACAGTGTGTGTGTGTTCTTGTACTTGCTGCAAATTGAGGACCAAAATTCATATAATTCCTACAAAGTGAGGACATTTTGACAAAGTAAGGACATTTTGGCTGGTCCTCACTTTTTTTCACCCCTTAAAATGGCTTTTTCAGTGTCCTGGTTTTAGGGTTAGGGTTAGAATTGGGTTTTGGTTAGGGTTAGGGTTAGGCATCTAGTTGTGATGGTTAAGGTTAGTGTAAGGGGCTAGGGAATGCATTATGTCTATGAGGGTCCTCACTCTGATAGAAGCGCAAACATGAGTGTGTGTGTGTGTGTGTGTGTGTGTGTGTGGTAGGCTAGTAAAAGTAGGTGTGCCACCACACAGAGAAGTAAAGAGATTGCTTGTAAAACTCCCTCTCCAGCACCACACTCTTACATACACACATATTACACATATTACATCCACTACTGATGCAATGTAAAGTCAGCACCAAATGTACACACATTTGCTGGCCCACATAAACCTAGAGACGCGTATTGAGATACGTCAATACACGTATTTGTGTTTGAAAGGGTGGACACTGCAGAGAAAGGAGAAGGTTATCATTTCTTACGCAGACATACATCCACATCCTGCCTTTTCTGTGGTCACATGCAGAACCTGCAGGAGCTTCATCACATTATTCAACCAGTCTCATGACACACACAATGATTTTTTTTTAATGCATCTGGATAGTGGCCATAGCTGAGGGGGATTTACAGTCCATGATGACCTCCCACAAGCACTGCTTGTCCCCTGATGTCAGGAAAGAGGCTGCTGATTCTTAGTGCACGTCACTTCTGTTTCTCTGATGCCACATTAGAGATCAGCTCTGATTTAAGGGCCACCATTTACCCTGATGTGATCTCAGATATAAATCATTCAGTGTTGAGATTCTCCAACTGATGGCTGGCTAGACTCAGTTGGGTCATGATGGAGGAAAAGTGCATCATCTCTGAAAGGTCACACCCGGAGCTCTACTAGACTAGATGTTTTACTACTAGAAGATTAGAAGCGTTTAAAATATTGGAATAAAATCAGTGAGGAAGTTTGCATGAATGATAAATGGCACGTTCTAATGGTGCATATTAAGCTAATGGTGTGGCACAATGCAAAAATTAGTGTTAGGTGTGACCGAATAAGCCTATTAGAATAAGCCTACTTTAGGGAAGGGTCTTGCTCTATATAAGCCGCCATCTTTCTCCATGTGTCTACTGCATCCTGAGCAAACAAACTAAACCAGAGCATGCATTTAGCATTTTGAAGGAGAAGTTTATGCAAAAGAAGAGGAACAACAGCTTTTTTATAGGATGTGAAGGTCATAATTTTCCACTACACAGTTCCAGCATAGCTCAACTCTACTCTACTCTACTTTTTTTTTGTTTGTTTGTTTGTTCGATTTTTTTTTCTTTTTGCTTTAGGTATAGTAATTGGGACCTGGTACTTATTTAATACCTACTCTGATGAGGTTCCAAGCAAGCGACTAAATGTGATGTCTCGACCACTGATTGGTCAGAGAGTGTCATCACTCAAAGAGCCATGACCGCGACGTCCGACACAGCAATCAAACCAAAAAATTGAACCAAAAAAAACAAAAAAACCGAACTGTAGATAGGTTATAAAAATATAAAATTGCTGAAAACATGCATTAATATCCAATATTTAACAATGACATTTCTAAAATCTCAATATTTAACAGAGGAATCTGGTGTGTTTAGCAAAAACACTCCTCAAAGCCGACGATTGTGAGCCTCAACACAACCCCTTTCCGGCTTGTTTTAGTTCAGAAAGTGTTTAGGACAGAGTCTGTGCTCCAATCATGCGGGATGTACTATTTAGCTAATCTTTTTTTTTAATGAACTGATTCTAATGATTCAGTACACCAGAAAGAAAATGTAAATATAAAAATATACCACAGCAGTTTTGTGCAGCCGTGCTATGATGACCCAGCCCATAGGGATGGAAAAGGATACCAAGTAGATTCGAGATTCGATACAGAGTAGATTCGAGTCGTGCTGTAACATGCTGTGCCGAGTCGGGACTGTGTAGTGGAAAAGCACCATAGATTCCTAATTTTTCCACACTGGAAATTAAAGCCTCAACCTTGGAACAGACAGAAGGGCCCAATCTAAAGTCCTTAACCTGTAAAATGGCTAGTGCGGTCAGTATTTCTGTCATGTCAGAAAAGCTAAAACTAGCAATTGAGACCATTTACTAATTGGGAAAATGCTGATATTACACAGTGTTATTTTTGCTACCAAACATTTATTTTAAATAAGCCTTGTTTGGGTAAAATTGTTGTTAATGGCAAGCAAGATTTGTGCAACAAAAATAATCTAATTTTAAGGAAAAAAATAAATAAACTGTTTCCTCCAACTTCTAATTTTAGTAATAATTTCTAATTTCAAAGCAAAGCTTTTGACCTGTTTTTCCTCAATTTAAGGCACTTTACAGTCTGCAGGTGGTTAGTTTTACAAGGTACTGTAGTTTTAAGTATTCTAGCCCAGGCCTGGCCAACCCGCGGCTCCCGAGCCTCATGCGGCTCTTTGGCTGGTTTCATGCGGCTCTTAAGGGGCTTTCACATGACAAGCGTCAAAAACGCTCAGCCTGGCGCTGCCATTCATTCCCTATGTGGCAAGCTGACCAGGCACAGAAGAAGAAGAAGCTGGTTTGAGTGACGTCAAACGCGCATTTGAGTAGTAAGCAATTTGTGTCAAGTTCGCTCTCAAAATGTCAGGGGAAAAAAGCACAGCAAAACAAAAATATGAAGATGAACACGGGACATTTTTAAGAGTGGGAGAGTTTATATTTTTTGTTGAACATAATGGCAAGCCATTCTGCCTTATATGTCAGGCATCATTAGCGCATTTCAAAGTTTCAAATCTTCAGCGCCACTTCAGCTCACTCCATGCTAACATCGACCAGGAATTTCCAAAAGGGACTGAACTTCGCAAGAACAAGTTGGTCACTTTGAAAAGTCAGGCAGAAAAGCAGATACAGTTTTTCCAAAAATGTACGAAGCACTCAGAGACCGTAACGCTTGCATCATATCAACTGGCTTGGAACATTGCACAGGCTAAAAAGCCATACAATGAAGGGGACTTCTGTCTGTTGAATGCAGAATATCGGACATTAACACGGCTATTGAATCACAGTTGCACTCTGACCTTCAAGCATGTGAGTATTTTAGTGGATGAGAGTTGTGACATACAAGACAAGCCTCAGTTGGCAATATTTGCACGGTCTGTGTCAAACGATTGTGTGATCAAAGAAGAACTCCTTGATATTGTGCCATTAAAAGACAGAACCCGTGGCATAGATGTAAAAGAAACAATGATTGCTGCATTTGTGAAAGCAAATCTGCCCATACCAAAACTAATTGCAATAGTCACAGATCTGTGAACGGGCTTGTGGGGCTGTGCAAAGCTGACCAGTTTTGGAATTTCCACTGCATCATCCACAGGGAGCAACTCGTGTCTAAATCATTGAATTTAGACAACGTCATGAAGCGTGTGGTGGAAATTGTCATCTACATCTGCACACATGTAACTACAGGCAGTTCCGTGATCTACAACTGAAAAGGCCACAGATTATGTTCCTCGTCGACCCATTTAATGCGGAGACGGACTGTTTGAAAGCCCCACTCGTCACAGATGAGGCTGCGGCTGAGTTGGAGATGATTGACCTTTGTGAGGAGGGCCAACTGAAAGCTGCTTTAAGGGAAGGGACCATTGAGTTCTGGAAAAGTGTGCCAATGGAAAAATACCCCAATGTCAAACGGGCTGCGCTTAAGATACTGTCAATGTTTGGGTCAACATACGTCTGCAAGTCTGTGTTTTCTACGCTGAAACATGTGAAATCAAAGCATTGATCTGTTCTGACTGACACCCATGTGAAAGAATTGCTTCAAGTGGCAACAAAGGAATACAAGCCAGATTTGAAGAGGATTGTTCATGACAAGGAATGCCAGAAGTCCCACTAAGCAACATGCATAGTAAGAGAAAAATGCTATTGTAAATTATTATATTTTTGTTTGTGGACTTGGTTGAACTGAGAGTTTGTGTGCATACAATGTTAATTGTTAAAAATAACTGGCCTGTGGTCTTAGTACTGTAGGAGTCAATTTCTGTCATTATCATGTTGGTGTGTGACATTTACAATAAATCTGGCTGAGCAGAGGTGTGTGTGTGTGTGTGAGAAAGGGATGGGGTGATGTTCATGTGTGCCCATGTCTATGATGTGGCTTTGCAGTAACACAGTAAAAAAAAGTGGCTCTTAGTCTCTGACTGGTAGGCCACCCCTGTTCTAGACCAACAAAATGTACTTACCCCGTTTGCAGATTCCCTTTTCTTGAAATAAGGAAATGTAGCAATTTAAAAATATGTGGCTTGCTTCTAGTTGGGCTGTTTTTGCTGAATATATTCAAAAGCCTTTGTTTAGATTTACCCAAAAAAAACATAAATGTACTAACCCTATGAGCAATGTCAGCTCAGTCAGATATATTCATATTTAATTTTGTCATTGTTAATGTGATATTTTGTATTAGCACAGTTTATTAGCCACTAATATTCTGTGTGTCAGCCTCTGTGACATCAGAGTCAGACAGCCACCCAACAAAGACTTTATTAGTGCACAACTAGCTGCCCCTACCATCCACACACACGCACACACACACACACACATACTGGTTTCCATGACTTCAGAGGACATTGCATTGGCTTACATTCATTTACTGGAGACTTACTCTAACCTTAACCATTATTACTAGTGTCCTAACACTAACCCTGACTCTAACCTTAACCTATCCCTAACCTCACTTTAGCCTAGCCTAACTTTAAAACATCTTCACCTTAAAATTTTGTATTTTAAGTTTGGGGACCTGTTTTTTGTCCCCATAAGTAAGACTAGTCCCCATGTGACAGAATGTAGGTCCCCACAACATAAGAATGCAATCTTATGTTGTTCCTCTCACACAAAATGACAGAACTCTTAAGTTCTAGTAATACTATACTATACTATACTATACTATACTATACTATACTATACTATACTATACTATACTATACTCAAACCTGCTAAATACCTCTTGCCAATTGCATACTGGGAAAGACTCATCATGTTCCATGTGTGTGCTCTTTTTTTTGTGAAATCAACTCCGGCCTTGTTAGGAACAGTAGTCCCCATGAAGACCAAAACCTGGTCCTAATGAGGCAGAACCTAATTTGTTAAGAACTGAATAAGTTTAAGGCGAAGATTTGAATTGTCACTAAGGGTTAGAATAATGTTTTGTTGAGGCTGTCCAAATGAATGGAAGTCAAGGCAGTGAATGTATGAAGAAGAAACTGTGCGTTCTAACCAGGCTCATCTATCTCCAGTTCATTGATTCTACTGAGGTAGGTCATCATTGCAAGGCTACTGTGGCCTGGAATGTTAAGGAGGAGTGTGTGTGTTTGTGTAAGTGTGGGTGTGTCTCATGTGTGTGTATATAGTGTGTGTATGCATGTCTGCTTCCCCTCTGCTTGCCAATAAATCCAGATGCCATATCGGCACTCAACACTAATGAAGATGGCAGTCACTCTCAGTCGGTATGTGTGTGTTTCGGGGATTACTCAAGTGGTGGGGACTTAAAGCTGTTGACACTGTCATATTATGGGGACTTGTCTTCGTTTTGGGGACAAATATGTCCCCATAACATAAATTACTACATTTTAAAGTACAAGACATGTTTTAATGTGAGATTGAGGTTAGAGTTAGATTAAGGTTAGGGTCAGAGTTAGGACACTAGTAATTATGGTTAAGGTTAGAGTAAGTCTCCAAGAAATGAATGTAAGTCAATGTAATGTACTCTGAAGTCATGGAAACCAGTGTGTGTGTGTGTGTCACTGTGAATAGTAGCGGGAGGAGTCACAGCCTCTGAGTTTTCTTGCTGGCTGACAGACATCACAGTGTGATTTATTTCTTCTGCAGTGACAGTGCCAACAACTGCACCATTGATGTCAAAGAAAGCACAAATCAATGGCTGCAAATGACACTGACGTCATACTGTCATTTGATTGGCCCAGAAACTCTAATGCGATTAGAAAAGATTGTTTGTAATGTCACAGTCACAATAACATCCCATTGGAAACATATAGTTAAAGGGGGCATTCCTGACCTCAGAGTTTCAACTCAGAAACTCAGGGCAACCTCACATAATCAGGATTTCAAGATCTCCAAGATGTCCTTGTATGACACAAGATCTAATCTCGACTATGCAATAGTGGGAAGTTATAACCAACCAAAAGCTCCAAGATGCACATAACAGACTGTGAAAACAAACATATAGGGCTCTAATTTCGTAGACCAGGCCAGGTACAGCACAGCACAGGCGCCGCACCAAGAGGGTGTGTCCAGGCGCATTTTGCAAGTTTCATGCAGAGCGCAGAGTGCGCAGCCGGGCGCAACCAGGCGCTCCTCTCCTCACCTTTAAATGCACTGCGAGGCATAGTGCAAGTTTTGTTCCGAAGGAGACAACAGCAGGGTCAGACGGAGGAAAACTGATGTTCTGGTCCATGAGATCCAAGCTCGCAGTGGCTGAATATATGATCACATGAACAGACCTCCACAGACTGATGATGCAAAAGGAGCCAAAAGAAGGTTATCAATATTTTTATAAGAAGACTAGTTCAATTAATCAATAAAATTGATGTTAACATAATTTTGTTCAATGAGTAATTTTATGTATCTTTAATGTGATTGAGTTTATACATAAATGTATAAACAGAAACGTTTATAGACAGAGCTGTGCAGCAGGTTGTCTCTCCTCTCCCCAAACCTCCTTTTGGCTCCTTTTGTAATAATGATTTATCTACTGATTAAATGCAGTTATAGCTTGAGCTAACATTTATATTGAAGCCGGACTCAGGACGTCACACTCTGCCTCAGAGCACTTCACCACTGCACCACCCTGCCTTGCCAGTTCCTCCTCCTAATCATGTTTAATTACCTCCACCTGTTATCCACGCCTCTTCCCACACCTGGAGCTAATCAGCTCCTCAGTGCTTATATCATCACTTCCACCTCCACTCTGCCAGATTGACTTGTGTTTTCCTGCCAAGCTTTCTCACATTTGTTGTGCTGCCTGCCTGATCTGACCTGCTTTGTTTGCCACCAACCTCCGAATTGGGGGGCAGACATGCCCCCCAATTCTGGTTCTGTTTGCCTTTTCTGCCTGTTATTTGACTCTTATTTGACTTATTTTTTTCAGTTTTGTTGTTTTGATTTATTTATAGTTTTTAGGTTGCTGAGCACTTATTTACTTGTAATTATTGGAAATAGAGACCTGGGAGCCATATATTATTCCTCATGAATGACAACGTTGAATGACAATTAAACCTGCCCGATCCTTCAGTAGACATACAACTAATTTGTTCAAAAACTAAGTTATGTTAAATAAAGCAAAAAACTAAAAAGAAAAAAAAAAAAATCTTCTTTATTTCATGCAGTTGATTTTTAATATCATTTTCAAACAGGTATTGGGGACAATGCATTTCCTTTATGGATGTATTTCCTAACTTAAGAAAAATATACTAAGAAAATCAAATATGTTTAACTTCTATATGGATTATTCACTTATCTAACAAATTAGCACCATTCCAAATTAGGTTTTTGTCAATTTTATGTGCAACCCTGAAGTGGACCGACAGTATTTGCTAATCCAAATTAAAATGAAATATATTTATTTGCACATACCTCCTCCTCTGTAAAACCCACAGTTTTGTGTTTGAGTTCTGAGTTCTCTTCATCTGCACTGTTTCTCTGAACTCTGTTTCTACCAAACTCAATTTCAAACTTTCAGTATCAAATAAACTCAGTTTACATAATAAAGTAACTTAAATGTCATACATTATATACAGAGACACACATGTGCATGCACTCTCACACAAACATGAATAATACCAGCGTTTTCAGTTTATCATTACTAATAATTTTTTGTCATTGGTCAATGTCTTGCCCACACCTGATCTTTGTAGGGACAGAGGATATCTTACAATACATATATTAATCAATATTAATTACCGTGAGGAATGTCAGATAATGAATGATTAATTTTTTAGTTAAAACTACCAAAGTCAAAGAATAGTGTGTCTTAAAGTGTGTTTGCACCATCAACACACACTATATTTTAATATTTATAATATATAATAATTTTTGTTATAGTCATAGCTAGGGTTATCGAATCGAGCTAATCGAATACTAAATTAATTGTCAGCTATTTTTGGTCATCGATTAATCAGTTTGAATGTTTTTTTTTTTCAATAATTAAAATAATCTTGCAGATTTTTCAACCTCTGAAATTTGAATATTATTTGTAACGATCGTGTGAGTGGACCCAAAAAAGCGAAAGCCGGGATTGCCAAGAGTAACAAAAAGGATTTATTTACAAAAAAAATAAAATAATTAAGCCAACTAAAGGAGCGACGGAGAACAAAGGGAGCAGAGGCTGGTGGCTGGCTGGGCAGAGCTCTGAGGCAAAAACTGGAAGAAAGGAGAAAAAACAAGGAATTAGAAAACTGAGAAGCAAGGGAATAAATGTCATGAGTCATCAAACCAAAGTTCTGCGTAGCGCGACATGTACCAGATGACTGGACATAACACTCTGGTGATGGTGGATCATCAAACAGGAGTTTAAGAAAGCAGTGGCTGATGAGAAGGTAAGTTGCAGGTGTGCACCTCAGAGACTCCGTCCGGTCAGCCAACCAACCTCCTGGAAAAACAAGGTATGAACATTTCGACAAGAAAACCAACATTTACCTAAATAAAAGGCATGGACCAGAATCATAACAGTACCCTCCCTCTAAGGGGCGCCACCTGGTGACCTGCCCGGTTTATCTGGGTGTACACAGTAAAAGTCCCTGAGGAGGGTCGGGTCCTGAATCTGGGCCCTAGAAATCCAACACCTCTCCTCAGGACCGTACCCCTCCCAATCAACCAGATATTGAAAACCGCTACCTCTGCGCCGGACATCTGGGATCTTCCTGATGGTGTATGCTGGGAGGCCATCAATGAGTCGGGCAGGTGGAGAGGGATCCAGGGGTGGGGCTTATCTGCTGGTGGAAACTGGCTTGAGGAGGGAAAAATGAAACGTTGGGTGAATGTTTAAAGAAGGAGGAAATTTAAGTCTAAGGGGTTGATGACCCAATCCACCTCACAAGGCCCAATGAACCGCGGTGCCAGCTTCCAGAACTTGGCCTGGAGGGGGAGGTCGTGGGAAGGCAGCCAGGATGTTCCCCAGGATGGTACTCAGGAGCTAGGACACTGTGCCTGTCAGTGATTCGTTGGTTCCTCTGTGCAGACCGGGTAAGCGCCGCCCTGATGGTCCTCCACACGTTGCGGCAACGACAGAGATGGGCCCTGACAGAGGGGACTGCAACCTCCTCCTCCCGGGAAGGGAACAGTGGGGGCTGGAAACCATAGCTGGCCATGAAGGGGGTCATCCCAGTGGAAGAGTTGGTGATGGTGTATGGATGGTGTATAGAGACACAATGGAGTGCAGAGTCCAGGTCCTGATAGGCCCTTTCTGATTGGCCATTAGTTTGTGGATGATATCCGGATGACAGGCTGGGGTTAGCACCTACTGCCTTGCAAAACGCTCTCCACACTTGTGAGGAGAACTGGGGGCTTTAGATACGATGTCCTCAGGGATGCCATGGATGCGGAAGATGTGATTGGTGAGGAGATCAGCAGTTTTGAGGGCAGAAGGTAACTTAGGGAGAACAATGAAATGTGCTAATTTGGAAAACTGGTCCACCACTGTAAGGATAACTGTGTGTCCATTAGATGGAGGCAAACCGGTGACAAAGTCAAGTGAGATGTGTGACCAGGGATGACTTGGGATAGGGAGAGGATGAAGGAGACCAGCTGCAGGATGATGAGAGGAGAAATAAATAATGATGAACAAGTGACATCTATGCTTGCGGGGCTGGACCTCCCAACAGTGTCTGATACCCAAAACGATGCACTAAAGACAGCCATTACTAGTGAAGAACTGAATAAGGCAATTTCTCGGCTTAAGACTAATAAAAGCCCGGGATCAGACGGGTACACAGCTGAGTGGTGAAAGGTAAAATTTCTATATAAAACCCTGCCCAAGTTGGACAATCCAAGTGCTTTATAACAAACCGACAGCGAGAATAAAAATAAATGTCTCCCTTTCAGGGTCTTTAGAATTGGAGCGTGGTTGCTGCCAGGGGTGTCCCATCAGTCCCCTCCTGTTTGTGCTCTTCATAGAGCCTCTGGGTCAAATGATCAGGCAAAATCATCAAATACATGGGGTTCAACTAGCAGATGATCAAAAGATAGCGCTGTTTGCGGATGACGCCCCGGTCTATTTGACACATCCGGCCCATTCTCTTCCCGCTTTAATGCAAACACTCAGAGTTTGGATCAGTTTCAGGGTATAAATTGAGCTCTAATAAATCTCAGCTTTTAACATTAAATTATACAACAGTCAGCAATTTAGAGACAATTATGCCATTCGGAGGTGGATAGTATGAGGTATCTGAGTGTGTGGCTACCAAAGGACCTAACAACACTAGCCTCAGAAAACTATGACCCACTGCTTTCTAACATTAGATGAGACCTAGACAGGTGAAATCTGTTGCCTTTCCTGGGATTGATCCAATGTGTTGAAATTGTTAAAATGAATGTTCTCCCAAGGGCTCTGCATTTATTTTAATCACTGCCAGTGGAGATCTCAGATAAGAAATTTGCAGAATGGGACAAGTGGATTTCGAGATTCTTGTGGCATGATAAGAAACCAAGAGTCAGATACAAAACCCTCCAGGCGCAGAGGGACAAAGGGGGCTTGGCCCTCCCTTGCCTAAAAACATATTACCAAGAAGCTCAGATTAAACACTTAATAAATATATGCAACCCAGCTTACTCAGCAATATGGAAGTCAATTGAATGCAAATATCCGACTACAGTTCCCCTGCAGGCTATTATTGGAAATAGCGACCTGAAACATTACCTTGTGGACAAACTCAACCCATGGCTAGATCTATCACTCATAACCTGGTTTAAAGTGGCTAAATTCTTTGGGTCCAAGGAGCCCTACTCGCTGATCCACTGGGTAGCCCATGACACAGGTTTTACTCCAAATAGGCTAGATGCAAACTTTAAGGATTTCTTTGTGAAATCCTCGCTTAAAAGCTTCCAAGTGCTGAGGGAACAACATGATCTGGCTGGACATGATTTAGTTTTTAGTTTCTTACAGCTGTGACATCATATTGATAAAATATTAAGTAAAGATGATCTGGGAAAGTTAGGATCTGGAAAGGGTATAGTAAGAGATTTTATTTCAGCATACAGAATTGAGTCAGGTCTAAGTTGTACAAGGGCCTTCAAGAACTAAGTGGGGTGAACACAACCTACATTAAGGAAAAAAAGGGATTGATTTTATTAACCCATATAGAGCAGATTTCAGGTAAAAGAATCATTAGTACTGTAACTCCCCCTGGCTCTCCACTACACAGACCCATTGTTTTTATTGGTTTTGTTTTGTGTTTTGTGCTGTGTTTTGTTTAGTCTTTTGTCCTTGTCTCTAATGTCTTCTTTTTGCTTAAAAAACAAAAATGTACACTGCAAGAAGCATGTTCTGTTGACTTTTATTTCTTCGATAAAAAGAAAATATTTAAAAAAGAAAAGTTAGCACAAGGATGGAGTTTCTGATCCCCCAGGTCCCGCTGAGACCGGACAGCCCCAATCTCCCTGTCTGAGGCGTCAGCCTCCACTATAAACTGACGTGTGGAGTCAGGATGGGTGAGAATGGGAGCAGTGGTGAATAGTCTCTTGAGGGCAATGAAAGCAGCCTCTGCCTCGGGGGATCAGCAGAATGGAATAGTGGCAGAGGTTAATGTGGTGAGAGGAGAGGCTACCTTAATGTGGTGAGAGGAGAGGCTACCCCGGATAAACCGGCGGTTAAAGTTAGCAAAACCTCAAAATTGTTGAAACTGTTTTCTAGTTTGCAGTTGTAGCCAATCTTCTATTGCCTGAATCTTTTTTAGGCTCTGGCTGGAGTTTACCATTAGGATATAACTGAGAAATGAAACAGTGGAAACATGAAACTCACACTTTTCAACTTTAACATACAGTTTGTTTTCAAGGAGTCTCTGGAGAAAGAGACGAAACGTGCTATGTGTGGTCCTGGAGATTACGGGAGAAGATAAGAATGTCATCCAAATAAACAAAAATGAACTGACTAAGCATGTCACGAAGAATGTCATTAATTAGGGTTTGGAAGACGGCTGGGGAGTTTGTTAGCCCAAAAGACATGACCAAATATTCAAAATGTCCAAGTGAAGTGTTAAAAGCTGTTTTTCACTCATCCCCTTCCTTTATGCGGATTAATGATACGTATTTCTAAGATCTAATTTGGTGAAAATTGTAGCCTGACAGAGTTGTTCATAGGAAGGGTCAATTAGTGGAAGAGGGTATTTGTTCTTGACCGTTATCTCACTGAGTCCATGGTAGTCTATGCATGAAGTGTTTTGTCCTTCTTGGCAACAAAAAAAGAATCCCACCCCAAAAGGGGATGAAGAAGGCCTAATTAGTCTGCTGGCGAGTGACTCAGAAATGTATTTTTCCATGGCCTCCCTCTCAGAGCGGGAGATATTGTACAGTTTGTTTCAGGATAAGGTAGCACCAGGAAGCAAGTCAATCGAGCAGTCGTAAGGTCGGTGAGGGGGTAAGGAAAGTGTCCTTTGCTTGCTAAAAATCTCACCCAGGTCATGGTAGCAGGAGGGAACTAAGGATAAATCAGGAGGTGAATCTACTGTGGAAGGGGGTGTGATACGGGTTGCGCAGAACATAAACATTGGGAACAGCAGAAAGTGCTCTAACTAACAACTGAGGGAGTGGTCCAGTCAATGTGAGGATCGTGTAACTTAAGCCAGGGGTTTCCTAAAACCACAGGTGAGGACAGTGAGGAAATGAGGACATAAGGTGGCAGGTAATCTAGTCCGATTGGAGGAGTGGGGTAGAGTGTCAGTTTTGCTCACCTGGATTCTCCTCTCCCCGGGTGAGCTCCCCCATGAGGTCTCAGGTCGCAGTCTCCACGGAGATGTCCAGGTTGTCCACAGTAAATACAAAGTCCAAGTTGCAGTCATCTCTTCAGTCATCTCCAAGTTGCATAGGTTCGTCAGAGGTGGAGGCTGGAGCAGGAGTGATCTCAGGAGGAGACACTGGAGATGGGTGCGAAGGAGTGACTGGAGAGTGGGTCCTGAAGGGAACTGGGAGACTGGGAGGAGGACTGCCTGCAGACCTTTAATTCCCTATGTCTTTTTCTCATACAGTTATCAATGTAAACTGCCAAGTCAATGAGCGCCTTAAGAGATGTGGGCTCATCTCTGGTGGCAAGCTCATTCTTAGGCTCATCACTTAGCTCCTTAAAGAAAACAGAACATAACAAAGGTTCATTCAGCAGCCAAGTCAATTGAATATTCAGCCGCAGAGTGACTTCATTTTATGGACAACAATCTATTTGCAGAAGGAGAGTCTTTAAAAGGAGTGTCAAACATTTTACGCATCTCAGAAAACATCAACACCACAACTAACCTCCTGAAAAACAAGGTAAGAACATTTTGACAAGAAAACAAATATTTACCTAAATAAAGGCATGACCCAGAATCATGACTATTTTATGGTTTCTTTGCTCCATATAACAAAGAAATAATTAAAACGGAATCATTTTGGTTTGTAGACAAAGAAAGACATTTGAAAACATCATCACTTCCAGGTTGAAAAAACACTAATCAACATTTTTAAACATTTTGTGTAATTTTTATAGTCTCATTTTCTCACCAGAACTTTTGTGTGAGTATACTGCAGTATGATTGCAAATACTCAGTATCTTGCAATATGGTGATAATGTCATATTGTGGTGTGATTCCCACCCCTACAAAATGGTCTTGCGCCACCATTCTGACATTTGTATGAGACAAACATAGGACGAAATCAGACACAGAACAATTCAGCCATGAAAATGTCCACAAAGAACATTTAATTACACTCTAAATCAGGCATGACTTTTTTTTACATTGACTTTTATGCTTCACTCAATGAAGACAGCGACCTACGTGTGTGAACAGACCTTCAGCGTCATGAACATCAACAAAGCCAGCCACAGATCCAAGTTAACAGACCAACAACTCAGATCCATCCTGAGAATCGCCACAACAAAACTAACTCCAGACTTTGATGCGCTGACTAAAAAGTGAGACCAACAATACTGTTCCCGTTGAAATTAAAGTACGTTTCTCCGTTGTGTTATGTAAAAGTGCATTTGAAAATAATTTGTTCAATAAGCCTTGTATGTTACATGTTATTTCTGTTAAGGAGCGCACATAAGTGATGCGCAGGTGAGCGCACATTCTCAAAATAAACAATGAGCACAGATTAAATATAACACGCTCCGCAGACTGGCTCGCTGCCACTGTTTCGTCCTTGCACTGGTCGTTGTTGACTTTCGGCACTGGGAAAACAAAATGAATAGAAGGAGCTGGACAAGTACATCTGCATCTCCTACTGTTTTTGAAATAAAGACAGCCAGTAGGAGAGTGATGATGATGATATCCTGAAGGATAACAGACCTTTCAGTGCTTTAAAATAGAAATTGTTAGTAATAAAAAAGTTGTATTTTATTCATTTAATTTTCAGTGTTTTAAAACTCATTTCAATAAATAGCTAAATACTGTGGGGAGTCAAAGACAGATATTTTTGTTGTAATGCTTTTGTTCATTTTCATTTGAAATTAAAGCACATGTTTTCTCCATATCCCATGATATGTATTTTTTTTCTCCATTGAAGTGGGGTTACCAAAACACTCCATCCATCTGCTCCTGGTCTGGCCCCTCTGTCAAAATTTAGAACCCATTTTGGCCCAAGAATCAAAAAGTTTGCCCACCCCTGCTCTAAATACACCAGACTTCCTCAACGGCCTAACACCTGTCCTTATTAGGGGAAATACAGTTTTGTTAAAAATGGGTAAGGAAGGAATGAATGTTTGAATGAGGCCTTCCTGAAGGAAAGAGCTGGTACTTTTCAAACAGGACATACATGAGAGGAGTCAGTGAAGATCTTTTTTGGTCTCAGTGTGTGTTTAGAGCAGTTGTTGAGGAAGCAGGTCTCCAAAGGTTGGGACCACCACCTTAGTACAGATGCTGCGCAGTCTTAATATCCTGGTCTTCAGATGGACAGAGAGGTACCAGGCTGGACCTCCATACTGCAGAATACTGTGACACAGAAGAATCTGTAGAGGATCTCAGTCCCTGTTCCAATTGATCTAAGTCTCCTCAGGATCTAGATCCTCTGCTAGACTTCACAGGAGATTAGGATTAGGACAGCAACAATCAGGTTTCTTCTCAACATAACAGATCAAAATCACAGAGAAACAAGTTCACAATGTGGAACAAAAATTACAACTGAAATCAGGAGGTTAGAGATAGTGGTGTCCTACTACATCTAATGTTCTGGCGCCCTCTGCTGCTCAGGCCATGTGCCCCGTCTGCATCTCATAGAGGCATTAGTAATCCTTACTTTTTTTACAAGCTGAAATGAATATTTATGTACATGTGCTTCTCTGATATGAGCCAATCAGGTGGCAGCATAGTCAGCATTATCTCTCTCCCTCTGTGGCTGTAAATGGAGTCTGCGTTATTTACATGTGCATATTTAACATTTAGCTTACATTTTCATCTGCGGGGGAAAGTAGAAGTGGCTGCTATACACTGCAACTACTCACTGGACACATCAGAGCGAGTGTTCAAGGGTCAGAGGTCACAGTACACGGCAGGTTTAAACAACCGTTAAGATATTATTTACTTTAGGTCTACACTTTTTTGGTATATGAGAGACATTGCTCCCTGTTTTGTTTTTTCACATCTGCATATCAACTGTCTCTAGACCAGAGGTCTTAAAGTTGTGGCTCATGGGCCATATGCAGCCCCCACTAAGTTCCACTTTGCATGCATTTTATTGTACATAGTGTATAGTATTATTATTGCATATTGTATATTGTACTGATTTTAATATATATATTGTGTATTTACTGTTGTTAATATCAATATTTGCCTTACCTCTTGATAGTATTTTCATATTTTTTATTTATTTGTACCGCTGCTACAATGACCTAATTTTCCCACGGGATTAATAAAGTTATCGATCTATCTATCTCATGCAGCCTCCTTAATATCATGTTATAATGAAAACAAGGCCGTGACCTCCTCTCCCTTGTAAACAGATGGCAACACATATGGCAGTGTATTGCTGAGTTCCATTTGTCGTCCGAACTTGGAATTTCCAAGGTCATGTGGCATTTCCCCTTAAGGAATTTTAACTGTGAAAGTCAGAGCAACCTCATATACCCCATGATCAAACTGCAATCAGGGTTTTGTTTGTGTCTCTCTCTGTGTGTGTGGGCATGTTTGCTGGATTCCCTCCCTCTCTGGTCCTTGGATGCTGATTGGATGATTACAACACACCTGCTGCTCATCAGCTATCCTACTCCAACATTTAAGCTATGGAGCTTCCGGCAATCAGCATCAGATCGTCAGTCCACTCCACTGTTACAATGAGTAGACCATTTACTTTGAACTACTACTACTTTTACTACTTTGAACAGTTTTTCCTAGTGCTCAGTCAGGATATTTTTGCTATGTCCGGGGTCCATTTGCCCTGGCCGGTATGCCAAGAGAGGGAGACATGATCCACTAAGGTGACTTGTCTTTGGACCTCAGAGCTCTGTAAGTTTTGTTTACTTCTGACCATTAAATTGTTTGACTTGATTCACTTGTCTGCTTTAGTGTTAATCCTCTAGTGAATTGTGCAACTCTGCCTACTGCCACACCAGTGCCCCCTAGCCTCACCTCTGGAGGACTCATCACTGCTCCATCATTTATGTTACAATGAACCCATTCAACTGTTTAACTCATCTGTTTGCTGTGTCTGGGGCTAATTCTGTACATTAACAACACAGGGTTTTGAATGGAAGCCAGATTAGGTCATGTAAAATATGTGGGTGCCAGCAGCTTCTTAAATCAGGTAAAAAAAAATATATATAAAATCACATGGACCTACAATAGAGTTACAATTTTATTTTCACTGACATACTAGACCTTTAAAAAAATCAATTGTTCACTGGTATATTTTCAACATTTATCAACAATTATCAACAACATAGCAAGGCTTTTTTGCATACTGACAAAAACACAGCACTTTAAAAGATATTAACCTTTGCTTTAATAAACAATGGAGGTTCACATAGAAGTCCACATGAAGTTCAGTTCTCAGGGCTGGGATGCCTTTGGCCCCAGGTCACACTTTAGACATGCCAGCCTCAGGTGTACTAGTGTGTCTGCCCCACTGATGTCCATTAGGTGCCCTTTTCACCTTTGTCCTGTCCGTGCTCACCACTGATACAAACACTGCTACTTATATACTTAATAGCACTTCTGTTGTATTCACTCACTCACTCACTCACTCACTCACTCATTTTCTACCACTTTATCCACTAGGGATCGCGGGGGGTGCTGGGGCGAGAGGCAGGGTACACCCTGGACAGTCCATCACAGGGCCACATAGAGACAGACAACCATTCACTCTCACATTCATACCTACGGGCAATTTATAGTGTCCAATTAACCTAGTCCCCAAATCTGCATGTTTTTGGACTGTGGGAGGAAGCCGGAGTACCCAGACCACGGGGAGAACATGCAAACTCCTTGCAGAAGGCCCCTTGTTCCAACCGGGTTGTGAACCCGGGACCTCTTGCTGCAAAGGCAAGATTCAATTCAATTCAATTTTATTTATATAGTGCCAAATCACAACATACATTATCTCAAGGCACTGTATATAGTGAGGCCAAAACCTTTACAATATTACAGAGAGAAACAAAACACAACAGTTCACACAATGAGCAGGCACTAGGCAACAATGGAAAGAAAAACTAATTTTTAACAGGAAGAAATCTCTGACAGAACCAGACTCAAAGATCATCTGCCTCGACCGGCTGGGTGAGAGGAAAATGGGGGACAGAGGAGAGGTGGGGGACAGAAAGGGGGGAGAGAAAAAGAGGGAGGTGAGGGAGAGACAGATACAACAGTACAACAGTTGTATACATATATACAACATATAACATAATATACAACAGTTGTATCAAGTTTAGTATCAGTTATGTCATGCTTATAGAACTACAGTGTCATTTATACAATGTTAAAATGATGCATATGTGACTCTCTCTCTCGGCTCCACCGAGTGGAAATTTACCAAGAAGCGACTGAACAGGCATACTCTCACGGACCCAATAAGACATAAAGAACATCCTGTTTTGATTCTCTCACAGACCCGATAAGACACAAAGAATACCCTGTTTTGATTCTCCCATGCACTTGCCCTAAAAGGTGATGACTCAAGGACTCAATTCTGATTGGCTTAGTCTACATCACACCATAGTGATGTATCACACATTGACACTCAGTCAAAGGGCATAATCCTTCAAAACTTTATAAAACAAACTTTTTTCCATTGTCCGGGGTCCATTTGCCCTGGCCGGTATGCCAAGAGAGGGAGACATGATCCACTAAGGTGACTTGTCTTTGGACCTCAGAGCTCTGTAAGTTTTGTTTACTTCTGACCATTAAATTGTTTGACTTGATTCACTTTAAGCTTTTGTCCTTGGAATCATTTCACTAATCACCTGATTGTGTTTTTCTGGACTCACTCGTCGGGTCGTTGGATCCCGACGTCCGAGGGGGACGCAAATCTCCAACAACAAGCAGCAGCAGAGATTATTGATAAGAAATTGTACTGATGAACTTTTAATCAAAGCATAATAATAATGACAGCAGTATTATTGTTAGTGATAATAATAATAATAATAATCATCATCATCATCATCATCATCATCATCATCATCATCATCATCAAAACTGGATCTGGATTTGGCAAAATGAGGACAGAGGGAGAGAGAGGATGGAAGGAAGCAGATGCAGACTTGGGAGGAAGAAAAAAAATAAGGTTAATGAGACATAATTAAGTCACATTCATACCCTGAATGTGAGAGAGTGAGTGTGAGAGAGTGAGTGTGAGTGCACCACAGGAAATCCCCCAGCAGTCTAGGTCTATAGCAGCATAACTAAGAGATGTTCAGGTTTCCCTGAGCCAGCTCTAACTATAAGCTTTATCAAAAAGGAAGGTTTTAAGTTTAACTTTAAATAAAGAGGGAGAGAGTCCGCCTCCTGAACTGATATTGGCAGTTGGTTCCACAGGAGAGGAGCCTGGTTACCAAAGGCTCTGCCTCCCATTCTACTTTTATGGACTCTGGGAACTACAAGTACTGTTTTCACAGCAACTCAGTCATACACATAGGACTATATAATTCAGCACTCAGCATGCTGAGTCATTCTCTGATGACAGACATGCCCTTTATAGATACCACAACACAAAGTAAACTGTAACTAAAGCAACTTTGTGCATATAGTATAACAGTTTTATGACCATTTTACTGTTTCTGTAACACCTAATATTATTTTGAATGGGAGAAGCAGACATGTACAAGAAACATGCTTGTTTGGTGTGTGTTCTATGAATGAAGCATGGAATACTGTGAAAGGAAACTACTGACTATTAAAGGCTGACAAAATAAAATTTTCTGCATCCCTCAGTTGGAATCACTGCTTTACAGGAACGACTGGCTATATTCTATATACTGCTATATTCTGGGATTTCACACTCACATATGCATATAATACAGTATATACTCATACTCATCTTCAGTGCTATCAACTACCATATGTCATTAGTCACACAGCCTGTTTCACAGTCAGGTCAATACTTATGTGCAATAATTCCATGCAAAAAGAATAAAAATTCAATACTTTCTTCTTTTTTTTTTTTTTTACTTCTGATTTTTAAAGGTGTACATTTATTGTATTTTTTAATTTTATTTCTTTGTTTAAAATGTATTTGTATCCTCATGTCTGTGTACAGCACCTTGGTCAACAGTGTTATTTTAAAATGCTTTATTAATAAAGTGGGATTGGATTGGATATCTCTGAACCCTTTGCTGCTCTAAAAATGAGACTTTCCCATGTTGGTTGAATATAGTCTAATCTGATCTAATCTAATCTAGTTAACAATCCATTTTACTGACATCTTTTTGTTATAAAACAGCCTTATGCTAAACTACCGACAATCAACTTTCTCAGTCAACACTCAGTGTCCCATAATGATAAAGCCAAAAGTGAATTTCACTTTTTTTTTTTTTAATTATAGAATGTATGATAATAAATAACAAAAAAGTATCCAGAAATTTCACTGTGACTTTTGGCATTTAATTTTATACACTTTTATTTCCCTTTATAGCCTCGGATTGGACTTATATGATAAATTTCACATTTACTGAACACATATACTCTTTGTTCTGTGGAGAAACAAACCCAAATAGATAAAATATAATGTTATTCAAATTTTCAGTGTATATGGTATGTTTCTTTGTAAACACAGCATTGTGTTTTCTGTTATGTGTTTCTGTCATTGTTAATGTACATTCTGCTAATGTACAAATATGTGCATGGGCCACAGAAAATTTGCAGTATCTGTATTTGTTTTTGTTTTGTTTTTTTTGGGGGGGGTTTTTTTTTTGGGGGGGGGGGAATCAGACCTGTAAATTTTGGGAAGCTCTAAACTAACATGAATCTGTTAATTTGTTCACCCCATAAATAATTAATATGCAATGTCAAATAACAATAATAGTAGCAATTCTCTTTAAAAATGGCTTTCATTTCATCAGCAAGCTTATCAGCAATACAAAGGCGGGACTTCCTGTATACAAACCAATCGCCACCTCGGACACTGGATGTGCTTTGAAAGGTCGCTTCTCGTAAACTCGTCGTTCCCGGCAATACTGTCCAATAAAATTAATTAAACTTCCCTTGTCCCGCCTTTGTAAACGACTCGGCCTATTAAAACCCACGTTATTTACTTATATAGGCAGGAGTGTTGTGAGTGACATTATTATGGGCCAATAGGGAATGAAAGACGGTTCTCTTTAACCAATAGACTTTTAGGACGTAGAGGCTGAGCTTATAAATTACAAGGTGACGGTTTTTCTTATCCTACATTCATTGACTGTTGCTGTGAGCGAGCATAGCTAGTCCCGGACCCTCCTGTAACCTCAACTCACCGGTAATATGTGAATTTTTAACTCCGTTGCCTCCGTACATTTTCTGTAGAATGTTTTTTTTAATGCAAATTTTCATACGCATGTGTGTGAGTTATCTCCAAAAGGTAGCTGTCATTGCTAACGTTGGTTTGCTAGCATGTTAGGTCGGCCATTCAATGACTTGATAATGAGGAAATACTTAAGATTAGACTTGTATGTGTGCGTTCTTCGATAATATACTAAGCAGTTATTCTAGTTTATTGAAGAGCATATTAAACGAATGTGCTTGTTCTGTTTCTGGTGCAAATAGCACACCCGGCATAGTGCGGTCCCTGCTCCCTTGACAGGCAGCTGAATATAAAATGTCTGACACAATCGGGGCCTACCGTGCTCTGTGTGCGAGTCTGCGGCTGCAAGGACAAAGCTGTTGGATACCTGCGGTGTCATGTACTATCTTGTCATTGCACTACAACACGGCGGGGGGGTATCATAACCGCTAGTGTTCTATGCCCACTCTTTAGGCCCTATGTGACCGTCTGCGGCTCGTTAGTGACCTTCACGGCTGCTAGCTGGCTAGCATAGCAATTTAGCTCAGCTGTAACTCTTCCCGTCATATACTCCGACAACGTATCAACAGGAGGCATTGTCATGCAAGTTGATCTGTTCTTGTAATGGTTAAGAAAATAATAATGAAAAATGGTTTTGAAAAAATTCTGAAATGAGTGAAAGTTGTCAGCAGACATTTCGTCCAGGTTTTTAGCCAATAGCGTATGGAAGTGGGAGTGTTGGAACCATTCATTCAGCAGCATTTGTGGAGTGTGAGCGGTTTTAACTGGAGCTGATCCACACTGTAACTGACTCAATTGGATTAACCTCCTGGTTGTACTGGCCAACTGGCCAGGGCCACCAAATCAGGGCTGCACTCTCCCCCAGGGAAGCTGTTGCTAAATGTGTCCATTGCATGCATACGTTTTTGAATTAAATTTTTGACTTAAATGTTAATTTGTCTTGATCTACTTCCTTTGGCATGTGTGTACTCTGACCCTGTGATGAAAGTAGCAAAAGTCAACTGCAGTAAGCTGTAGCTGCAAATGGACACAGCCTATGGAATAGAGCTGCAGCCTTCATCCTTGTTGAGCTGTTGTGACTGACCTTGTTGCTAAAACCTTTGGAAAGTAGCCATTCACAAAAACTTTTGTGAATGGTGTGCTACTGTACTGATTCAATGTAAGGACATACTGGAAATCAACTGTGGTTTTGTTTTTTTTTTTTGTTTTTTAAAGCCTTTGACTGATTGGCAGCAGTCCTTTTTAGCTGGTTGACTGACCATCCTGTAGACAAAGTTTATATTTATGTATATAACATATTTTACTAGGGTTGTAACAAACTATTATTTTAATAATTGATTGATTTGTCTTATTGTCTCAATTAATACTGCTCTTTAAAATGGCAATCAATGTTTTTCTAACCTAGAAATTATGTTCTCAAATGTCTTTTGTCCACAAACCAAAATCATTTTGTTGTAATGATTTCTTTGTTATATAGAGCAAATACACCAGAAAAAATAAATTTACCCAGTTGAAAAACCTAGAAAACATTCAAACAAATTAATCATTTATGGTTAACCATTAATTTTAATAATCTACAGTTACTTGATGAATTGATAGATTCATCAAGTAATTGTTTCAGCCCTAATATTTACTGATATCTTTTCTTTAAATAGTAAAAATGCTATATATCATTGTTTTCACCCTTGTGTATGGATATATTAAATTTTTGCAAGTACATAGCTTTATTACACAGATAATCTGCAACTCAGTGGCATGTACTTTAAAGTTAGTCTTCCAGGGTTGCCTCTATCTTGACCACTAGGTGTCTATTCTTATTTTAGTAATAATCTTTCCAGACAACACTTTGGTGGTATTGCTCATGATTACCAATGTATATATTGGTGATTGTTGGAAAAAAGTAATCATAATTAATTAAATGTTGTTTTCTGTATGGAATGAGGGACAAACACTTGTCAGAGTTATTCACATTCTGAGGGTAAAATGTAAAGGGAAACACTGACTCTTCTCTCTCTCTCTCTCTCTCTCTCTCCAGGTTTCAGCCATGTATGCCTGCGCCAAGTTCATCACTTCCCCTGTTGTGGTACGTCACTACTTATTCTCTAAATAGAAGTGTGCTTGTGGTTTGTAGCTTTTATGGCTGCAGCAAATTATTATTTTCATTATCACTTATGATTATTTTCTCAATTAGTTGTGAAAATGTTCTTTGTCGGGAAAAAAGTTTCCCATAGCTGAAAATATTCTCAAATGTCTTATATTGTCCACAAACCAAAATGATTAAGTTTGAATGATTTCTTTACAATATGTAGCAAAGAAAATAGAAAATAATTCACATTTAAGAAGCTGAAAATTCCTCATTAAACACTCCTGAATTAAAAACGGAATAATTTTTCATTTTTTTGACAAGTATTTTTTGACAAGTAATTAATAATCGATTAATCAAGTAATTTGTTTCAGCTTTAGAAGTTAGTTCAAACATCAGTATGGCAAACAAAGTATCTTGTAAAGCTTTTGTCATGTATTTTCTTGTCAATGTACAGTAAATAAGTAAAAATGTGTTCTAGTCTAAACCATTATGCGAAATGATGTCTTAGCTCATGGCTGCTTGCTTGAGTTCAAGGACACAGCATTTACTGCAAGTAGACAGAGGATGGCAGCCATGGCATTTCCATGTCAGCTGACCCTGCAGCATGTTGGGCACATCATGGCGGACATAGGACACAGCTGTAGCAGAGTACAGGATGAATCAATACACCACTGCATTACAGAAATATTGTGATTTATTATTTTTATAAATCTTTCCTTGTTTTTGGATCACATGCCAGTTGCCTACATTGATGTAGTAAAAATTTATCTATTTAATTAATTAATTTATTTATTTATCATTTGACAGAAATTGAAGATAAAAGAATAATTACACTAACTGGAGGCTACATTGGTTCTCCAACACAGTGTAACATGCAACTTAATAAATGTTAAATTTTACACTGACTTTAAATACTGATTCTGCTTCAGTGGTGTAGTGAACATTTTGCACTAATTTGGCTGATTTTGAAGTGCTCCCTGGATTTTGTCTCCTTTTTTTCTGCCTCCTATTAAGCCACCAAATATTTCCCTTTACTGCTACTTCCTCTCTGTTGATATTTTAATTGCATCTGTAGAGGACTACATTTTTTTGCAGAGGTGATTAGTTGAGGTAATTTCTTCTTTAAATTTCTGCAGTACAAAAAAGTGATGATATGCTTTGTTTTTACACGATTACTGAGGCAAGTGCTTGATTTTTAATGCCATTTGCTTGTGCTGTCTGCAGCTGCGTGGGGGGTCCAGAGTCCTCGCCCGGCCAGTCTCAGTCTCTCTGTTCAACAGACCTGAAGCCTCAGTGGAGCAGCAGGTTAGTTCTTTTATGGTGATCATCATGAGTTAGACAGCTGATTGGGTCAGAAATTCACATTACACTGTCCCATCACTGACCCTTGGGCTTTGTTTTTCAAAGCAAAGTAAGGGACATTAACTAGTCTCCTCCCTCCTCCTCTTAGGCCTTGTTGCCTCTCAGCCAGTCGGTACTCTCCACCCGCTCCTTCCAGACCAGCGCAGTCTCCCGAGATATCGACACTGCCGCCAAGTTCATTGGTGCTGGTGCTGCCACGGTGGGTGTGGCCGGCTCAGGTGCTGGAATTGGAACAGTGTTCGGCAGCCTCATCATTGGCTACGCAAGGTAGCGTTTGCACACCTCAGCATTTTGGATGTCATTCCTTAGCACCGAGGTGTAGCTCAGTGCTTTTGTGACTATAAAGTCTCATTTACACTATAGTGCGAGGTCCCAGTGTGTGACCTACAAGCAGGCACAGCTTGTTTATATGCTCTTAACTGCTAGGCAGCATACAAAAGGTAGCTGTGTGGATAAACAAGAAGTTGACAAGTAGTGTAGTACTGGACTAAGGTCATCTTTAGATGCATGTAGTGGTACATTAGTATATATGTCCACTGTCAGGTCCTGAAGCAGTGTTCATAATTTTTATGCATCTGGTCAGTAAAAATGTAGAGTCATAGTACAAGCTTAGGGTTAAATTAAATTTATTTAATGCTGCTAGTATTTCTTACAGTATAGCCTAATTGTATTTTCCCTTTATTTTTTAAAATAAATAAAATAAAAATACTGTATAATATGATAGATCTAGGAAGTGTCCCGAGTATGATGCAGCTGCATTTTACTGCTTCCCTGTGTGGCTTTTGTAATTACTGCACAGTGGATGCATAGTTATATAAATACGAGGCGTCTAACCAAGCTTTGCAACAACTTCAGAGCTTGTGTAGAATGAATGCAATGTTGTCACTTTTACCTTTGTTCCTTACATTCCAACACAAAATATATAAGCTAAGGTTAATCTAATATGTTTATTTCCAGTTATGACATACTATGACTATACTACTGGATTGCTTCCTGGTGTCACATTGTTTCGCGCAAGCTAAAATTAAAGCAGTTTGTAAGTAGTCTTGTTTAATTTCTAACATGCTGAAAAAGGGGCAGATTTGTGTAAAATCTGACATCTCCTGTGGCCTTATGATTAAATTCCACTTTCTCTACATTTTATGCTAATGCACTCAAACGTCACTTTTGTGTACGCGTCAATGTTTTAAACCATTCAGATTATTCAATTGAGGTTGTACAATCTTGGTAAATAAACACACTTTTTGCACAACTATAATATGAAAGATTTTAACCTTTTATTGAAACCATCAATCACTCATTAATATTGTGGCAGTGGCTACAAATAAATCCGTGTCTGGGAAGTGACAAGTGTAAAGACTAAACCAGCAGGAAGACCATTTGAGTCTCTGAGACAACCTCAGACTGTGATCAGACCTGAAGATGCATTTGAGAGCATTTACACCCAAACTTGGAGCTGAATAGGGCTGCAGGTAACAATAATTTTCAAAATTCACTCTGTCAGTTTTATTGGTCAATCATTTGGTCCAGAAAATGTTGCAAAATATTGGTCATTGTTTCCCAGACCCTGAAATTATATAAAATGTCTTGTTTTCACCAACCAAAATTAGTTTTAATAATTTCTTATGTATTTGGAGCAAAGAAATGAGAAAATGTTCACAATTAAGAAGCCAAAAACAATCAATATTTTGGTATATGACTTACTTTCTACATCTTAAACGGATCCGTTTTTGTTTGTTAAAAATAAAAAACGGTACTTTGACGTACATTCCAGAAAAGTGGAAGCTGAACATTGTGAAATAGTTAGAATAATAATATCCTTGGCATAATATAAAGAGACAAACAGTTAAACATTAATTACCCTTTCTACTATAAATGGTTTTGAAAAACAGCACAAACAAAAATGATCCATGAACTCCCCAGGCTTCTGCCACAGAGAGAAACTGCTCTGCACAGTTTTCAGCCTGGTGGTCATCATCTGCACAGTTAGTGATGTCAATGTGTGCGAACACACCGACAGAATTTGTATTGCTTACCGGGGTAAGCAATACAAATTACTTTCTCCAGTACATCAGCTTTCACTTGCTTTTCAATGTCATTTAGCTGATGAATTTTGATTGATTTTTGTCTTTCTGCATGACAGTTTATACATTGTGACAGACAATGCTATCTGTAGCACCATTTCTAGCCCCTGATCTTCTACCACCAATAGTGGTTGACTGTCTACTGCAATCCATTTCGCTAGTGAGTTCGTTAATTTGTCAGTCGTGGACTTACTCATTTTGGCTCTCATCACTGCCTGCTTGAACTAGGAGCCTTGTATATGCTCAGTGCAACATGTTTGGCATTGAGGTGGTGGCAGAGGCTGGGAGTGCTCCGGTGATAGGCAAATTCTTTCTTGCACAATTTGCACACAACTGTGCTTTTATCCAGGTTTCCACCCGGTAGTGCTTTAAAACTAAACTAAAATTTCTGCCCACCGAACCCAGCAATAACTTCTCTTCATCGGTTTCCATGGTTGTTTCTCGTGTTGTGTCCTGTGCATCAGTATTACGGGTATACTGGAAACTCGTGCAATGAGAAACATTCTGTGCTGTTTGGAGTGCAAAAATAAATTGCAATTAAATGCGTAGTTTTTTTGCATTATTTTTTTCTGTAAATATCGCGTTAATTACAATTAAACTCCCAGCCCTAAATGTTACAGATGTGTTTTTTTTTTTTTTCCCCCTATCAGAGGGAGGACAGGACTCTTCATTCTCTCAAAACTTTAGTATTCTATTTTGAGTCCAATTTACACTTTGACCCTAACGATTATTTTATTTAAATTCACTCATCTAGGGAAAAACCGCTGTCATCCATATTAAACCAAACATGTAACCTATATGAAAATAAAGGAAAAGCCCTGGAGTATAATTTGCATGTAATTAGGCATGAAGCAACAGTAGAGCCAAGCAGGGGTTGGAAAGACTCCTCATGATTTATTTATTCAATTACTATACAAACTCTTTTAATCATTTAATTGGTTTTAGTGATTTTAACTTTTATCCAGCTTCTTACATGTGAATATTTTCTTGTTTCTTTGCTCCATATAACAAAATCTTAAACCTGATAATTTTGGTTTGTGGACAAAAACAAGATATTTGAGAACATCATTGTTTTGAGGTTTGGGAAACACTGAGCATAACAAATTCTGACCTTTATTTTGACCTAACAACAACAATGAAAATTGTTCGTTGCAGCCCTACTTGGCATAATGTAAATGTGAACATGATATTTGAAGGATATTAAATAGAGATGGGTAATCACAGTAAAAAGCAATTTAATGAAGCCATCTTGTTAAGACCATTGTCTGTGTCCATTTCTCAATACCAAGTACTCAGTAAAAGTATGCACTTGCATATTTTCAAGGTATGTACTTGAAGTACGACTCGGGTGTATACTTGCCAAGTACAGGAGTACATGAGCTGTTCATCTTCGACAACGTTGTAGCCAAATTATTAAATGTGTCAGTTCTTGAAGTATGCATATTGAGAAACAGCCTATGACTTTGATGTGGCGCCACAGTATTGGCTGTTGACTATAACTGAGCTATGGTTTACATATAATTTCTATTTACCATTTTCTATACATCAATTATACTTTTTTTTTGGGGGGGGGAAGCAACATTTCTATACAGGCAGGTGATATGATCTTAAAATTATATATTAAAATCATATATATATTTTTTTTTTTTTTTTTTTTTTTTTTTTTTTTTTTTTTTTATTTATTTATTTTTTTTTCCCCAATAAAGAATTTGTGTAAAATGAATCTATAAATTCCTACTAAACTGATCATTGACTGTATATTCTCCACTCTATAGGAACCCCTCCCTGAAGCAGCAGCTCTTCTCCTATGCCATCCTGGGCTTCGCTCTGTCTGAGGCTATGGGTCTCTTCTGTCTGATGGTGGCGTTCCTCATCCTGTTCGCCATGTAAAATGTGGAAATAGCCTCACCGATCTCTCCATCTCTCCCCTTCACTTAATACCTCTGATTCCCCTCCTTCCCGGTCTCCTTTCCCCTTTTATCTTGCTCCCTTTCTCCCTAACCTACCTTCCTTTTTTGGAGGGTGGGTTTTCAGAACGGGAACTCTGAAAGAGCTGATGGGCCATTCCAATCTACAGGGGAAGAAATATTAGAAACATCCATGGTTAACAAACCTTTAAATACATTTTTATGTTCCTACACTTTGTTTTTCTGAAGTTTTATGTAAGACCTCACATCAGTTGAGGGGAAAAAAAAACTGTCCAGAATAAATGGTTGGAATGACTAACAATCTGCGTCAAGTTGTCTTTGTTCTTTGATGTGATGCCATGATGCCTATATTTAAACTCTTCAGAAAAGGACTAGACAAGGACAGCTCTTTGTGGTGCTGTAACTAGCAACAGTTTTTTTTTTTTCCCCCTTCCAGGTACAGACTGGTGTGTATTTGATTTTTTTTTTTTTCTTTTCATAATGAATCAAGCTCATTTGTAAAGATAGTTGACATTTGGCTTCCAAAATAAAACGGAGCACTGGATTTCTGAGTGCACATTTGAAAGCACATCTTTGAATGGTAAAAATAATGAAAATCCTCTGCTATGTTTCGGAGACTAATAACTGGAGTAAACAAACATTCTCTAAGTTCTGAACGAGACTAAAGTGTTCATCCAATTGATATCTACTAGTGTAGTGGAAATAACTTGCTGTATAGTTTTAGAGAATACACATTAAAGTCCCACATTGGCACATTTTAATTGAAAACAATCCCAACTTCAAGATTCCAAAGTTCTGTGGGAAAAAAAATGATTAGGTTGTCAGGACATCTAAAAAATCAGATGTTTTAATTGTACATGTTTTAGACAAATTCCAAGTTAAGTCTCGCATTAGCACTATTTAATTTGGGGAAAAAAGAAAAAAAACTCTATACATAAAGATATAATAAAACTTAATTTTCCGTTAGTAAAACTTTGATTTTCAGTATGCTAGCAGTCATAGATGTCCTGAACCTAAGTTAGTCAGTCTTCTAGAGAATGTATGGAAAAGTTTATTATTGCATCTCAAAATGTTTTTCTTAGTGTGAATGACTTTTAACTCGAAATCTCTATAAAGGGAACTTTTAAAAGTGTCTGATTTCTACTACACTAGTAGATATCAATGTGCTGAACACAACTACATCAGTCTTGCTCAGAACTTATGGTGAACTCTCTTTAAACAGGAATTTCATTATTTTTCCCATTCAATTAGTGCTTTTAAATTCAGATAAAGTGCTCTGTGTTTTATTTTGAAAACCAGCTGTCAATATCCTTACAAGCAGCTTGATTCAGTGGTTTACAGGCTTTTTACATTAAGAGCCTTTTTTAGGAGGGCGTTAAAATCAGTGTCACATCGTTTGACTGCAGTTGTTTACTGCTATAATAATAATACGTTTTATTTATAAGCGTCTTTCAGAACTTTATTGCATTTCTTATCGAAACATTGCCAAAGTGAGCAGAGCCAAGTTTCTGTGAACCAGCCTGGAACCCCCAGTTGTATATATTTTTGTTGATATTTACCTATGTAAGCTTATGAAAGCAGGCAGCAGTAGACCAGCTGATGTCCCTGTAAACTAAAAAACATGTTTTATTGTCTGTCTTTGATAGGCCAGAGGTCATCAAAGGTCTCTTGCCTACCAAAGGCAAAAATCCTTTGTTGACTTTGAACAAATAGGCAATGTGCCATATTGTGTAGGGCAGCATTACACATACTAAGGGTCTCGTTAATTCAGAAAAGCAGAGGTGAATTTCATGTTTTTAAATGTCTAGGTGGACTATTAATTTGAAAGTTTCCACCGGATGTGTCGTCTTTTATGATCGAGGCCAGCTTGATTGGTGAGAAATCAGATCCCGAAGTTACGTTGTGTGTGTTAGAGTGTGTATGTGAGAGAGTGGATTGATACGGATGTGGTCACTGTTAAACACCGTATTCTGACACTTTATCTCATTTTACTGAGGACAGCCAAGCGGTAAACTATTCCACAAGCCGGAGCGAGGTAGACCCGGAAACCCAGCTGAAGGCTTGATACTTTTAAGAGGCTCTTAAGAAAATTACAGTGAAGCTAATGACAATTAGCCACCATGTAAGAAAGGGAAGAGGAAGGAACGAAGAAAAAGCCTTGTTTTGTGGCCTCGCCAACATTCGCTGACCGCACTGGTGAACGAAACAAGCGGAGGTAACTTCACCCAGCTGTCAACGCAGCTAACACTGTTTAACTGCTAGCACTGTGACTCAGTCAACACCAGCGGTTTAGCTCGTTAGCTTCCGGGCCATGGCGGACAGCTATGGAAAGGAGTCCAGCGGCACTGCCCTTGTCACTGGACAGAGCAGCGGGGCGTCGTTGCTTCAGGGTCTGGCCAACTCTCACCCAGGGGCAAACTCGGTGGCCGCAGGTGTTCACTCCAGCTCCAGCCCGACCTCTCCTCCGCCCGCTGCGGCCGCACAGAGTGGCCTCTCTGTGATGGCGTCCATGTCCGCTGTCTCTGCAACTCCTGCCGGGTTCGGGACCACATTGACCCACGGCAGTACGCCACCTGTCCTGGCCGAGTCTCCAACTGTACACGCCTCCACGCCTCTCCCTGGTGTTGGGGTAGGGGTCGGAGGGGTGGCAGGAGGGGGCCTCCATTCCCAAATCCATGCCACGCCCTGGGACCCGACCCTAAGTACGGACTGGGATAGGGAGAAAGCTTCCCAGCAATGCATCTCGAGAATAAAGAGGTAATTACAACAATCCAAGCATGAAGATAATCTCACTTTCTCTTTCAGGCGAACAATCCTAACTGTCAGTGATGTGCATAAAATCGAAAATAAAAGTTTCGGGAATCACTGGAAACCACCGTTAATTTCAACAGATAACTCAAGGAAACGTCAGGATTTACTCTAATGTACATTATGGCCTTTGTCCGAAAAAGAAACAGATTTGTTAGATTCATATTGGTTTTGAAAGTAAGGACAGAAAAAGACAGTTTCTAAAATTGAAAGTTATTTGAAATCGATTCAAGTCCAATTTCCATAGAAGTATTAACCACTCTGGCTGCTCAAATCTCAAGTTAAAATCCACAATAATAAAGGCGTTCATTCTGTGGAAAGTGGCAGTAATCCTCATTTGTTAGTGATAAAGAGAAACTGGAAGAAGACCTTGTTAGCAGTGGCGCTTATAAACTACACCTTTTATCTATTCTTTTGGTCATTGCACAGACACTCCCTCCAGATGACCATGTCATATTTGTATCAATGTCCTTGTGTGCCCTCATATTCACAAGTTGTTTGCTTGCTTCTTAATTTCCGTGGTTCTTTCTATTGCTAAAAAAAAACTCAGGTGTTCAGCAGTTTGACATACGCATCTATTCATATGCCATGGAGAGGCACCAATAGTGTTTTGGTAATTATTTTGAATTCCTCAAGGGGGCAGCAAACATAACAGACTGAACCTTTAAGTTCCTATGTCAGTTGCTGACAGCAAGGTTGTTTGTATGAATGTGTTTCCTAATGTACTAGCAGAATCAGAATTCGCTCTGTACAATAAAAAGTGGAGCACACATTGGTAGATGGCAATAAAGATATAAACTTGTCTATATAAAATAATATAAAATTGGTACAACTCTAACATCTGAAAGTGTATTCATACAAGACATTAAAGTGTAAAGATTTTTTTTTAACAATATTTATGATAAACTTTGTGCTTTTGGGAACTTTGTGGTCTCCCTCCTACTTTCTATTTGTCTCTGCAGGGACATCATGTCTATCTACAAGGAACCTCCACCAGGCATGTTTGTTGTCCCTGATCCTGAAGACATGACTAAGGTAAAATGCTAGTTCCCTCATAATGAGACAGACATTTCAGCTATAACCTACTAGGGCTGGACAATATATCAATATTATATCTATATTGTGATATTGTGACAAGATATGGTCTTAGATTTTGGATATTGTCATTTTGTGATACTATGTACTTCTACTCTCGTAGCTGTTGTGGGTGGAGCGGAGATGCATCAGAGATTCATTGTATTTACATTTCTGTTCAATGTGGTCCTCCAAGAGTGGTTTTGCAGATCAGATAACAGTCTGTCTCAGGCATATTTACACCTGTACTTACAAGTGGTTAAGTGCTAGTCGATTGCAATTCAATCACAAATGCATTTTAATGCCAGGGACAAAGGGGATTTATGTTGAACAAGACAGAAGTGCAGTCATCAGTAAGAGTAGCGGAGTGTTTCTGATAAGAATGGCAGCCATCTTGGCTTAATTAATAGCCACAGAGTTTTATTGGTGGTAGATTTTTCTCTCCAAATATAAACAATTAAAAATAGAATTTAAAGAATGAATTTAAGAGAATTACTCCATCACCAGATGGATTTTTTCCCCCCATTGTCATAGAAACAAGTCAGCTGGTCATATTACTGAGTGATTTCCATGACAACAGAGCAAACTCCATTTGTCGTTCCCATTCACATGACTGAATTACTTTTAGATTGCTTCCAGAATGTGCACATTTGACAAATATTGTGTTTTTGATGGTCAGTAAAACGGTGCTTTCCAGTGTGTGTCACACTTCACAGCCCATTCAAGAACACAACTTTGTGGTTTGGTGCAGTCACGTAAACATGATGTATTTCCATTTTGTTGTTGCTGGAAAAGGATAATGAATAATGTACTGTACAGATATGAAAGTCACAGACCGGGAAGAGGTGGAAACTAATACAGATATTGGACAGCAGGGGAAAAGCAGGCATGTGCAACGTTTGGTTACCACAGAAGCTAAAGTGATGCTTCTGCTTCTACATCCGGAGTATTAAGACGCATTTCCATTAGGAATAATACAAAAATAACTGGCCTCAACTGTTCCATTCTTTGGCACCCTTCCCTTTGGATGTAAAATGGTACGGTACGGTAAATATCCCATGGAAGTCGAGGCAAACACCCACAGTCTATTCTCATACAAAGCTTGACGTATTGTTGAGACTAACAGCCACAAACCAAGCAGGAAAAAAGAGCTGCTGGACGTCCTCAATTGTTGTCTGTTGTGTCGCGTTCAATGTCATTATTCGTTGTCATCGCACGACTGTGTCACAGCACGGGATCATCAGACACAGCCCAGACCCCACCTACTAAGTAAAGGTATTCTTTTCAGTCAAAACGCAAGCCTGACCCAGGGCTTTACCATTCCAAACTGTACCGCACTGTACAAACCATACCATGATGAAAACAACATAACTTTTTTTGTCTTTCCTCTCAGATCCACGCCCTGATCACAGGGCCATTCGACACGCCGTATGAGGGTGGATTCTTTCTCTTCCTGTTCCGCTGTCCCCCTAACTACCCCATCCGCCCACCAAGGGTCAAGCTCATCACTACGGGACACAACACAGTACGCTTCAATCCCAACTTCTACCGCAATGGCAAGGTCTGCCTCAGCATTCTGGGGTGAGTCGCTTCATCCCTTTTTTGTTGTTTGTATTAGTTGTCTCACAGAAAATTTGTAAAAGGACATCCAGGCTTGGTTAGAAAAATAATTTCCACTGAATATCTCTCACCTCATTCTTCTCTTCCAAGTGAGTTGGAGAATTTATCTAGTTTTCATTTAGCATCAAAACCAAAAAATATCTTGTTATGGCAACTGTAAAAACATAGTGGTCCGAATTGGTGGCTTTCATAGAGCTGACGCCCCTCCTGACATTAATATGAGACTCATTCTGGGGTAATAATGACAACAATTTGTACAATATGATGTATGCACATTAAAAAGTCTAATTGCTTAAATGCTTTACCTTTACAAACAATAGTTTTTTTTTATTTCTCAGGCAAATGTCTCAGTCAAACATGACACTGCATAATCATAGTAAATGGTGTAATGACTGTTAACTTAAAGAGGACGTTCACTGGAAAATCAAATTTCTGATGTTTTTTGGTGTGTCCCCATGCCCTTCCTGTATCTAAACATCACTAAAGTGTCACAATAAATATTTCAGCCACTTCTGAGAAAAAAGGGCTTCTCTGTTTACCTGTACTCAAGCAAGCGGTTTTGAAAACTCAAGTTAATTTTGTCCCCTTTTGCTGCAGGTGGGAGGAGACATGCAAATGAAATAGGCAGAGCTAATACATGAGATTTAGTGACATTGCCTGACATGTCATACTGATCTGGATTCTGATCAAAGAATGACACATTGAAACTTGTTGTTGTTGCTTTAATAATAATAATAAGTTCTCTAATTTTCCAGTTTCTTTGATGTGAATATTGCCTGGTTGCTTTGCTCATTTAACAAAGAGATCATTCAAAGTGAATGATTTTGTGTTTATGGACAAAACATTTTCTGACATCGTATGGACTAAAAAAAAAATAGATTAATCAGACATAAAAATCCTTAGTTGTAGCCCTAACTTTAAAATATAATATATAGGCATTGTATTGTAATGTCTTTGTATGTGTGTGTGCAGGACATGGACAGGCCCAGCATGGAGTCCAGCCCAGAGCATCTCATCTGTCCTCATCTCTGTCCAGTCTCTGATGACAGAGAACCCCTATCACAATGAACCTGGCTTTGAACAGGTACTGTGTGTTTGTTTTTTGGTATTTGGTATTTTTTATAAAAACTGCTGTAACATGGGTGTGTGTTTAATTCCATGTGATTCAGTGAGTTGGGAAATATATTTTAATTTACTGTAAATCAGGACTAATGCAGGAACTTGTATTGATAGGATTTGTGTTTGAATAGTGTCATGTGTGAAGTTGTGTAACTGTATGTATGAGATAACTCCAGCAGTGTTAAGTCACACATGAATCATCACCAGTTAAATTCGGCTAATGCTCTTTCTTATCTTTTTTGTTGCAGTCAAACAAGTTATTCCATAAAGCTCTGTTTTGTGTGTGTGTGTATGTGTGTGTGTGTGTGCCAGGAGCGCCATCCAGGAGACAGTAAAAACTACAATGAGTGTATCCGTCATGAAACCATGAGGGTGGCAGTGTGTGACATGCTGGAAGGCAAAGTCTCCTGCCCTAAAGCTCTGGGGTGAGTTACACTCTGTTCAGACTTGGTTTTCACATTCATCTCACTGAACCCATTACCATGAAATTGTATGGAGGCGTGGAGCTTTACCTAAGCTTAACTTGTTGAATCTTATCCTGTGTGGCTGCTGGATTTATATTCTCTCTTCCTATAATATAGGGCCTTTTTTTTGTTTAAACATTTTCATGATTTTTTTAAAGGAAAAAAAGGCAGGTTGCGTTGTGCAGAAGTGGGCATATTAGAACATAATATTCATAAAGAGGTAAAATTTCATCATTAAAAGCAAAGCAAAAAAATTGCATAGCTGTTAAATAACCATAACCAAAATTAGCTTGTGATGCATTTACCCATTGAAATTAATGTAAGGCTTTACAGAAATGGCATTTAAATGATGTCATAAATGCTGTTATGCACAAATTAGATCTTGCTCATAAGCTAGGTGGTTGCTAATTTGGTGCATGCATGTGTGTTCTTAGGAGTGTGATGGAAAAGTCATTCCTAGAATATTACGATTTCTATGAGGGAGTTTGCAAAGACAGACTTCATCTACAGGGACAGAACATGCAGGTGACTATACATTTCTTTTTTCCTTCTCCTCTCATTTGCCTTTGTTGATAAAAATTCCTTAAATTAATGTCAGTTTGTCAAGTAGGAATGAAATTAAGTTTTGAAGTTAATAATGTATCGTTTTGCAAATATACTATAAACAATACAAATAAGTATGGTTTTATTTGATTTTTTGACATTATAACCAATTCAGTCACAATTTTCTGAATGGCCTACATCACTACAGGCGCTCAAATGTGGCTAATTGCACTTTACGGTCAACCCTCTACCCAGGACCCATTTGGTGAGAAGCGTGGTTGTTTCGACTACCAGGGCCTGCTGACTCGACTCAGTGCCATCCACAGGCGAATAAGGGAGAAGATCTTAGCAGAGGATGAGCATAATGATGATGACTCGGACTTGGACACCAGCTCCTCGGGGACAGACCCCGACAGCCAGGGCAGCTCCCAGCCCTGACCCTTTAATTGCTACTGGATGCAAAGCCAGATCAAGAAATGAAAGACATGGAACAAACGACTTTTTTTTCTTTTTTTTTTTTTTTTGTTGACATTGTTTTTTTTGCAGTGGAGGAACAAAATCATATGAGGCAACTTAATGGCTGCCCAGACGAAGCATACTTCTAATATGCAATCCTCCCACTACTGGTGTCACAGCTGGTCTCTTGGCACCAGAGGGCCACACAGCCCAATTGAGTGGCCATTCTTGGAAACAAGCAAGATTTAGGGGCACTAGGTTGCGACCACCTCTGCTGCTGCAAAATTTTTTAGTTTTTATGTCATCCATAGGTTGACATAAAAACTAGCTCTACTTTGAAGCCTTCCTAGCCATTCTAGTCAAAGTTGATAGATTGTCACTGATCGTCTCTTGTACCCCCATTAGCTCTCCCTAATTCCTTCGCTCTCCTGTTGAGGCTTTGGTACAGCTTCTGTCCAAACAGTTGGACCCTACCCCAGCTATTTTGTCACTCATGCATCTCCTTCCACCTTCTACCCTGTTACACCTCAACCCAGGACAAAGCGCTGTATGATGAAGGTGTTTGTCAACCTGTGAGAGTCTTATCTCTTGCCCATCTGTACTCACAACCCTCCAGCATCAACCACTGTCCTCGTACACATTACCTCCTCGTCCTTGATCACACCTTTTTTTCATTTATCATGGAGCCTTCAACAATATTCTCGGCTGGTTTCACTTCTCCCATTCTTTCTATGATATCTTGAGGTCCAGTTCACTCACCATGTATGACTGTATTCACCAGCATATGTGTGCCTTCACTGGTCACTTACTTGTCACTGGACATCAGTTCTTGTTCTACTCACCCCATCTATAGTCATTGTTCCCTCTAGCTCCCCTTGCCTTTATTGCTGTGTTTCCATCAAGTGGAAGTGTTCAGTTTGGTACAGTTCAGTAGGTACTTTTTTGGGTTTCCATTAGGAATAGTACCAAAATAACCAGCCCATCTGTTCCATTTTACTGTACTGTACTGTACCGAAGCAAACTATACAATGATGGAAACACAGCATATGGTTATTTCCAATCACTTCCTGCCTCTTCCCTACCCTCGCGATCAAACACAGCAAAGGAGAAAAAAGGTTCCACCAACCATTGGAAGAAAAAAGTTGAGGGAAATCTATATCTCTTCAAATTCTCTTTCGATAGAGTGGGGTTTTTTTATGCAGTGATTTAATTTCTTACCAATAATGATGACTTTTTCTATGTCTAAAATGCAGTCGACGCCCGAGGTGCCCTTGATGACATGGCATCTCTGGGCTTTATACCACAAACATCATCTAGTATCCTATGGGGAATTTGAACACCCACTAAAACCTAATGACACTTTTCATATCTGACATTTCTGGCATGTGGTAAAGTTTTTTTCAACACAGTAGATCATCATATTACTCTCGCTGATGAACTTGAAAGGTGGCCATGAATCACTGATGCAGCCTTAAATTTCTTCAAACCCAAACAATCTTAGAGGTTTCTCTCTGTACCAGTGGCTGGATTAGTTTTATCTTCAATAAACCTATTCCATGGTATCCCTCAGGATTCAATTCTAGATCCCCTGGTTTTTGACATTTTGCTCCATCTTCTTGATGGTTTGGTTTCATTATTATGTTGATGACGCACATCTCCACTTACCAATCAGACCCAATGACTCGTCTAAAATGGAAATGGCAACCCTCTAGAAGTAGTAGCCCATAGTTTGTAGTAGTCCTGGGTTTACGCAACACAATCAATCAAGTTTGGTTCCATGCATCATTTACCGTCACCTTTTGTGACCACATTTGGCTTCTCCTGGTTAAAGACTGTAGTCTGCAGCACTTCTGCAATTATGAAAAGTTAATTTGGTGTGATCTCGTCTCAAAAGGTCACAGTTGAAAAGCAGGGGTGAGCAGACTTGAAGGGCCATTTCCTGTTTGATGTCATGCTGTCATCATAACTCGGAAGCTGGTATTGGGGGTGACACCACCCCCCCCAAGTCCACTGCGTTCCTTTTGAGAAATTGGAAATGCAAACACTTTTAAACAACAAAGTTGAAAAGTGCTACACAGATCAAAACTTTTGACTTACAAAGAGAAATCCAAGAGTTCATTTTGGCTTTGAACCAGAGGAAGGTTCGGCCAACATGATGGGACCTTGGCCTGAATTGACTGGAGCAGTGACAGACAAGTGTTTAGTACAGCAATAGGTCTCCATATTCAAGAGAGGAGGAAGGAAAGGAGGACCTTTCGCAATGAACAGTGGCAAGAGAAAGCGTAACATTAGCCAAGGCTTTTTTTTTTTTTTTTTTTTTTATTTCTTTCTTTCTTTCTTGGAGTCATGTGCCTTGCCTCCTGTGGTCAAAGTCAAACCACATGCACCACGCCTCATTTTAGCCTGGACTGCAGCTTTCTTCAACAACCTGGCCACACAGAATTATCAGCAGCTCTCCATTTTTAAATACAAGGATTCCTGTATATTGTACAAAATGTTCTGCTCAGCTTTCAGTAACTCTGAGAAGCTGTTAAAAAGATGTTTTTTTTTCCTTTACGGTCACCTTTAAAACATTTTCTATAGTTTTTCCAGTGTCATGCTGTAGCTGATGATAATTTGCTGTATGTAGGACAGGAACTCTGTGTTTTGGGATTGTAGCTCCACCCTGTGCTTAAAGTGTAACTAAACCCCTAGAGCACTTTTTTCAGGTGTAAACCAGTGTATATGGGTATTTGCTGATCCAGATGCAGATCTTCAAAGTTTAGTGTAACGTATTGAAATTTGCTGTCTGTGGTCAAACACAGGCTACTGCATTCAAATTTTGCCATTGGCTTTCTTATGCCACTCTTTCGTTACCATCTTGACCAACCAGCCTGTTTGTCGCAGACTCGCCACCCCCTCAAAGCTGTTGCTTTGTGGTCTTTCTCTCTCCACCACTTGGAGTGTGGTTTGAGCCATTAAGAGGCTTTACTCAAGAAGCTGTAACTTAGTAGATTTCACTACTAGACCATGCCACCTGTACTGCTAAAAGTCACCTGCACTGGGCAGCAGGGTAAGCCAGAAGAGGGGGTTAAGTTATAGTTTCCCTTTAGGAAGGATCCACATGGGCTTTGTACGGGTGGGACTAATGTAGAAAAGATCCATCTTTACCTGGTATTAATGTCACTCACAATCCAATGCATAATGCATCCTCAGATCTGACCACAAGGACACACTTGGTTACATTCATGAGGACGCATTAAAGACCGCCTCCTCAGTTGATGACCTCCAACTTCATGCTACAGTGTTTTGATTCTTCTCTTTTCGTTTCTCTGTGTGTCCCACATGCAGACACAGATGTTAACATATGCAGCGTCCACGTCAGGCTCAGGCACAGTCATACACTTTTCACAAACATTGTGTATTCAAATACAGGGCGGAGGAAGTCAAATCCAATCACATGTGGTCACAGGAGACAGCATCAAGGACATACCTTAATGGCTTGTGCAAATGAATCGCTGAGGAGGGGCATTAACACCAGGTCTAAATGGGGCCATATTCAAAACTACACTGATAGTCATATTTTTGAATATAGACAGAAGTTTGCTGTTTTTTATGCATTGAACAGTCAAAGATGTCAAATAGTTTATTTTCCTTGGAAATCAACATGTCCAATCATATCGTTTTTGCTACATTCTGAACAGAGCCTAAGTGTCAGACTAGACTAAAATCAGGGTGTGTTGATGCAAAAGTATGTACACTGAAACAGTCGTTTTTACAAGAAAAGAGAAGAGCCTTCATCACAGATTCTTTCCATTTTTTCAAAAATGGTGGAGCCCATTAAAGTGAATTTCTTCGTAAACTTTTGCATCTCAGTTGTAAAACGGTAAGAATTATTTAAATTGTGGTAGGAAAAGTGTTCCACCAAATATTTTTCCCTTTCTGTACTAATTTCATTGTGGTCCCTAGTTTCAATATGATACCCATACGGTATCACACTGGAAAAAACACGCATGTCACATTCAGAACTTTGTAAACATGTGTTCTCAAGTCCTATCTGAAGGCGCAATATCTTGGTTTACAAGTGTAGGATAAAAAAAAAGAGAGAAGCCTTGTGTCATGAACTAGAGAGACAAGTTGGTCGGACAAATCAACACTGGTGTGGCCTCTTTCTGCCTTAGTGCATTTGTCTAACAGCCATCTGGCAGAGTTTTGCTTTAGATTCAAAATTAATTACTAATATAGGGCATTTCCCCCCCCCTTTCTCTTATTACCTTCTGCAATTATATGAGGAGCAGCTCCCAGCAGAATTATCTGATTGCCATAATGTTAGTTGCAACAGTCTTTCTAGAGTAAAATGAAAGTGAAGAGATGGTATATCCTTGTTTGGCTGTGTTGTGTTGTCCTTAAATCAGGGTTCCTCTGTGGTCCTGTGTGGTCCACCTTGGATTCTGACAGAAGTGATCATTTCATGTCCTGAACATGTCGGTTATTGTACAGAAATTATGGGGAAAGTACAAAATAAAAGTGTTGTTCAGTCCTAAATCTGTATTGTGTAAGTGTGTAAATGTACAGCCACTTATCAAACATAGGCCTTGTGATTTCTTTTTTAATGTGCCATAATAGGCAGCTGCATCTTTCATCAAAATACACATCCTATCTGCAGTGTTTCTGACCACCGGAGATGCAGACAGAAGGTTATTAAATTACATTTTTCAAATTATAGTTGTCATTAAAATGTACAAAATATGATTCAAATTAAACGTTCTTGTTTGGTCATGACATTGTGGAGAATCTAGAGCTCTGGGAGTCACGTGACCCAATTTTAATGAACCACCATCATAGCAGCCGAAGACGCAGCAATTCAACCTGTTAGAGTTCACTGCTCTCTTTACATCCATGGATATCGACTGATATATCGCAAAACTTGACAAAGTGAAAATATCTTCTCCTTATAATGCGCCCTGGTGTGCTTGATACTGTGCTTGAAGTTTGGAAACAACCAGAGAGGACATATTCCAGACCTGTAGTATCCTGAAATCTTCAGCTTCCTGATCTTGATCTTACTCCAGAGCAGGGTTGCCAACTGTCCCATATTAAACGGGACTTCCTGTATTTGAATTAAAAAAGAAATACCCTGTCTGCATGTGTGCCTTTTTCAAAAAATAATTTTGCATTCCCTTCAAATCTGACATCAATTTTGTGCCATTTGCCCGTGTGTGAGACTGTGTGCAGGTGAGCACAATTATCACAACAGCCAAGACTCCTTAAATCATTTATTTTTGTATATATAATCAAAAGTAGCAAAATAGATGTTGAAAACTAGACATCTGTGTATTTTGCCCTTGATCTGCATATAACGGCAGTCAACATTTTTCTCTAAGCTCTCTTTGCTTGTGAAAAAAAAATCCTGTAGAAGAGACATCAGTGTTTCACAACAAAGGGTGCTACAAAAGCACTATTTACCCCTTAGTTAGTAGTATTTGAGGGTTTTCCTTTCATAAAAGACAACAAAGGTGAAACCTTTCGATTGAAAAAGACCTGATGTACAGACATGTTCCTTACCTCTTGTTCACAAGAGTGGCACCACTGTTGACTAGGATTATCAAATAATCTTGCTGGTTTTGGAGCAGAGAAATATTTTCCATCCAGCTGTGGAATGATGCATTTCTTCAAAAAAAGAGACTTGAGCACATCGTAGTTCAGTTGTCACATGTAATGCTAGGTCAGGGCTCCTCCTTCTTTTCAAACAGTGACTGTAAAGCTGTCTTTCTTTGGGCCTGGGTCAGGCTTGTGTTTTGACAGAAAACAGTACATTTACTTCGTAGACAGGGTGAGAGCTGTGCCCAATGTTGTGCCTGTGTGATTACCATGATTGACGACATTGAATGCGACAACAGACAGCAGTGGAGAACGTCCAGCAGCTCTTTTTTTTTCGGTTTGTTGCTTTTTATCTCAACAAGATGCAAAGATTTGTATGAGATTGGACTGTGGGTGTTTGCCTCTACTTCCATGGGATATTTACACTGTTCGCAAGGAGTGACGTTTTTCTGTCGCCCATTCTGCTGACTGTTATGGGCTGAGCCAGTCTAGCTCTGCCCTGACCGTACTGTACCATTTTACTCTAGTAAACCAAGGAGATACCAAACAATGGAACAGTTGGGGCTGGTTGGTATGTTACTATTCCTAATGGAAATGCAAAAAAAAAAAAAAAAAAAAAAAGTACTGTACTGAACTGCTCCACTCGGTGGAAACGTGACATAATACTTAAGATCACAACACAGCACGTCATGAAGTGTAAAATACTCAACAATCCTTGGACTCTGAAAGTCTGGTTGCATGGACTTGGCCTGAGGGAGAACTCTTTCTTGAGGAGTAGTGTTTGTCTGTTGGACACGACGCTCCCTCCTTCATCTGGCACAGAGACACTGTGGAATCAAACCTGATCAGATACTCAAAACCAAACGCAGGGCAGAGAGGTTCAGTGAATGTGCTCTCAAAGGTGTGGAGATGGATCCATGTGTCAGAGGAGAGTCTGTAGAAGGACACGGTCCCAGAAGGCCAGTCCAGATACACAGAAACTCTGGTGGACACAGAGGTGGGGGCGCACACGCACACCTCCATTCTTCCACTGGTGAAGGCAGAATAGTGGTCTTGAGAGAAGAAGATGCTCCAAGATTTGTCATTAAGTCCGAGGCAGCAGTCAGCACCTCTTCTATTGATTCCTCTGTACGCCACTCCCACGGACACACACCCTTTCTTCTCTACCTCCCAGTAACAGCGGCCAGTCAGACCACTGGTGCACAGCAGCTGCTTCCAGTGGTGGAATCTGTCTGGGTGATGGGGATATGGCTGCCTGTCCCTCACCAGTGTCACCGTCTTATTGTCCTCAGACAGAGAGAGGAATTCGTTTGCTGTGTTTGGGTCCAAAGTGAGTTCACATGCATCTGACCAAGAGAAGAAGAAATTATTTAGATGCAGGCAATGGGGCATAGAGAATGAGTCGGAAACAAACATGTTACTCTTTCTGCGAATGTCTGTGGTGTGTTGTGAGTTGTTTGGCTAAAATGGAACAATGACTAAAAAAAGACATCCCAACACTTTAACACTTGACAGTGGCCATGCCTGACACGGAGCTGAGGACAACATTCAGAAGTTAGCTTAGCAGCGTCTGTCATAACCGACTTAACAGTAGTTGATAATGTTGCTAAAGCGATGGCGATGCGTCCTCTGTTGCTGGATATACTCTGTCTGACAGAAACACAGCCAAAGCAGAGAATGGCTTTGTTCAAGAGTTTTGGGTTGTGTACTGTTTGAGCGTAAGTGTGATTTGATTGGCAAATGCCTGTGTTGCTCAACTTTTACCACATGCAATGCAAGCAAAATTCAGCAACAGAGCCATAATGCAGTTCAGCAACGTGTGACTCAACCCCTTTGGTCCCCTTTACCTGGCGCCCCCTTCTGAACTAAACCAAACTCCCCACCCAGCACCCTGCCACTACCCTGGGACGTCCTTGGAGATCTTGTGATCATTGTGTCATTGCAATATTTCATACACAGCCAATCACATAACTTCCGGGGGTTGTCAGAAAGTAGTTCTGTTGTGGACTAATGTAACCCCTGGGACACACTGACTGCATAAGCGCCACAAATTTCACTGACCCTGTCAACCTACCGCATGAGCACCATGCTGAAGCACCCACAATTGTTTTGTTGTCTGTTTTATGCTGTTTTTTACTTGCAGTGACTGACTATAGCAAGAATACACACTCAAATCCATCAGTTCAGTTTTGGTTTTCATGCTGAGGTCACTAAGAGGTCACAGTATTACATAGCCACCAGGGGAAAATACTGATGGTTGCAAAAAAGGACATCTATGGGAAGATTTGAGTCTACTTCTCACCTGATTTATAACATCTGTTAGCATTTTCTTTGTCAGATAACTGACTCAGTTGCTAGTTTCAGGTCTTGTTCAATAGAACATGATGTCAATTGTGTAAACGTTGTTGCCATTTAGAGGAAAATAGAAGATAAAGCATGGCACATGGTGTAATTGACAGAAGTTATTGTCCAATAAGTGCCAGTTTGAAGGTGACATATGTAAAAAAAAACACTTTTTAAAAACTTTTCGCACTGCTCAAACCTCAAGGAGTTGGTTTTGCAACCATAAGAAGACGTCATTGTTTTATGGGTAAATATTAAAATGTATTTCCTATGTCTTGCCCCTCCTCCTCTCCAGCCCTTCAATCATGGGTGGAGCAACAATGAGGGAAACACACACTTACACTTCTTCAGACCAGGTTTCAAACAGTGGATGTCGCTGGGATCCACTCTAGAAAAACAAACAGCAATATCAGTCGTAAACCTGTTTATGGTCCCATCACCATAAACATCATCAGGGACAGCGTAAAAAAAAGTTCAGCCTCCATACCGGAGAGTGTCCAGTTTCCACTGTGGGTTCTTTAGTCCAGCAGAGAGCAGTGCCACTCCTGAGGCTCCAGGGTGATTGTAGCTCAGGTCCAGCTCTTTTAGATGGGAGGGGTTGGAGCTAAGAGCTGAGGCCAAAGAGACACAGCCTTCTTCCGTGACTAGACAACCTGATAACCTACACAGCGAGAGAGCGACAGAGAGAGGAAATGTATAGTGTGGGAAATGTATGTATAAATGTGTAGTGTGTTTTAAAGTCAAAACTGCAACTGTCACTTCTGTGCATGTGTGTTTGTTTCCATTATCGTCAGTGTTTATCCTTTGAGGAACGGCCGTGCATGGGTGAGAGCCAGAGCACACTCTGGACAGCTCACCAGCCTATCACAGGGCCAATGTAAGCAATGTCCAGATATGATCTCTGGATAAGGTCAGAAGAATTGGGTCCAGACATTCTCCAAGTTGCTGTTCACTTATGATGAATAAAGTGGGGTACTGTTATTGTCAGATGTGTTCACAATAGGAGAATCTCCAGAGATTGGAGACAAGTGGTTTGGCATTTGGTTTAAGGATTCAAAAGGCAGAACACTTGCTCATTCATTCGCTGTGGATTATCTGGACTTTCTCCTAATGTGTTTACATTCAGTTCAGACAAGAGGCAGTTGTGTAGAGGTGTAGGATGTCCAGACTAGATGTACACCCTGAAATGAACCTGCATATCAAGTTAGATAACAGCCATGGAGAGGTTTTTCCTGACCTGAGACTTTCCAGCCTACAATGTGAACTCTTCAGTCCCACTGACAGCAGCTTCAATCCTGAGTCTTGCAGGTCATTGTTACTCAGGTCCAGCTCTCTCAGATTGGAGGTGTGGGAGCTTAGAACTGTAGCCAGATCCTCACAGCTCCTCTCTGACAGGTTACAGAGATCCAATCTGAATTATTTTGTGAGGAAATTGGACATACATGTAAAGTACATTTATAATGCATATAAATGTAACATACCATACATATCTAATTATACATATTATAATAATTATGTTGGGATGTCTCTTATTGTTTTTGGCATAGCGGGGCACAACATCTATCCACCATTTTCACTTCACTTTTATGATGAAAACAGCAGGTAAAGAGACGAGTTGCCTGGCATTTTGCCTGATTTATGTGTTCTCTAGTGTTTACTGTATGTCTACAGAGGTGAACAGCCTAATATCATTGCTTTGGTTGTGTGACATCAGCTACCATGACCATAAATCCATTGAAGTTCTTTCACATTTTTTTACACTACTATGTTGTTAACACCAGCTTTGTGCTATTGCATTTCCAATAAGCCATAATCAGCCATTAGCAAAGTTTCTACTGAGTAACAAATAGCCAAAACATGAAGCAGTAAAAAATTTGTTTTTTGTACTTTTAATACAGTCTGTGCTTAGTGAAGAATTCATGTGATATTAAGGAGTTTTGGATCGTATCGGATGTTTAGGTTTTCAGGTCTCTGTTCCAGTGATTTTACTAGTATTGGACCAATAGCAATGCTCAGGATCATATTGTACGACCCCTAGTGACAGCTTATAACCCCTTATTTCTGAAGACTTGTCTCAAGTTACTTTAAAATAAAGCTTGCAAAACCCTAGATGCCAACCTGAGTATTTCTAGTTCACAGCACTGGCTCATTAGTGCAGCAGAAAGCAGCTTCACTCCTGTGTCCTGCAGGTCATTGTTGCAGAAGTCCAGCTTCCTTACACTGGTGGACTTTGAGCTGAGGATTGAGGACAGAGCCTCAAAGCTTCTCCATGACAGTTTACAGCCACTCAGCCTGAAGAGGAAATTAATAAATATGGTAAATGGTCTATAGTTATATAGCATTTAGCATAATGGACTGTATGCATCAACTAGGCATGCTGCAAGTTGGTCAATCTATTGGAGAGGAATAAACTGTGGGATCAGCTACTCATGGTTGGAAACCCGGAGTAACACTGACTGTAATTTTAGTATGAAAGAAAGCATTTGTGGGAAAATAATGCAACAACGTGTTCATTTATCCTGAATTAGGACAGACGACTTCTCTTGTTTGAGCTCTTTATTTTCTTAAGCAAAGTGAAAATACTCAGCGGAGGACCTTAGCCTGGTACAAAGACCTGCAGAGAACAAGAATGCTCTACAGTTGTCTTTGCTGGAGTGATCGTACAGATTAAAGGAAGCAATAACTTTTAAAGAAACATAAATGATGGTATGAACATGATTGATAAGACTAGGTGGGGAGTGGTTTAGACTTGGCTCTCCCTTGTTGGTGCACAGGCTAAGTTCCATCCTCTTGGCACACGACCAGCCAATCTTCAGGCATTGCTTCCAGTTGTGTCCCTCCTTGGTACCTCCCTGAGCTAACTGGTGCTAACTAGTCTGGAGCAGCTGTGCCCATGTGTCTTCCCTGAGATACAATGCATGATGTACCCTGATATTGTTTAGGCTGTGATTTTATCTGTACCTTCTGTACCTATTGTACTGTGCAAGCATTAGCGTATGTGTGCATAAATGAGTGCGTAAGAAGTGTGCCCATGTGTGTGTGACTGATTGTAGCAGTGAGTGTGTGTTTACAGTATGTGTGTGTAGTAGATAGCTGTATATGACCAGTGTAATACATGAGTCAAAATGAAAAATCTGGTAAGGCCTTACAGTTTAAACAATTTAAACATTGTTGCTCACTTGAAGTGAACTGACCTGAGGGTTTCCAGTCTACAGTGTGGGCTCTCCAGTCCCACTGACAGCCGCTTCACTCCTGAGTCCTGCAAGTCATTGTTACTCAGGTCTAGATCTCTCAGACGGGAGGACTGGGAGCTGAGAACTGTAGCCAGAGCTTCACAGCTCCTCTCTGACAGGTTGCAGCCACTCAGACTGAAAAATATAACATAATCCACAACTGTAAGTAAAGAGGTCATTACTGAGTATTAGAAAAAAACAAACAAACCTAAGACTAATAAAATGATGTTGGGGAAAAATAGACCTACAAGAACACAGTAGAGTTCCTGACCACAGGAAGCAGCCTCAGGAGACCATCCTCTGTAGCAGTGTACTTCCTGAGGTCAAACACGTCTATGTCTTTTTCTGATGACAGCAGGATGAAGACCAAAGCTGACCACTGAGCTGGAGACAGATTTTTACTGGACAGACTTCCTGAACTCAGACACTGCTGGACATCCTCCACTAAAGAGTGGTCATTAAGCTCATTCAGACAGTGAAAGAGGTTGATGCACCTCTCTGGAGATGGATTTTCACGGATCTTTTCCCTAATGTATTGCACTGTTTCTTGATTGGCCTCTGCATTGCTGATTGTCTGCTTGAACAGCAGTTGAAGGCTTTTTTGATTTGCCTCCATAAAGAGACCCAGAAGGAAGCGCAGGAATAAGTCCAGGTGTCCATCTGGACTCTCCAAGGCCTTGTCCACTGCCATTCTTTGGATCGAAGCTATTGATGGTTTGCTAAAAATCATCTGCATGCTCTGGAACTTGAGAAGCTGCGACATTACATTTTTATTTCTATTTATGTACGACTGCACCACATAGACTGCAGCCAAAAACTCCTGAATAGTCAGATGGACAAAGCTGAACATCTTATCCCCACCCCTGTCCTTCCTCCACTGGTACTTTCTTTTAAAAATCTGTGTGAACACTCCTGAGTACACTGAGGCTTTGTCAAAATCAAGGTCACTCTCTTTGAGATCTTTTTCATAAAAGATGAGGTTCCCCTTTTCTATTTGTCGGAAAGCCAGTTTTGCGAGTGACTGAATGTATTTAATGCTCTCCTCGGTACCGTACTTCTCCTTTGTTTGTCTGATCTGAAACAGTAAGAATGCCACATACAATTCGGTCAGAGTCTTGGGCAGCTCTCCTCTAGAATTGGTTTTCAACATGTCCCCCAGAACTGTAGCAGTGATCCAGCAGAAGACCGGGATGTGGCACATGATGTGGAGTCTCTGCGATGTTTTAACGTGGGAGAAGATTCTGCCACCCAGCTCCTCACTGTGGAACCTCTTCTTGAAATACTCCTCCTTCTGTGGATCACTAAATCCTCTCACCTCTGTTATGATGTCAACAAAGTCAAGAGGGATCTGACTGGCTGCTGCTGGTCGTGAGGTTATCCAAAGGCGGGCAGAAGGAAGCAGTTCGCCCTTGATGAGGCCTGTCAGTAAAACGTTTACTCTGACTTCCTGTGTCACATCAATTGAAGGATTTTTGTCAGTAGTGAAGTCCAGCTCAAGGCGACTTTCATCCAAACCGTCAAGTATGAACAGTAGTTTAAATTTACTCTTGTTGTAGTTGGTGTTTCCTGAAGCCTGCAGTGTAGTGAAGATTTCATTAAGATCTTCCTCTGCGATGTCCTTGGTTTCCCTGATGCATTCATGAATAAGCTCAGCAAAGCGAAATCCCTCCCCATTTATTAAATTCAGCTGGCTGAAGGTGAAGGGGAATATGAGGTGTATGTCTTGATTTGCTCTTCCCTCCGCCCAGTCAAGCATGAACTTGTGTACAAGGAATGTTTTGCCAATTCCTGCAATCCCACTGGTCAACACTGTTCTTACAGGTGTGTCTTTTCCAGACGGGTGTTTGAAGATATCACTGATTTGGACAGGTTCCTCTGTTTGCTCTGGTTCTCTTAATGCCATCTCAATTTGTCGGACCTCATGCTGCATGTTGATGTTCACAACACTCCCATATGTAATGTACAGGTCTATGTAGATGTCATCTAACTGTTTTTTATCCATCCTTTGTGTCCATCCTTCCTGTGCACACATAAATCTGTCCTGCAGGTGTGATTGGAGCATGTGCTGGTATGATACAATGGGTTTGGGGGGTTTGCACTCTGGCTGCAGAGCATCTATGAAGAATAAGTTAACATAAAGAGACAACAACTATCAAGCTTTATATTGAAAAACAGGTTGTCATATTTCTACTACATACTAAACATGTCCCCTCTTGCTTGAATGTTAGGGTGGCTCAAATCCAGCCAGTATGTCAATGTTAGCATAAGGATTATATTCGGTTTAAAATATGGGTCCCAAGCGGGTTTGTTTGCTTGGCACCTATGTTTGGGGCCCATGTTACTGAATCTATATAGGCCATGCTTGATTTTCCCACTTTAAGCTAATGGCCACTTAGTACCCACTTAGTACACTTAGGTTGCCTGGAAAGTGTACATGTTTATGGGCTTGAAGTGGTAAACATGAGTGGGGCCACCATGGAAACCACTGACTAACCCACCGGGGCCATATGGTCAGCCCAAAAATAACCCTTATGGTTATCGTAATGTTGGCTTGGAATTTGTGAATACAAATTTCATAGACCACTAAAATTGGTGATTCATTGTAACATTTTATATAAATGCAAATACCAATTGGTGATGTTTTGAAAATAATTTGACCTAGCAATAGAACTATGGCTAAACCCTGCACCCTTTGTTTACCTAGCCCATGCAGGAGTCATTGTGTTAGTTGGAAACAGAGTTTTGAACAAAAAATGTGATTTATGGTTACACCAAATCACCAAAATCAAGACATGACTGTGTGAAGTGGACATTGTTTTTGCATTGGCTGCTGGATCTCTGGGGTAGTTTTTATGTATTGTTTGCATTGTGTTGTTCACAGAGGATGTAGGTGTTGACATGCTGATTTAGTGGAATAGTGACTGTGTTGTGTTTAAGTAAAAATAGTTTTCATGGACATTTGAGGGAACATCTTCTAAGGTATAGCTAATAACAAATAACAAAGGAGCTAACATTTCATAAGTATCAACAGTGAAGTTGGTCATAATGTTAGCAGAGACTGACAAACATTAACAAGTGGACAAAGTAAATATCATTGTTTGCTCAGGAACCCAACCGATTGCCTGATTAACACATCTCACTATCATTTAAGATTGAGTATAGGTCCAAGAGGCGTGACCAGTGGTTGTGGATCAAAATTCCTCTGTACCCAATTGGATGTACCTACAACTGATTGAAACAATTGGTGTATGGAAGACGTGCCAACAAACATGCTTGTAGCCATCGCTTCTAGTTAGTCTAGAAACGATGGCTATCTAGTAATGGCGTCTAAAGAGGGAGCATGTCATGGAGCATGTCACTTAAAATGGAAGCAACAGCTGAATCAAACAACAGCTACCCTTCACTTGCCACCATGTTGAATATATGCAAAAGCTGCTAGACATCATTTCTCCATCATCATTGTGTTAAGCCTGCCTCTGGAACACCAAAACCCATATGTGATTCTCTTTTTCAGAGATTCTGCAGTTGGCTAAAACGGCGTTCTTGTCAGACTTGGCTGGGTTCACCCAGGCTACCAACTGACAATCATCAATACTTTTCTCTGATGGTCTTATTTCTGAGAGTCCAACTGTATGTTGGACTGGTACTTGCTGTGATCGGCTTGTCTTTGATTGAGCATGGGGTTTGTCCACAGTTTAAGTAAGCTAAGGAGAGAAATCAAGGGTAGCCTCACCTTCAGTCTGACTAATGTTGGAAGTAAGAGGAAGGGAACTGAGTGGTAAAGAGAAGCATACAGTATCCAAGCCCAAAAAACTTACAAACTTACAAAATAAAAATGTATTTGTTTCTTACATTTGGGTCCTGAACTGATGCAGGCCAACCTTTGCACCAGATCATTCCTGTCCATCTTCATCAACACTTGCCTGGTTGCCTCTACAGACTGTTCATTATATGTTTGCACTATGAGGTCCACTGTGTCAAGCCTGTCTGCCCTCTGTAGATGACTCTTTGGAATGGATGGGAGGCTCTCCATTATCTTAGCCTGCTGCAGGAACCACTTGAACATTTTTAGCTCTTCATCTCGTAGATCCTCCAGCATTTCCAGGAGCAGCTCTGTAACTGATGCCATTGTTTGTTCTAGGATATTTTACCTCTAACAAGAAAAAGAGCAAAAAGAAAGTATCTAATTAAACAGTCTGCGTGTAAAACAAATATAAGCTTCCTGGGTCCAGCTTTAGTGTCCACATGTGGAATGGACATACAACATTTGGAATGTGTATCTTAAAGCAGACAGGCCTAGGAACTGGTCTTTACAAGAAACTGTCTATGAATAAACAGCTTATCCTGTTGTGTGGTAGAAAATTCCATCCAGTTTTTTTAAATTATTATTTTAAATTTTATTTCAATTTTCTTGTGTTGCTAAAACTTGTTGTGGAAATTAAATACTCATGAATAGTAAATAAATACAAAGTATAGTAAAAATCCCCTTTCCAATGAAGTTGGGATGTTGTGTAAAACAGAATACTATGATTTGCAAATCCTTTTCAATCTATATTTGAACTGATAAAATGTATAGTTTTTTTTTTTTTTTTTTGGCAAATATTCACTCATTTTGAATTTGATGTCTGTAGCATGTTCCAAAAAAGCTGGGACAGGACATCACCTTTCCTTTTAACAACATTCAGTAACTGTTTGGGAACTGAAGACACTGATTGTTAAAGCCTTGTAGGTGCAATTCTTTCCCATTCTTGCTTGATGTACAACTTCAGTTGCTCAACAGTCTGGAGTCTCCATTGTCTTATTTTGAGCTTCATAATGCACCACACATTTTCAAAGGGAGACAGGTCTGGACAGCAGACAGGACAGTCTAGTACCTGCACTCTGTTACTACAAAGCCATGCTGGTGTAACAGTTGCAGAATGTGTCTTGGCTTTGCAGAAATAAGCAGGGATGTCCCTGAAAAAGACATGGCTTAGATTGCAGCATATGTTGCTCCAAAACCTGTATGTACCTTTCAGCATTAATGGTGCCTCTGCATGGGCACTAACACACCCCAAAACCATCAGAGATGCTAATTTTTCAACTTTGAGCCGATAACAATCTGGAAGGTTCCTCTTTAGCCCAGAGGACATGACGGCCATGATTTCCAAAAACTATTTGAAATGTTGACTCCTCAGACCACAACACTAACAAAAGTTTCCACTTTTCATCACTCCATCACAGATGAGCTCAGAGAAGCCAACGGTGTTTCTGGGTGTTGTTGATAAAGGTTTGCTGAAGTGTTCCTGAGCCCATGTGGTAATATCCTTTACACAATGATGTTGGTTTTTAATGCAGTGCTGCCTGAGGAATCAAAGGTCACAGGCAGTCAATGTTAGTTTTCATCCTTGCTGCCTACATGCAGATTTCTCTGGATTCTCTTAATCTTTTGATGATACTATGGACTGTAGATGATGGAATCCCTAAATTCTTTGTAATTGTACATTGAAAAACGTTGTTCTTAAACTGTTGGACCATTTGCTCACATAGTTGTTCACAAAGTGCTGAACCTCACCCTATCCTTGTTTGTGAATTAATGAGCCTTTCAGTGATGCTCCTTTTATACCCAATCATGACACTCACCTGTTTCCAATTAACCTGTTCACCTGTGGAATGTTCCGAACAAGGGTTACTTATCAGTTCTCCAACGAATGGGAGAAGTGACACTTTTTTGTTTTTCAGTACATACTTACTTTATTACATGTACATTTTCTGCTGATGAATAAATTATCCTGATTCAGAATTTATGTTGTTTCAACTTGTTTCTAACTACAATAATGTGCTTCCTCAAAAAAGGCTTTAATCTGCCTCCACAGTCACAGCACAAATCACTCACAGTCATCCTAGTAGAGAAAAAGTAGTAGAAGGAAGAAGTTTTTGTGAAAACACAAATAACTCACTCATCTAAATGAGATTCCTGTAGCTCATCAGTCTTCTCAGCCTGGGTCCATTCCACTTTAATGCTGCTATCAAATCCACAACATGTCTATCTTGGTGTTTGGAGTGCTCTTTGTACAGTCTGAGGTAAGCACAAAGTATACTAGAAGACATTACCTCCCTGAGTTCAGACTCTCAGGCACAATTAAACCTGAGATAGTTTTAAATAATCTAAATAGTGTTGAGCCTTATTTATTTGGTTTTATTTTGAAGTTGATGATTGCTCATTTAGTGCACATCTGTTATTAGTCACTTTATAAACATAATAATTCAGTAATTGTTTATAGTTTTTTAATGCATTGCCTTGCTGGTTGAACTCAGACAGTAACACATTTTGTCCACTAGGGGGAGAATTATTCATCATGTTCAGAGAAAGAGCCATAAATGCTTCATGGGCTGACATGCTGCATCCTGCCCAGTCCACTCGTGACTGACTCAGGAAGTTAGTGCCCTGGGAAATAACTTACAGGCAAGTTTTTTTCCCCAGTTCAATAGTACAAGTAACTAGTAAGTAATATCCCAGCCAACATTGCTACAGAAGGGTTATTTAAGGGCTGACTATATAATATAATACATGGTGGCCACCTCCCATCTTACTAAATATATGGGGCCTGCACATTCTGCTCACTTCACACCCATGTCCACTTAATACCGGTTCCAGGCTTCATGGGTGAGCAAACATGGATGGGTCCACAATGGAAACACAATGGTCCAATATTGTCAGCCCCAATATAACCCTTATGGAGAACCACTTTTATCTGAGATGAACCTCATTCAGCTGTAAAACGCTGATGGATTCTGTCTCATAATGTTCATGTTTATTATAGAGTTCATGTTTATTACATAAATGGAAAGGGGTTCTTCCTCTTATGCACGTATATTTACAAAATGAAAAACAGTTTTTTTTGTCTCTCAATTTGTAAAACAAAAAAAAACAAAAAAAAAAATAGTATAGTATAATATAGTAGTATCTGATTTTATAACTTCAAAAATTCAAGACACAAATGATGTTGTCAACAGAAATTTATGTTGTAAAAGCTTAGATATTTGTTCAGTTTTGGATTCACATTTGAATATAGAAATGATGAATCCACACTTTCTTGGTCATTTGTGGACCAAAAACAAAAATAAAACTCAGGATGAATGAAGAAACGATTAACAGATACATTTATAATGGAAACATCATTTATTGCAGCCTCACTTAATTGTTGGAGAGACCATTATTTTGTTTTACACTCTGAGTCCTGCTGTGACCTGTTCTGTCCACTAGATGGGGATATTCCCCACTTCACCTCCTGAGAATTCTACAACATATTGTTATAACTTGCTGCAACTTGTCAAAATGACTGCTGTGATAGGGACCATTATTGGCTTTTACAAAATTTTCGTCAACACTTTTGAGTGTTTGATATTAATTAAACTCTCCAGTCAACGTTTGAATTTAATGGTTTGTTCATGGGTTTTCGTTGCTAAATCAATCAATAAATACGTTACCATGATGCACCTGTGCTGCAGGTGCGCCAAATATGAAACGGCATCGTGTGGCACGCGCACGCAGAGGTTGCAGTTTAGCAAGAGGCGCGCGGCTGTGGTGAGCAGCAGAAGCGCCGCTCGGCTCAATTCGACTTGGTTCGGCTCATCAGTGCAGCAGGTGTTCAGTCGTCGGACAGGATCGCAGTCTCTCCACAGAAGCTCGCAGGTGAGTCCTTGTTCGCGCGAAAAAAATGTTTAGGAAACGTTTTGTGGCGTGTGTGTTAACGTTGTGTGTGTTAGCTAACATAAGTGGGCAAATGTGGATGTTTCAACGTGAAACGACAAGCTCTTTTTGTCGCTACCTCCTAAATTCAGGTAATTACGATAAAGTCGTTAGTTAATGTGGTTACACTTGTGAGGACGCCATTTTCATGTTTTTTTGTTCGTGTGAATCAAACACGCACGCATACACACCACAGGCCGAGCTGTGTGTTTGCTGCTGGACTCACACTCAAACTACGACGCTGAAGTTAGCATCCGATTCGCCAGCTTCCGATTAGGCACTTAAGTGGAAAGTTAAGGGGAAATTAACTTAACATGCAGTGCGACTGTTTATCCACTGGTTGTCTGTTTTTTTTTTTTTTTGCACTACCTGATCTGAATTTTTTTTTTTATACCTTTTGGGTAAGACATTAACTTTGCCTGACACCAGCTATTGTATTTGTGAAACTTTTATTTTAGTTGTGAAAATGCTAAAGGGGAAATTTCACCGCTTTGTTTGGAGACCTAGATCACATTAGACCAGGTCCAGATCGAAAACCACTGTACCTAGACTTCTCAAATCTGGACTGGATCAATCCACAGACCCTGGAGATTAATAAAAACACAGTCTCTGATTTGTGAAACCTTTATTCTATTTGTGAAAATGCAATAAAGGAACAGTTCACCGTTTTTCTTCTATACCTAGACCACATTAGACCAGGTCCAGATCGAAAACCATCGTACCTAGGCTTCTCAAATCTGGACTGGACTACAGAGGCTAAAGGCTGAGTCAGACACAGTTTCGGATCTGAGAAATCTTTATTCTGGGACATTTCCATTTCTTTTTTAACATTTTTCTTTTCAAATTAGGCCACGTTTCTCCATCTCATTTTTAATGGATATTAAGATCTCTTCTTTTTCACTATAAAATAGTAAAAAATGAAAAAGGTGTGTTTATCTCTTGACAAACATTAAACACATCTTCACTGACTGGTCAACTGGGAAATATCAAATAAAAGTGATTTTCTCCTACCTTTCCTCCATCTGACCATTGACCACATTTGCCACAGCTTCCGAGAAAGCTGAGTAGCATTCACAAATCACAGCATAAACAAATACCATGCATAACGGGGGTGACATCAGAAGCAGCAGTGCATAAAGGATGCATTGGCGAGTGTCTCTGGTAGTGCGCAGTGTTTCGCGGGACAAAATTACCACTGCCCCATGCTGCGCCACGAAATTAGAGCTCTTCATCTCTAAAAGACAAATTCTTGTAAATACGTCACTTATTTCTTTGATTTCCTCATTGAATTTATTGTTTTTAAAAAACAACAAAACTAAACTGCTGGGTGTCTCATTGGGTGTGTGCATGTGCATTTATTGCATTTTCACAAATAAAATAAAGGTTTCACAAATCAGAGACTGTTTTTATTAATCTCCAGGGTCTGTGGATTGATCCAGTCCAGCTTTGAGAAGTCTAGGTACAGTGGTTTTCGATCTGGACCTGGTCTAATGTGATCTAGGTCTCCAAACAAAGCGGTGAAATCCCCTTTAGCATGTTCACAAATAAAATAAGAGTTTCTCATATACAATAGCTGGTGTCAGGCAAAGTTAATGTCTTACCCAAAAGGTTTAAAATGTTTTCAGATTAGGTAGTGTAAAAAAAAAAAACAAACAGTGGATAAACAGTCGCACTGCACGTTAAGTTAATTTCCCCTTAACTTTCCCCTTAAGTGCCTAATCGGAAGCTGGCGAATCGGATGCTAACTTCAGCGTCGAACTCAAACTATGGTTTAAACTTTGAACAAACAAATAAATACTTTTAATTTATTTAATAATTTTAAGGCCACTCGTAGGCAGCTGACAGTTTCGTGCAATATTAGCTCTTTATGTATCCCACAAGCAAAAATATTGAAACTATTGCATGTAAAAAAAAATAAGTATTTTCATAAGCTAAACTAAATTAACAGTGTAATATAACAAACACAAAATGCCTACCAACATAACTTCATCTAAGGCTTTCACATTTAGTGAATTCTTCGTAAATTGCTTCTTAAACCCCATGTTGTTGTCCCTCTTACTAGTTATTGTACTCTTGTACTCTTACTTTTATTTACTTATTTTCTGTGTTCTCTTTACAAATTATTTACATTTTGTGTTATCAATTTTCTGGGCATTTCCTTTTTATTCCCCCTGGAATTTGCTTTGTCTGTCAAACCATGTATAAATTAGTATTTATTTTTTAAATACATTATGTTTGCCATGTTTGTTTGGATTAGGGAATAGGTACTGTGAGAAATTAGATGGTTAGGGAAGAGATTTTCACAAATAATTATGCAAAGTGTACAAAATACATTAATGCACTTTTCAATGAACATGAGCACACAGTAGAATTTATTCCATCTTTAAAGCCTGTTCTTATTCATCCTTAAACGGCATCAGACAGTTTGAAGTAATTACCAAGTTGTCCAATGGAGGGTGCTGTGAGTGCCCCTTGGCTTACATTTATGTCCTCTTTGCTCATCAGAAGAACATAAAAAGTGATGTCACTGTCATTACCTGATTTCTTCCGGAAACCTGATTTCTTTTCCACATAATGTGAAAAGAGTAACTACTTGGCACCGCTAATGTATTTTGACAGTTGTGGAATGACACAAAAACATGTTTTTTTTAAAAGAATAGTACAATGAAATATACTATGTGTATTTATGTTTTATAATAAATGAATGTAATATATATGTATTGTTAATCCAATTTCTATTTTTTTTATTTTTTTATTTTATAGAGTTAACTAGTTGAACGAAAGACAACATAAAAATGTGTATTTTATTTTACAAGTTACCTAGTAAGCTGCTGTTATTAAGCATTATGGCAACAGTTATCATATATAAGAAGTCATAAAAATTTGAAGTCAGAGGCTCTAATTTTGAAATCTAAGTTGAAAGGAAGTGGTGCTCTTGTCTTTTAGCTGTACAGTATAAGTGAACACATTTGCTTGGCTACTGCTTGGTCCTTAGCAATACTGATATGTTAAAGCTACAGTGTGAGATTTAAGCTGCTATTATCAGCTCTGAATAAGACTGAATCAAGCACTTGAACTTCCCGTCCTGGTTTTTAAGTTGGTTCAAAGTTACACCCTGCAGTCTTTTGAGTTGTAAACCTTGTTGTGAGAGTTCACATCAGTCACCTGTGGACAAAAACGGCCTGTGCATGTTGCTCTGGCACATTCCTGGAAAGTGAGAGAGACAGAAGGGGAGAGAGAGAGAGAGAGAGAGAGAGAACCAGTCTGTTCAGGTCTTAGCGCTGTGTAAGGGACATCACATACACATAATCTGATGGTACATATTGTTCTAGATGACACTCCCCATAAATAACAAATTAATGACACAAGGATAAATAGTGCAACTGTGAATAATTTGTTTGGTTTCCATAGCACCCATGGTTGCTGACTATTTGTTTATTTGTGACTATAGACAGACATAACTGTTTATCATTGTGTTTGTTTAATGCCACATAGCTCCTTGGCTTCTAGTGACCTTTAAATTGTCTGGTCCACCATCTTGGGGTGTCTTCATTCACTTATGCTTGTGTGGAGACTGCTATATTTTCAAAGTGGTTGTTAATGATGTTGTCTCTTGGTTAACTTTTTGATGACCAGTCAGAGGACAATCTTTGGAGAATGTTCCTGTGGATGTTTAGCAAGCACCTGGAAGCAGCTTGCACATCTGCTTTTTGAGAATGCATTGAACTTTTTGTCAAGGAATTTAGGCCATGTGTTGCCATGCATTGGTGAGAAAGCATTTTTTGAGGTATTATGGATTTCTTTTGGAGTGTAGACATGACTTAAAGCTTGCATAATAATTCTAGTAAAAATATAAATGGTTGGGATGAATTATACCTTAAAGTATACTAATGGAATAACTTTTATATTAAAAAAAAACAAGAGATTAGGGCTGTCACTTCAAAAATCATTTGAATAAATTCTAACACCCCAGCCCACCCATGTGCTGCCATTGCCGCTTCTCTAATACAATAACAAACATTTCAGTTTTCATTACTTTAACAATTTTAATAATTGTTAATTTTTAACAGCACAACTAGCATGAATGTATTAATAACATAGAGAACTTTGTAGAGTATGATGGAATAAACACACTCTGAATGGGAAGTAACAGGAGGAAGCTCCAACAGCTAACACGAGGAGTCTCCATATAGTGTAGGCTACCATCTCTAAGATGTTCTGCTGGTTTGGAAGGGGTACTACTTAAATAAGTGCTTATGACATGGTTGTCTCCATTTCAAGCACATAATTTCCAGATGATTGGGGTGTCAACAGTGTTCATGTTGATGGCCCTTCTGAAGAGTTATTATTTTGGATCAGCTTTTGTTCTTGGTTAGCTGTCTCACTTTAGTTGCCATGGCTAGTCTAGTGGGGGATTCTGAATTCTACCTACTGTTATAAGGTAAAGTTTGTTTTGTTAATAATGCGTCCAAAATGCTACCTCACCTCTGCTTATCTCATTTACTGGTCTGACCACATTTCTCTCATTATTGTCATGAACATATTTTGCAGTACACAACTTGTACGTGTTATACCCAGGGTCTGACTACAGTCTGTAAATGTCCCCTGAGGACCGAGCTCAATTATTGGGTGCTGTTATTTTTGAGTGAAGTAATTTCTTTTATTTCCTGCCAAAGTGTAACAATTTAAGAAAATAACACTGGAATTACACCCCCCCCCTTCACCCACACACACTTTGATAATTCTCAGACATTTGGAGGGAAAAAAGGACTCTTCCTAGGGGAGCTGTCTGACAAACCTGGGTCACCACAAACTTCCGGGACACTCTGGCTGACTTGCAGGGATTCTGTGAAGACATTTCTAGACAACCACCACTGTAGCACTCATTAGATCTGTTTTATAGCTGGTTTTGCCAGTTTGACTTCATCTCTAAGGCTTTGTTTGTACTGCCAGAAAAAAAAACAACTTTTGCATATCTATCCAGGCTGGTGTTCTAAACTCTGGTCAGCAGACATTTCATGTGGAGGTGGTTTGAAGTGTGATTTAAATTAGAATTCTACATATGGCATCTCTGAGTGTGAAAGCTCTGGTGGCTAAAATCTTATATGACACACAACAACATCAAATCATGCCAGAAGTGCCTGAAGTATTCATTTGTGTTATGCAACACTGCTTCCTATTCACGTTGAGAGTAAAGCTCAGTGGTGAAGTATCATTGTCAGTCTCCCTTTCAATAAACAGTACAGGTTTGTACAGCTTGTTTTTCATTCCCAGGGAATTTGAGGCCACAGTCACTGCAAAAGTTGCATCAATGAAGTACTGAGAATGGATCTGAACACTTTATGTATGGTAGATCAGTTTTCCTCTGTTTAGATTCATAAAGAGTTATTAAATTGTTTCACTTTATTATTATTGTTGTGTATTGTACATGGATTAGGAGAAAATAGCTGCTGAATACTGAAATGAATGGTCCTCTTTGATGTTGACACTCAAGTCAGTGAATGGCGAAATGTAGACCAGTTGACAGATTCATGCTCAGGTGTGTGACCGTTGTGCCACTATCCATCACATCCATCATTTTGTACTACATTTTTTTTCTCTTCCTTGGAGGAAGTTTGCTCTTACATACACGTAAGCCAAAACAATGACAGATAAGACCAGAAAAATGCATAAAGTGACACACAAAACAAACTGAAAGAAACCAGTTTTTTTCTAGGACAGTGATGGCAAGGGTGCAAAGCTTTCAGTTTACTTTCCTTATTTGGGCACTGGAGATCTACATGTGTGGATTGATGCAAGCGGTGTGAACTGTTTGGTCAAGTGCTCTTTTGTGTGTTTTGTTCATGATGTTGAAGAATGGGAGGTGATGATTTCGAAAACCATTGCTATTTAACCAAGCTGTTTACAGTAGTATGTCCACTACAGTTACAACAACAATTTGGGCTCCAGGAGCTTGTTTTCAAAACCAGGATTAGTAATTTAACTACATTATTTTTTATGTTTTATATTGTATTGTCTATTGATTGTGGTTGGTGTTTTGCAGGTACAGTTAAGTGCTTTGAGCATCAGCCTGTCCACTGCCAGAAACCTCAAAGCAGTCATGGTTGGAGTCATATTTTTGAAATTTCATATACAGTATAATGATGCCTTTTGTTTTCCATTATGGCAGCTTTACATTGTCATTAAGTTTGTCATTAAACCAATTGCTAGAATCCATGGCTGCTACTCGGGTCAGGTCCTGACTATGTGCAGTGCTTAATTTTGTAAAGTTGGAGGTCCACAGAGCAGGATGTTTGATGCTGGATCCACTTTAAAATGTTCTAGTCCTAATGTAAGAGATTCTAGATCCTTTTCTGGCAGGATCCAGTGCAAATTTAGCCTTAGCTGATCTATGTATGTAATGGCACTTGTGAGGAGCCGTATGTCAAAGTCCTTGTGCAACCCAGATTTTGTGACCACACAGGCTGTACATGACACATACATGCATCCAAATAGATAAAAAGCTAAAACTGAGTACGACATCAAGTACATAGGTGTGAAATGCCAGACTAAAATGGGCTGCCTTTACAGTCTGAACACCACAGCAGACAAGTAAGTGACTGGAATGTGACAGAATGGAGTAGGTATGGAGCCTTTAAAGTATAACTTAGACAAAATGGGAAAAAAAAATGCACTTACAACATGATACTATTCTTGAAACTGGGCATGCATATCATGTTTTTCATGGTGGTGTGTAATGCTCCTTGCTTAAAAAGTGACTGAGTCATGTAAGGATCAGATAATCATGTGAAGTGCAAAGCATGCAGGGAATGTCTTGGCCTTCAGCTCTCTACATCCAGAGGCATGCTGTGCTGTTGGTGAGAGTCACTACATACACAGGTACTTCACTACTTCAACATAAAGTAAATACCTGGCATTATTGGAATTTTACATGATAACTTTTTAAAGAATCACATATAAACATTATGTAAACGAGCACACATACAGTTGAGGACAGAATTATTAACCCCCCCATGAAAATGTCATTGTTTTTATAAGTATCTACCATGTGCTGGTAAACAGAGCAAAGAATTTTTAACACAGCTTTTTCATCTTGGTTTTATTTTGGATGCTTCATTATTTGAGTTTGCACAAAGAAAAATTGTTCCACAAAATCCCAAACTACCAGAGTCAAAATTAGCCCCCTTAAGAACTGACCTTTTTATTGAGCCATAGCACAAACCACTGTTGTGCTATGATGTGTTTAGCTGTGTAATGCTGAAGAAGAACTCTGTAGAAGAGACACCTCAAGCCAGATTGAAGTATGCTAAGGACAACCTGGAGAAAGTTTATGCATACTGGAAGCATGTCCTTTGGTCAGATGAGACCAAAGTAGAGCTCTTTGTCCATAGAGACATTACTTATATTTGGAGAAAGAAGGGAAAGGCGTATAACCCACAGAACACCATCCCCACAGAGAAACACAGTGGTGTGAGTATTATGCTGTGGACATGCTTCAGTGCATCTGAAACTGGGAGTCTCTTCAAGATTTTGAAAGGAAACCTGAAGCAGTCAGCAGCAAAACTGGGTCTGGGTCATCCTTTTGTCTTCCAATATGACAACTACCCAAAACATACGTAGCTCCTGGTGAGGAACTACCTCCAGAAGACCAACGTGAATGTTATTGACTGGCCTACACAAAGTCCTGATTTGAATCCCATTGAAAATCTTTGGGGTGAACTGAAGATGGAGGTCCATGCCAGAAGGCCATCAACTCTGGAGCAGCTTGAGAGATTTGTGAAAGAAGAATGGGCTGGGGTGATGGGGTTAGGGTTAGTGATGTGTCAGAGGCTTGTTAAATTACAGCAAACGACTGCGGGTTGTTATCCAGCAAAATTGATACACAATTGACTATTAGCATCAGGGGGGCTGATCTTTTAACCTTGGCAGTTTTTGTTTGTTGTGGAATAATTTCATCTCTGTGTGCAAAGTCAAATAATGGAAGCATCTAAAATAAAATGTCCTAGGTTTATTATGAAAAAGCTGTATTAAAAATTCTTTGCTCTGTTTAACAGCACATGGGAGGTAATTAAAAAACAATGAAATTTTCATAGGGGGGCTGCTAATTGTATGTAATTTTAAAATGTATGCATCGCAAGCTTTTAACAATGTTTCAATGGTTCAGCAAAAGAATATTAGCAGTTGATGGAAAATAGAGATTTCAGAGATGAGCAGTGTCAAGTGCATGTCACTATAGGGACATAACAAGCCGCACTTTGACGTAAATCAAGAGCACCAGTAGCTGTTATTATTTAATTTATTATTGTAGTAGTAATTGCTTTTTGCAATAAGTAGAGGAATGTTGTGGTCTACACAAGTCTCCCCTTGTCTTCTGTATCCACTGTTTGCATAATTTTTCCAGCATAGAAAAAACGGAACGAACAATTGTTTGGAATGTTTCAGTCATATTATTTGGAAAGTTCTTTTATTTGCCAAAGCCATTTCCCTTGCACTTATTTGCATCTGCCTTTTATTGATTTACCAAATTTTCTCTCTTCCTCAAGCATAAAAATGTGTTTCTATTCAGATGTTTTTATGCTGAGTTTGATGGAAGCTTACCTCATGTTTACAGCAAACTCAAAGTATAGAGAATGTATACCTAAGCATATGTTTATCGCTAGTCATATTGTCATCTCAATCTAGAGTCTTATTGTGAGCTGTGTATGTACTCATTAGATAATGTGTTCTTTGAGGCAAATTGTGTTATGGTGGCCTATATAAATAAAATTTACTTAAAAACTTAAAATACATTTTCACTCAAGATTCTCACTGGCTCAGGTTGGGTTCAGACAGAAAAATGTGATCTGAGCCTTACTTTACTCTGCAAATCTGTCCTCAAACTTGCACTGGAGCTGGCAACTGTTTGATCTGTGGCTGTGAACTTTTGATGGTTGTAGTAGTCTCTCCATGTTTCTTCTGTAGGGCTGTAGTGAGGGTTGAGTCAAATCAAACTGGTGTTTATAGTGATGAAGTGACAGGCAGGGCCAGTGTGGCTAAAAAGTGTATTTGTGTGTAATAGCTTTTAAGCAGCCTGCATGGCACAGAGGAAGCTGATCTATAATTTTTATAGGGACTCTACTCACCTCTAATGTACATGTGTTTGTAATGTGTATCTATTGACAGCAAATCAGTTCAGCTCAAATCCTGTTCTGTCAGGTTGAGTCAGTATTGCTGGACTTTCAGCCCCTCCCAGATACCTGCTGGCTTTGATATGCACCTGTCTGACAAGCACTTCATCAGTCAGGTGTGGCCTTACACTCACAAGACAGGACAGCGCTGAAGAAGTTTGCAGAAGACACACAGATCCTGAAGGAAACTTAGCTGGAGTTTCTTGGGTGGTTCTTGGTTAATTTTTTTTTTCTTACTCTAACGAATTTAAGGACACCTGGTCTTACAATTATATTAGAAAGCTGAAGTTTTGAGGACTTTTGTGGAAGTGGTTCGTTGAGTCATAAGGCCAACAGAGGTGTGTTTCTTTTATCATTCTACCACAAGTTCCCTGATTTCAAGAGCTGATGTTATATATTTTATGTGCCTGTTGTCGAGATTGATATGGATGAATCTACCACCGTGGCATATGGTATAATGAGATTCTGTGACTTGAAACTTGGATAAATGTTTCTGTGTGCCCCCTGTGGCAAGAACCGAGCAGGCACAGTCTCACTGAAAACATGGCAGCCAGTGGAGACGTGAGGCAAAATAGATTTTTATCATTGAAGAAAAGGCTCACTGAATATAATGTGTACCTGCAGGTGAGTATGATGTGTTTACCATATGTTTGCTACTAAAGTTGACTGTTAAAACAGCCTTTTCTGTCACTGTATTAACCAGAGTCCATCACTGATTTTCTCTTATGTACTTTAGTGCAGGAGAATGAATGGGTTTCAAAGGAAATACAAATCTTGGTTTCCAGTTCAAAAATAGATAAGATTGAACAAGATAAATGTGGCAAACTCGATATTCTGAAGATACTGTAGACTTAAGCAGACATATTAAGTGAGCTCTTTGTTAACTGGCAACACTTTTTAACGCTTGCTACCAGCTTCATGCTGATCCTAGGCTATGGTGACATGGAGAGGATTGTCAGGCCAATGCCATACACAGCCACACTTCAAAAACCTGAACAATGGCTGTTTGGAAACTCCAATGTAAACCCTCCCAATTTTGCTTTAACACAACATGTGATAAGCAATTGGCAGCAATCCTACCTCTGAATCTGGTCAGACTTCTAGAGCAAACACTTCCTCTTTTTGGCTTGTGTCACCATCTGAATGACAAAGGGAGATGCAAACAGGTGGGGATGGATGAGTTGTGTTGGTTTTTAACTTTTCTTTTCTCAGAGGAGGAAGAGCCATTAGAGATTCAATGGGCCATTAGATGACTGGTTTCGGTATTGTGCGTTACTGTGTCTCTGATTGTGTCAGTGGTCTACTGACATCTCAAGTCACTACTGATATGTGTGTAGGATCTTGCAACACTTAAAACTTATATTGTCCAGAGAGACATGGTTTATAAGTGAAAATCATTGCAGTAATTTTTTTCATTTTAGAGGTATAGAGAGATAAGTATTAATATACATATTTGTACATGGATTAGCACTTGGTCCTTGAAAGAGTTGCATCACAAATCAGGTGGAACACTCGCATGTATTACACTGTGTACACTATGTGCTCACTGGCACTGTGCCTTAATTCTGACTGGCTGGTTTTGTTCCAAATCAAACTTGTGAATCCTTTTTTGTCATTGTGCACTTGTGGAAATCTTTTGTGACTATAAAATGTTATACAACCACAAATTATTTACCATTTCAGAATCAAAATTGCTTTTATTGTCATGTAATAAGGTAAACTTGACTACTGTTGTACATTTCTTAACTTTTTTTTTTTCTGCAGGGTTGTTTTACTTGGCCATGAGACACGTTCTCCTCCTCTGAAGCTCCATTGATTCCATGCAGCGATATCCTCACCACGTTTTAGCAATGGACCCCCAGGTGTGTCCGCTGCCTCCGAGCAGCAGCCAGTCCATGATCAGCCTTGACAAATCCCCAGCCAGTACGTTTAAACCCAGCCACTCGCGGAACAGCAGCACTGGTTCCTCCAAACATTCAAAGCAGGTGAGTGAATGTCAAAGAATGTGACTGTTCTGTTGTGTTTGTTAAGGTTTGACTTCCTCCACTTTTCACCTGTGTATTGCATTTTATTGTAGTCTGAAATATTTGTGTTTACTTAGTGATTCATATTTTTCTATGGCAGCAAAGCTTATACTTTAAATAATTTTTTGTTCATGTTGGTGAAAATTAAACAAAAAATTTTGTTAACTAAACTAAATATTTCAAGTAATTTTTGAAATGTTTAGTGTTCAAAAATTAACTTAACTTTACAAGACAAAAGAATTATATTTTGGATATACAATTTTGACCCACAATAAATGTCTTAAATTAATTTTGCAATATTTTGTTATCTGTGTGCTTCAGTCTCGTAACTGGGAGGTGATGGATGATTTGCAGCATGTGGAAATGATTTCTGCTCAAGGCTCCTCTCTGGACCTCACTATTCCTGGGATCTGTGAAGGTTACCTGTTGAAAAGAAGGAAGTACCCACTCAAAGGCTGGCATAAGGTGAGCACAGTATCTGAACATCACATTTCTGTTTACACAGCGTTTCAATGCAATTGTGCTTAATCTGTTCTCTTCTCAACATGGTTGTCTTTGTTTTCTACTAAAACTTTCAGAGGTACTTCCTTTTGGAGAGGGGAATTCTCAAGTACTCCAAAACACAGCAAGATGTAAGGGAAGAAGAGAATTGCAGTTTTTGCCTGTTACAAAACTGGTTTCACTGTGGCCTAACATTTGTAAATGTGTTGAATCTGTTTTTCTAGATTCAGAAGGGAAAGCTCCATGGTTCTCTGGATGTCAGCCTGGCTGTCATGTCCATCAACAAGAAGTCCAAACGCATAGACCTGGATGCTGGAGACAACCTTTATCATCTCAAGGTAACTGATGCAGTGCACTTGGATTTTAGAACTAACAAGGGTCAAAATGAAGATTGTACCTCTTGTAACTCCTAGTGTATCCTAGTTTTTATCCTGTAATTTTGTCCTCTCTCCTTTCCTTGTCATAGGCAAAGAGCCATGATATCTTCTACATCTGGCTGACCAAACTGTGTGCCCATCGTGTCTTCAGGAAAAATGAGGCAATGAGTGTCCATCATGGTGTCCTTCACGCACTTTCCATGGGTCAAACTACCCTGCCAGCCATGGCCACATATGTTCACAAAAATAGAGCAACAGTGAGTAGAGATGTCAACTTACCTCAATGTTACCAGGTTCCACAAAATGTCTGTTAGTATCACAAAAGGTCTGTGCTACTATCACTAACATGTTTAATGATTACATTGTACTTGTATTGTCCTAGATAGCTACATGCAAAATAGTTCAAGTATATTTATGTTTTTAAATGTAACTAAAGAATGCAATGACATGCAACTGTTCCTTCATTAGTTAGTATTATGACTTCCTTCTTAAACAACTTACTTGTGTTCAGCAGCCTGATACTCTAGTTTCCCCTCCCACATTTATGATGCCTCTACTATTACCATGTAGAGCCTTGTATCATTAGACACAATCCAGGCCAAAACTGGCAAAGCTGTTTACAGATTACTGGATGTCCTTGTGAAAGCATTTAGCCTTAATTGTCCTTAAATGCTCAAGTGGAAATCCCTTATTTTGTGGCATGCCTCAGTGAACTCTATCTAACCTGTTTGTTCATATCAAAACACCTCACATGCCAACATTTAATGATATCAATTATTGCAAAGGGCTGTACTGTACTTTCTTGTGGACCTTGTACACCTTGTACAGGCCAATTTAAACTTCGAAATAATTCCACATGCACCGACGGAAACACATTAATAGAACAGAATGTCTTACATGAACATGAATGCTTTCCATAGAAATTTTTCCAGTATTCCACCACACTTTTTCCAGTCAGGAGCCAGAACGTCTTAAAGAGGTGGTCCTTTCAGAATGTGAGGTTTAACGGTTTACTACTCCTTCATCAGCACTTTCATAAGGTCATGGAATGTTAACCGTAGCAATAGAGAAGAAGTTTGCACAAAAACTAACTAAAACAGAACATCTCTGACAGCAGCTTTAATGGTGTTTAATCCTCCAGCCTCCTCACTATGCCAGTTCAGCCTCAGTGTACCAACCAGAAATGGGAAGCCCAGCTCCTGTCATCGCCTCGAATCCTGGAGTTAACTGCAAGGTGTCAGCCTGGCTGCAGCAGACACATGACATTGATGCAACCACTAACGGTAAAAACCGTTAGTGTTTTAAGAGTGAAGCCTCTTAAAAGACATGTGTGCGTGTCTCTAAATGGTGACCTTCTGTCCTATGTGTCAGATCTGGCTCGTTGTCAGGCAGAGCTTATGGAACTGGCTCAGCTCATCCAGCGACTCCACTGGCTGGAAGGAGGCCTACCTATCACTAACTCAGACCTGGAGATGCGCATCAGCATGCAGGTGAGGATTGTGGCAGAAACTATAAATGTATGTTTCATTTCACTGGAAGAATAACAGTGTTGGGTCTTATGTAATATGATCTTTTAAATGTAGAGTATGTAAAATTAATCAACATTTATTCCAAGAATGGTGAAGAATCTATGTAGCCTTTAGTTGGTATCAGAGCTCTAAGGATGTGTAGTTTGTCCATTGTGGGCTGTTGTAAGAAAAACACATGGTGGCCCACAATAACTGGCCTTGTGATCGAGCTCCTGTTAAAAATATTCTGGGATAATGACAAACAAGATATGCCATCAGGTGATTGCATGCTTATAAAGACATTATTTTGCTATGAATGGGACAACAGTTAACTAATCATTGCTGGGGAAAGTGAGTAAAATCAACTGCACGAAAGGCAGATGATCTGTTCTTCACATCTCAGTGAATCTCACTTTTCAAATACACATTATTATACAGCAATATAATGTCTTATTGTGTTGAAGCTCAAACCCCTTTGGTTTCGTGTTACAGAATCTCTCCCTCGAAAAACCCAAGAAGAAGTCTGGAAAAGTGTTTGGTCATTCCAGGACTTTATCCCGTGTTGAAGCTCTGGGAATGGTAGGGAACAGCTGTAATACTTGAAGCCCATGAACAACTGTTATTATTTGGGCTAATGATAGTTGCATCCTATCTTCAAGTTGAATCTTTCAGTTTGATATGACACTCTTCCACTTGTGTCTTGTCCAATTCAGTTCACTTCCAGCCACCTTAGCACTAATCCCAGCTCTGGTTTGGGGGCATCTGTTCAGTCTATCCCTGATTATGTCTACTCTCAGCTGTCCAACCCTCGGGTGACCTCACCTGAGGCCAAGAAGCTCCACCAGGACCTCTACACTGTCTCTCAAAGGGGTATGCGCCTTCATTTTTCTGAACTGGTTTAACTGAGTTTGTGCGAATTGACAGAGTTAGTACACTGAAATGCAGTTAAATTTATAATTGATAAATTGGTAGAAACTTTAGTCAACTTTTATACAATCTTACAACTTTGCTTATTAATTATATAGACAAATGTAAAAATGTTTATGTGGTTATTGTAGGTCAATGCCACACTTTTGTGCAAGGTATCAATGGATGCTGATATACAGCAGTCTTTTGCTTTTGTGAAAACAATTTTTCTTTTGTGCCTGATGTATTTGCCACCTACCTACAACCAGCCATTTTAAAATGTGCTATATGCGTGGCTAATATTTCCATCTCTCCCTCATGTCCATGTCACAGAACAGTGTAGGTAAAGAAATTAGTTTACACCATGTAGCCTGTCATATTTGGTGTTTAAAGATGTATTGCATCATATATAATTAAAATAAAGGTGTTTTTGGGCAGTATCAGTCATCCCTGATCATGATTAGTATATGTAACAGCCTTTCTGTTAAGATGTGTGTGAGTTTTAGTGATAGCAAAAACATTATTCTATTAAATTTGTTCTACCTCTAAATGAGTCAGTGTTTCTCAAATAAAGATTCAGAAATGCTCTGCCAAAGTTGGTAGGCTAAATTTTTTATTTCATCTGTAAATTTTTACATTTTTTGATAGGCCATGATGAGATGATCATTTCAAGACCACTATTATTCTCTGTTGTGGACAGAATTGTATGTTCATAGACTGGACTTTTTTTCATGCATTGCAGTTTATACATCTCTTAAATCCATTCATGATGTCCTATCGTTGGAGAGAGAGAGACTGAGGCAGGCTTGGACCGGCCCAGAAATGAGGCAGAACACCTCGCAGCAACTCGCTACACTGTGCAGCACATTGTCAGAGGTAACACACACACTTAAGGTGTGCCAGTAAACAGAGAAACCATCCTATCACTGAAACTCCGATGGCAACAGCAGCATGATGGAATATATATATCAGTGTCCATCCTTCTGTAATTTTCTGTTCCTTCTATTTTCCTGTTGAAAGCCCAGAGTGAAAACGGTGAATACCTGCACAGAATATAATAGTATCGGCCTGTAAAATACAATAAAGGCTGAGCCGTCACTATGTGTCTGAGAGAAGCTGTGTTGAAACTGTGGAGCAGGTTTGGGCTGTTTGGAGGCTGAAAAGGCACAAGTTAACACAGGTGTGACCTGACGGAACACACCTCAAGTCTTTTTCTAAAGGAAGAAATGAGAGGATGGTTGTAACATACAGAAACTGTGGGAGGTGCATCAGTCAAGAGACTTGTTAATATCTGCTGTCAAACTGATGATGCTCAGTAGCCCTTGTTTGGTGTTGCATGAAGGTTTTGTTCTTAGCTACCGGTTTTTTGTTTTTTTGTTTTGTTTTTTTTTTTGTGTGTCCACACTACATGTCGCTGTGTGTTCGAAATAGTGTTGATGTGACTCTGAGCCAATGTTTTGTTTTCAGTTGCGTGGCAGCTGGTTGTCACCCTGCATTCTAACTGTCAGCAACCCACGCTAAGGTTCCAACTCTTCCTCCTCTTCTCTCTGCTAACAGAATGTGTGGAGTCATTATACAGTGATGTTATTTACTAGGCACAGTTCTAATGGGTTTAATAAAAATTATATATGTGCTGCTTATTGATAATTGTGGCATTTTGACAAAGCTTTTTTCTTTTATCTGGCACTGCTTTTCTAGTCTTTGCATCACTTAAAGTTCCAGGAAATGCAGACTAATAATTACATCCATTCTAAGTCTTCAAGTGAAGCCACTCGGCAAATCATATTGTATAATACTGATGAGCATTTGGACTAGACTGAGTGAGTTGGAACTATTTGGAAAAATTCAGTTACCTCTCGCTACCCATTCATCTTAGTAATTGGTTGCTTCAAATATCTGTTGCCCTTTTTATAGCTAATGTGATATGTCTTAAGTGTAAACAACCCAATAACCCAATTAGAAATCATTTATGAATCATTTGTAAAGATAGTATTGTATAGTGGCATCTTCAGGAAGGGCAACACAGTTTTTAAAAGTGACTTAACTCTAATGAGTTTTAATGGACTGCAAAAGATTGACACATGGATCAACTCCATTATATTCCTATTACTTATATGTGCTTCCTCCTCTTTTCTTTTGTGTGTCCTGCATGACTGCTCTGTGTGTCTGTGTATGTGTGTCCCTGTGATGCATGTTTATAGCTTGACATACAGTCACATCTGACCAAAGTCCACTCGCTTTCCCTGTCCTCTGAATCTACTGAGGAATCCTTCTGCACTGTCCGCCCGGACCAGGTGTGTACTGCATATGTGTGTGTGAAAGTCTGTCTATCCCTCTTTTTTTTTTTTTTTTTAAATGGCAGTTCCCCCTCTGTCAGTCATTTGCATTCTTGTCACCTCAAAATTCTGTTGATATGATCCCAGAAGCAGGGCCAGTCAGTCAGACTGTCACAACAAATCTGTCACTAAATGACACTGTCCTTGGTTGGGGTTGGTGTGATCAGTTTACCGGTTCAGATGTTTACACCATAGTTCAGGTTTTTGAGGCTTTTGCTTGTATGAGTTACTGACTGAGCACTTACATCACAAAATATTTGATCTCAATGTTGGATCAGCAACTAGTTTTCTTTGACTTTCTTGTAAGTTTATAAATTAAAACACACTTTAACAGAGTTAAAGTGGCTATCATCCATAAGATATGGCAGACTTAAAACAGGTGTATAGTTTATTCAGTAGGCATTTTGTGTTAAGTGGCTAAAATTATTATTTTTATTTTTCTCCCCACTGGTGGTCTTAAGACACTTGAAATACCTTTTTAAAGTTTGTGCATGTTTGGTTGATAAAAGCAGTGGGAAATAAACCTCACATTCATCTGTATGAGTTCTGATGTCTATTTTGCACCCGTCTCCTGTTTGTCTCATTGTGCCTGCTACTGATCTGTCTTCACTTGCTGCTTTGTTCACTTTGCAGATGTTTTGTTTTTAAAAACTTGCATTGATTTTTGTTCCCCTTTTGCCCTCTGCCTCCAATAGAGGACGCCTTCTACTGGGCGCCACAGTCAACGTGCGCCCTCGGTGGCAGATTCCATGGCAGAGTACTTTGATGCCAGTGAGGTGATAGTGTGTGAGAGTTCATCAGAGGCTGAGGCTTCAGATGAGTCGGGCCTCAGTGACATCACCACCACCAGCACCTCAGAGCCAGAAGAGGGACACAGTAAGTATCAACACTGCAGTCCTGCTGACATCTTCACTCAGAACATCCTCCACAACCACAACTCCTTCACTGACAGAAGCTAAAACTCTGAATCCTCTTCTCTTCCAGCCACTGCCACTCTCAACTATAGAGCCAGTGTGAAGGAAGCTCCTGAGAGACCCAGCCCACTGCCCTCTGATACAGGTAACACTTAATCTAAACAGCAATATTAGGATTCTGATAAGGCAGTGGTCCCTCCTCCCATTTCTTATAGAGGTACATTAGGAATTGGGATTGTAACCCAAATCTTGTCAGCTTGGGTGCCACTGGGCAAGGCACCCAATTCCTCATTGCACAGAATAGTGCTGCCCACTGTGTTAACCACTGATACGGAAAAAAGATGGGTCAAATGGAGAGGTCAGCCCCACTATCACTAATTGGACCCATCTAATTCAGATACATGAATTGGAAAAAATAAGATTACAACCATGCATACTCTTTGTAAAGTAAAGGCTTGTTTGTGTTCCAAAGAAAGTTGAATTTTACATTTTTTACTGGTGAGTAGCTGAAAATGGCTAAGGTTCATATCTTACTTCCTGGACAATAGTTTAAAGTAGCTTAAAATCACACTAAACACACACAAAACTTTTTTGGGGAACTTGGATTGAAATTGTAGGAAACACCACCACAGTAATGTTGCCGTTAAGTTAATTCACCAGATGCATCCATCCTAAGAGGTGACTACAAGAACAAGACTCGCAGGATACAAAGACTACTCATGTACATTCACAACCTCAGTGACCTCTGGTCTTTTCTCTTAGTTTGTGTATCACAAATGACTATGATGGATGAGTTTGGGTAAAGTTTTCAGATCTCTGAATTGTACTGATGTGTGTGTCTAGGTCGCCGCACCACCCTCCCTGCCCCTGGATCAGACAACAGCCATGTTGGCATCATGACCATCCTTTACAATAACATTGGAAAAGACCTATCTAGAGTCTCCATGCCCGTCGTGCTCAACGAGCCTGTGTCTCTGCTGCAGAGACTCAGTGAAGAGCTGGAGTACACAGAGCTTCTTGACATTGCCAACCACACTGATGATCCATATGAACGAATGGTGAGTGTGGTTTACTGAGGTTATCAATCTGCTGGATTCGACATGCATTTGAACTCAGTGTAACGTCACATGTATGTTGCCAGGTTTACGTGGCAGCATTCTCCATCTCTGGCTATGCCTGGGCGTCCTGGAGGTATCGCTACAAACCCTTCAATCCTGTTCTTGGAGAAACATATGAGAGTCACAGAGAAGACCGAGGCTTCAAGTACATCAGTGAGCAGGTAACCAGCAGAAAAAGAAACAAGTACACTACTCACAATAAGTTAGGGATATTGTGAGAGACTCGGTGGATGTCATACCCTTTTCAATGTGGCATCAATTTCAACATTCTGTGGGTATAAAAAGCTGGTATTGTCAGTAAGTCAAGCTGACAAACGGTGGAAACACCCACTACTGACATTGTCAGTTTTAGTTATTTGGGGCTATCCTTGTTAATGTCTAAACTTCTGGGGTAATAAATATTGAACTAATAAAAATGGTGTTTCTTCTCATTCATTATTAGTAATATCAAAGGGAACTTCTACTTATTTCATTAAAATTCAGATAGGAAAAGCACTCATGTAAATAACAATATCCCTAACTTATTGTGAGTAGTGTATGTCAACAAAAACCTGTGGATGTAAAGTGTAATAATAATTTTGTATGTTTTTTTCAGGTCAGTCATCACCCACCCATCTCTGCCTGTCATGCCGAATCAGAAAACTTCACTTTCTGGCAAGGTAGGACTGATCACCAGCAGATTTCTCTTGTTTTATACGAGTTTGGACTTAGACTTTTGTTTCTGTTCTCAGATCAAAGATGGAAGAATAAGTTTTGGGGTAAATCAGTGGAGATCATCTCTACAGGACTGGTCAATGTTACCCTGCCAAAGTGAGTTAGTGCTTCTTTTAAAACCACTGCCACACATACAAGATGCTCACAACTTTTTCCTCTGAGCAGTAGAAATAAAAGACAAACTCACCAAATGCCTAAATAGCTAATACTTCAGATACTCCCCGGTAATGCCAAGACTCTTCAATAAGAAACGGTGCATGTGTAATTCCTGCAAATATTTCACAATAAAACTTGAGCTGTGCCATAGAGTCACAAATGTTCTATCAGGACCCTGGATGATGAAGTTAAGTTGCACAAACTTTCTGGGTTGGAAAAGGCTGTTAAATGTTGATATAAAGCAGCAGACATTTTAACATGTGTTTTTCAGCCATTTGTTATGTGGCCAAAAGAGTGTGCCAGCCAGTCCCATACTGGATCTAGGCGCAGAAAACTTGCACAGCCAATTAGTGGGCACTGCCTATTAGTCAGTATTTAGTTAAATAAAAAAATATTTTCTTTGCTCACAGATATGGTGACCACTATGAGTGGAACAAGGCAGTGACATGTATCCACAACGTGCTGAGTCAACAGCGCTGGCTGGAGCACTATGGTGAGGTGGTCATCAGAAACACACAGAGCGACATCTGCACCTGCAAGATCACCTTCGTCAAGGTCTGGACTTACAGTTCCCCTCCTCAGTGTGTCAGTGATCTCACTCTGCTGCTGTCTCACCACCATGACTCTGTCCTCTATATGTTTCAGTCTCGATACTGGAGCTCAGATAACAGTAAGAATGAGGTGCAGGGTGTTGTTCTGGACCGGAACGGAGAGGTGGTCCATCGCTTTGGAGGCCTCTGGCATGAAGGCATCTTCTGTGACACACTTCCTACACCAAAATGCATCTGGAAGCCAAGTGTGTAAACTCCCTGTCCTTTTTGAACGTTGAAAAATTATAAATGCCACAGCAGATAAAGGCTTTATTTATTGGGATAAAAGTCCAGCCATGCTATTACTGAATCATGCAAAAGTGCCATAATACATGGAAAATGTAGTCCCCAAAATATATTTTAACTTTTCTCCATATTATCCAGTGTCATCCAGTAACTGATTTTTTTTTCCTTGTTCAGACGTACAGCCAGATGATCATTTCCAGTTCTACGGCTTCTCTCGTTATGCTAGAGAACTAAATGAACTGACACCAGAGCTGAAGGCTGTTCTCCCACCCACAGACACTCGCTTCAGACCAGACCAGAGGTATGGACATGATTTTTTTATTCATTTATGTATTTAAATTTCATATATGTATTTCTGTTTTGCTGTTTTTACTGCATGTGAAAGTGTCATAATGTGAGAATTAGAGAAGTGCTGTATGAAAAGAGCAGATTGTCACATGTAAGGGGACTGGAGTGGTCATTTATCGTTTGATTTCTGTTCTTTCTCTCCCATCAGACTTTTGGAGGAGGGAAAGGTGGCAGAGGCAGATAAAAAGAAGGATGAGGTAGAGGAGAAGCAGAGGGAGAGGAGAAAGGAGATGGCCAAGAGAGGAGAAGAGCACATTCCCAGGTTTTTCAGGTGAGCATCTGTGCTGGTTAAGCAAGTCTTAATTGTTGCTACATGCTGTTTTAATTGTTGCTCTATGTAGCAACATACCCACCTGGACGATATGCTGAGGACTTCACACAACACTGACAGATTGTGGCATCTGTGATGTTTGCCAGCGCACACCTGGCTGTTGGCAAGAATTAAGTTTTAACCAATGGATTGAGGAAGTTGATGAGGTCTTTCTATTACTTATGCACAGAGGTGGCAGCAAATTCAGACACTATTATTTGCTACATTAGAAGCTACAGGGGGTTGGACATTGAAACTGAAACATTGGCCAATTTAGTTGTTGGACCATTCATGGCTAAATTTGACCAGCCTGGTGGCCATTCTTCATTGATTGCACATTGCACCAGTAAGAGCAGAGTGTGAAGGTTCAATTAGCCGAGTAATAGCACAGTTTTGCATATTGCACAGTATTGCAATGCACACAACATTATGGGTGACACATCAGAGTTCAAAAGAGGACAAATTGTTGGTGCACGTCTTGCTGGCGCATCTGTGTACCACCAAGAAGGACGAAACACTTCCAACAGGAGTAACTGTGGACGCAAGCAGAATCTGTCTGAAAGGAATGTCCGGGTGCTAACCCGGATTGTATCCAAAAAAACATAAAACCACAGCCGCCCAACTCACTGCAGAATTAACTGTGCACCTCAACTCTCCTGTTTCCACCAAAACTGTCTGTCGGGAGCTCCACAGGGTCAATGTACATGGCCGGGCTGCTATAGCCAAACACCATACTAATGAATTATTGTGGTCTAAAACCAGGCGTTTCAGTTTCATTGTCCAACCCCTGTAGGTCTACAAGTGGTAGCAAAACACAAAGACACTAGAAGCATGTTAGAACAAGTGGAGATGGCCTTGATCAGTGGGTGAGCAGAGGCTTCATATGCAACCATAAATCACTCCTGATATGTTTTTGCCTGTTTAGGTGAATGTAACATTAGTGTTGTCCGTGTTCACAGGAAAGCTCTGGACAAAGCTGGCATGGAAGTGTGGCTTTACAACGGAACTTACTGGAATCTCCGCAAAGACCCGGGTTTCTCCAACACGGAGAACCTGGAGCTGTGGTAGAACTCTGCACCCTGGCTCACTCAGACATGCACATGTTCACAGGCTAGTGCTGCTACCATTACTGTAAGCCTGAGGTGGAAAGGTCATTTTTTTAAAAAAGCACACATGAACCCCTTGTTGGTTTTTATGTCCCACACAGAGGTGAGGTGCCTCAATAGAACAAATGAAGACTGATTCAGATTTAGCCAGATGTCTTAGCTAACCCTTAAATCTGCCTGTGACAGTAACGGAGACAGTAATGATAGTCACTGAACTTGAACTCTTCAACTCTTGTCTATCACTGCCCTTGAGAAGATTGTGGGTAAACTTTTTTTGGGGGTCAGGATTAAGGAATTACTGCATGTAAAGTATCTATTTATGACATGTCAGATTGTATGTTAACTTTTTTTTATGAATTTTAAGGATTCTATATGAATATTAGTGCTCAACCCCTTTTAATAGATCTTATGAGTTCAGGAATAGTGTTAGAAGCTGTCATAACACATTGAAAATGAACTGTGGTGCTTGTGTGTTTATCCGTGGTGAACTGGTGCTGTCCTGCTTTCTTTTTCAGTGGGTCATAATGTACATACTTGTAAAAATGGTGTCTTAATTTCATTTTCTCCAGTTTAATTGTGGCACATTGGTATCATTGATTTCTTACAAGTGTCCTAACGCTGGTTTAATCCAGCCAAAAGAGGATGACTCTCAGTTGATACAATGAAGTATTTTTTTATTGATGTTTCAACAATGGATTTTAATAAGGAAAAAAAAAAACTACTGTTTAATCCCAGTCAATTGTTTTTATATTCCTTTTGTTTCAAATAAAAGAATCAATCATCATCTTTTTCTTTTAAGTAGAATGTGGACAAATTGTATTGTCACAGCATCCAACTTGGTGAACAGTATAACAGTCAACATGTATTCTATACATGTTGACTGATGACATGAGGAAAATGTTACCTATGAAGATAAAAATTCTGGAGTTTTTTGGTGGTTCAGCATTCCTGTTGTATCTGTAAGATCCTTGTTTTTTATGATGTTCAAAAGTCTGCCCCACACTAAACGATTTTCAAATCGGACTTGTGGGAGACCAGACACAAACTTTGTAACTGATTTTCAATGTTTTAATCCTGAGAAAGCACAGACTTAGACGATCAAATCAAGACACAGGACCACACACTTTGCAGTTTCAGATTTGAGATCTCACAAACTTGCATGATTTAATGTGATTTCAGAATATAAACAGCCAGCCAGGCGCTGTCACTTAACTGCTGCTGTGTGTGTGATGGTTTGTGTTGAGAAATGCAAAACTGTGGAAGGAGACGGAATGAGTGTGGCTTGTACAAGTTATGGTTCTAAACAAAAGTATGCAACATTGTGGTTAACTCGCTCTTGTTGGTCATTGTGGAGTTCTGCTCCCGCCCCTATTGCTTTTCATTCATAAATATCGGACATGTTTAATACGATTTGATGCATCCAGCGATGTTAAATTTGTGTCTGTTAACCCCCTCACAATTGGCCAGATAATCTGTTCAAATCGTCAGCTGGAGATAGGCACCAGCACCCCCCGTGACCCTTAGTGGATAAAGTGGTAGAAAAGTGACTGAGAATCTGTTCAAATTAGCCTAAAAATCTGAAGTAACCCACGATGGTTAGAGGCCAAGATTGCAAACTAAATCTGAAAAAAAAAATGCTTTTGTAAGTATGACACTGCATTTTGAAGCGGAAGCTTTTTACACGAACAACAAAAGAATGACATCATTCCTGGCATGTGAGGAGTCCTCCATTATTCCTCCAATCTACAGTCACACCTTCAGATGTCACTAATTCATACACACCGGACCTTTTAAGCAGTCCATTCCATTCCATATCCATTTCCAGCCAAGTAGTCGGAAAACATTGCTGTCCATGTAAACTCAGCCACTGTTGAGCCATGAGCTCCATTTTATTGATGCAAAAGAATCGCAAATTTCAAAACATCAACAGCTGAGTTGTTTGAGAGAAACAATCCCAATTAAAGTCTACTAACTGGCTTTTTCTGGAGCTTGAGGATCCATCACACTGCCCCATTAGCAGGTGGAATAAACAAACTATAGAGCCATTAATCTACAGCATCATGAAGTTCATGTGATGCAGTTAAAAGCTCAGGATCAAGCTAAAAAAGAGCCACTTTCAGTTAAAAAAAATACAATGAAACTGCAGAGTCTACAGCAGCAGTTTATTCATTCTGTGGATGAAGCAGCCCTTTAATTTCCATTTACATCTCATGTCTGTTTATGAATTACAGGCAGTTAGTTCCACCTGTGTCATATACAGTAACTAATGCAAATACCCTGATCCAACTTACACTTTAGAGGTCAGAGGTCAGTGTTCCCATCTTAAAATGTTAGCTTGATTTACATCGTCAGACATTTTAGAAAGATTCAGATTTTCAAAAAATCATGGAAGCATAAAGCAGGGATGCACAATAATATTGGCATGATATTGGGATCAGCCGATAGTGGCATTAAAATGTATTATCTGATATCGGCAAACAGGCTAAGATCAATGAAGAAAGTTTATACTGTATACTATATATATTGGCTGATACTGACTTTAAAATGTATTACCGGATCAGTGAGGAGAAAATCTTTCCTTATGTTAATTATTAATTATTAAGTTGTTTTTTTTTTAATTATTATTGACCAGAAGATGAAGGTACTTGAATTTTTATCCTTGAAATGTACATTTGAACAATTCATGGTTTTGTTTGAGTTATTCACAGTTTTTTTAATTTTTATTTTTCTGGCCTGTAGCTGTTGTCACATCTGTGTGATCGCACCTGTCTTTTAAGCACTTTGTACATGGGCTTTATAAACACCAATATCATATTATGTATGATCATAAATAGAAGGTGGTGTTCTATCAGCTGACCTGGAGTCAACTCTTTTCCTCCCGCACGTTTCTGTTGACTGTATGAATTACAGAATCCTCCTAGTTCGCTCTCCCAGTAGCCTATGTGTGTGTCCATCCACAGAAAAGTGTCCTTGAGCAAGGCAGTGAACCCTTGCTTGACCACATCGGACTCTTCAATTTTTTTGCTTCATGAATATTGTTTTTTTTTTTTAAATACATTTTTTTCTTGATAAGTTTGGCTTTCATTCTAAAAAAAACCCACCAACATTGAAGAACCAATACATACTGTAAGGCTGTGTTCCATTTACATGGGCATGATGTCACTGCCTGATTTCATGGCATTCGGTCAGAAAAGCAAATGTATCTCAGTCTAGCCAGTTTTAGAAACACCAGTCACCAACAACACCAACATGACCATGGCTACAGATTTGCAGTGAAACAAATATGACAGAAGTGCTATTATAGGTAAAAGCAGTAATGTTTCTATGATGACAGTCATCTTGGAATCTCAGGTTGGGGTTGCTGAGATTGTTTCAACTTTCCAATTGAAAATATTTCTGACTACAAATGGAACCCACTATAAACCCACTTTCCCAGCGTAGCAGACCAAATGCTATGGACACATGATGACATGTTCACTGTGACATTTTCTCTGGCTGTTTTTTTACTACAATCTACAGTTTACTATATTTACTGTATATAGGTATGGTCCATACATATAGAATGTTGTGGAGTGGAATGTTTCCAGAGTAAAAATTTGATTTCTTATACCATTTCCTTTACATAAATATACAAGAACAGTGATTATGAGAAACCTCTTCAAATGTCAAATTATTCTCCTAACAATAAGTCTATTACATCACACCATGATGGCCTGGTACTTTCCTACACTTTTAAGATATTAAGACAGGAATAAAATGTAACATTGTGATAACTTCAAATGTCATAAATCAATAAAAAATAAAAATATGCGCATGAGGATTTTATGCATCGTCATCGTTAATACAATAGACTTTAGGTTTTAGCACGCTGTCTGTTTGGACAAAAGAGACATGAGAATTTACTCTGTTTTGCTTTAATTACACTGGGACAGAAATAAGTTAAAGCCCTGTGAAAGAAGCAATAACATTCTCCCTGTATGATATATATATATTTTTTTTTCAATTGTAGTGTAGATTTAGAAAACCCTTTGAAAACGTAACCAGAACATGTGCTTCCCCTTCAGCTTCAGCAAAATATTGAGTCAACAGAGAGATACTCACTATAATAAATGAAATACAGTTTTGAATGTTACTTTGTCAGTTAGGCTTTGTTTAATAGTGTTGCAACATCTCGTCTGCCTTTGTTCGCAGTAGAACAATGCTGTATACATCCAGACGATATATGCCAGACGGTTCCCACATCTTGGTTCACTGAATTGGAAGACCAGTTCCCTCAAGTTCAAGGGCCAAATGTGCTGACACAGCTTAAAGATGGGAGAGCAACTTGTACGAGCCACTTCGCCCATGGCATCTACTTTTATTAATTTGCAGAATGCTCTGTATCTGGACAAGTGACTGTCCTTGGGATCTTGGTCAAGCCAGTCCTTTTAATTTTCCTTGGCGAGACAGAGATCTTGGAATTTTCGTTTCCCAGGCATCACGTCATTTCCTCTCTCTTGCTTAATGTTACTCACTCATTGTTCTGCATGGAATCTTGAATCAACGGTGGAGAGACAGTGAACAGTGTCCACAACATCGCTAGTAATTATGGCTCCACATTTGTTCTGCTTAGGCCTAGTCCATTAGGCAGTGCAGGGCCTGAAACAGTAGTTGACGTCATAACAAACATGGGAGACATTTACCTAAATATTAACTGAACTTCTTTTTTGCAAAAAATTAAGTACTGTATATTCAATGACCCATGTCTATTTGGGATGATTTTCATTAATGTTCTAGGGCCTTGAAATTATTAATTTTTTTTTTCAAATTTGCAAACGTTCAAGGATTTCGAGGACCTGTGGGAACCCTGCAGTTGTGATGTGACAAATAAGAATCCGAACTCCCATTTTTAAGCCCCAAGGTTCAAGATTTGAGCCAGAGCCATGTTGAGTTTTCATGTCACCTACCACCAACTGACCATATGAAAGCAGCTGTCAGTGAAATCCTTTTAATTTATATCTGTCAGTACATAGGTCTGCGTTCTCACTGTCCTCAGATTAAAGGTAATTAAGAATGGACCATAACCCTAAATGTATACTGTCATAATCATCTACTAAATGTTAAATACTTGCAAAATCACCCTCCGAACGACAGGAGCATTTCTTACATGATAGTATCTACATCTGTGAGAAACATTTCAAATGCACAATTTAATATAATCATAAGCACTATATAATCACGTTTCTAGGAAATACAAAAAAAAAAAACCCTCTGCTGAAGACACTATCACACAGTTAGTTTTTTTAAAAAAAACAAAACAAAACAAAGTCATAAGATAGAGTATGTAATAAGTACATTTTAATGTTTCCCATAATTAGAGAAACCAAATATCTTAAAGACATTCTATAATAAATGTGAAAAAAACAAATGTGGGAGTTAAGTTTAACTGAGAAATTGATAATTTTGAGATATCTAGATTCATTTATATTGTTTCATTAGAACAGAATTAATTTGTAACTGTGGAATATCAAGTCGTAATTACAGAATGCTAATTCCACAACCATAAGACAATAATAATAATAATAATAATAATAATAATAATAATAATAATAATATTTTTTTGCAGTCTGAAAATAAAAAAGGCTGTGTTTCTGCAAGGCACTTTCATGACCACACCAGAAGAGGGCAACACATGCTTTTTTTTCCTGTCAGACCTTTTTCATACATATGATCACATTTTTATCTGTGAAACATTTCACACTTTTTCCTTTAAAAATCCATCAGCCATTCAGTGCTTCTGTGTCCTGATGTATCACTGAACTACAGGATGTCTTACTCTATGGAATGTCACATATACTGTATTTGGGAACCAGCAATCAGACTTAATGACCATATATTTACTTATACTTTCTCATCTTGTCCACATAACTAATAATAACTTACTAAATATGACTTTAGAATGACTAAGAGTTGACCTCAGAACACTACAGAGTTCATTCTGGGTCCTAAGCTTTTCAGAAAATCTATATTTTTATCACTTTTGAATCAACATCCAGGTACTGTGATGCATGCTGGGACATGAAAACAACAGTGTCAGCGCTTCTTCCTCCATTACCTCAGCTGCTCTCAGAGCAGGTTATCTAACCGTGCATCTGAGAAATACAGTGCAGCTCTTCTGTCTTTTCCACACCTGCTACTTCTTCAGCAATCCCTTCTATGTACAAATGCGTAGGAAAGGAGAGTTTTTGATGCAGATTTGTTAACATGGTGGTTTTTGAGAGGTATTCATCAATGCAGGTGTGTCCTCTGTGAGCAGAAAAAGAGATGAAATGATATATGCATGAGCCGTGGAGTGTAGAAAACAGTGTCTGGCTCTGTATCTGGAAGGTGGGGCAAATTCTAGTGGAAGAAACATGCAGGGTCACTCGACCATGTCGAATCCAATCCTCATCTCAATGAGAAATTGTGTAAAAAAAAAATCAATGAATAATTAATAAATCAATTATTAAGTCAGATTTTGCTGTTTTCCAAGTGCGAGTCGATGTGTTTGATGAGAGCGTCGTCGGGGTAACTGGTCGGGAAGGTGAGCTGACACAAGGGACAGCTGCGAACGGCGCTTTCCTCCGACTCCATCCACAACTGCAGACAGAGGGACATGACAGAGAAACCTTACACAGACCAGGAATATGTGACATTACAGGCTAAAAAGGGACAGTTCTGTTTCTTTTTCTTTTTATTTTTTCTCTTGAACTGAACTGAACTGAAAACTGAAAACATGGCTGCCAGTAGGGATACAGAGGAAAAAAAACTGATTTAGGCTCACCTAATAAAAGTTAAAACATTTGTTGATTCAGGTGTAAATCTTCACAGTTTAGTGTAAAGTACTGAAACATGAAATTAACATAAAATTATACATATTATGATAAAAATTGCCGTAATGCGGAAAGAATGTAGAAATATACATTATATGAGGAATTGAAAGCCAATCTACATAAATTATTTTAAGTTTGTCTTTATAAAGTGCTCAATTGTGATGGTGCACAAACCAGTGGGTAAACTTATTCCAAAGCTTTGGACTAGTAACAGCAAAGTAATGGTCACCACAATGTTTGTATCCCAGTCTCGGGGCATTTTGTAGGTACTGACTTAAAGAGTGTAACACCCTGCCATTTTTTTAAAGGTTAAAATTTCTGTCAACAAAGGTGGAGGAAGACCATTCATTTTTTGTAAAAGTACACAGTAAAATAAGTTCTTAAATTAACAGGCAGCCAAGGGCATTTTGGCTCAATTCCCCAAAACGTCCTGCCCCTGCTTTGTACCTAATAAAGTGGCAGATAGAGGAACATTCTCAGTATCATTTATTAGTCTATGAATGGTCAGTCTTGTGTTGTGTTTCTGTTTTCCCTATCATCTTCGTTTTGGTTGCTGCAATGTACTCACATTAATGGAAGGCCATGACTGAGCATGCTCTGTGTTCATATAGGAAGGCAGATGGCAGGAGAGGGCGACAGGGCCCTCAGGGGCAGAGAGGGAGGGATGATGGGGCTGTTTCCTTGGCGACGGGAATGATGGGTGAAGGGGCTGCTCCCTGGGTGATGAGGCCACGATCCCAATCGCACCCAGAGTCCGAGGCGGGCTGGCGGCCGGCGACAGGTACGTGCACACGTCCTGCAACGGTACACATCACACACACACACTTGAGCCTCGTGCTCTGCTTTAAAGCCACAGGAGTGAGCCACACACATCATTCTTCATCACCTCTTCATCATCAGAGGACTGTGGTGGTGTTACCAGTGGGGTGGGCTCAGGGGGGTCGTCAAGGCGACAGAAGTGGTGCACCTGGATGAGAGACGAGGCGGTGAAGACCAACATGAAACTTTTGCATATGTATAACATTATCAAATTCAGTTTGTTTATCACAGCTACTACTACAGCCATTAATATGAGTAGTAAGAAGAGTAGTAAGAAACTGATTCCAGTTTCTTACTATGCAAGTTTGTTTATATATTTGCTATAAGTGACTACTTTAACTATCATTGATATTATTAATTCATTATTACAAAGCAGGCTTCTGATGCTCTGCTACCGTCTCTTTCTCAGGACCATTGGGTCTGAAGCTGCTGCTTCATCTGACAAAAGCAGACAACAATATGGATATAAGATCTACAAAAAAGTCATCTAAATTCAACAGGAAGGCAGCCAACAATCTCCTCACAGAGCATTAATGCTATCTTATTCAAATTGGGTCAGGTCAGTCTGGACAAGATAAGGATTAAATGTTATCAAAAGCTTCACTTAATATGACACAAAACAGGCACTAGGGGGCACCAAAAACATGGAACTGGTGTAACTTCATGGGAGAAGGTTAAATCAAAACCAGACAATTGATCATTAAAATAGCTGGCTGGCCCCTGTGTCAAAATTGCTCCACACACTTGACATGCACGAGGGGGTGCGAGGACTCATCCAGAACAGCTTGCGTCCTAGTTGCTACTGTAAGTGCAGTGTAATAATTACCAAACTAGTCCAGAAATCATTGACTGTCTGCTTTTTTGTTTATCTCAATTCATATGCTGTAGCTGATGCATGTTGCTCTCCAGACTGTAAACATCATACAGTGAAGTCTTGGCTTGGATATCCACTATCTGCACAGGAAGCCTGCGGATACTGCCGCCCCCGACGCTAACTCATTGCCAGGCAAAATAAGCGATGAGTTCCAAGATTGAGTCTTGCTTCAATATTTTATTCTTCCTGTTTGATAAAGCAGTTTTTATGTATTCTTGCTAATGTAATCTCTAACCTACTCTAAGGCCAATTCATACTCTTTGCGTCTGCGGAAAGAGTATGATGCAGAGGATGATGTGGACAACATAATTGTCATTATCCATCTATGTCTGCGACAGTACGTGCAAAACCTATGTGGACACCTGCATGCAGCCCAAAAATCTGGGATCCCGCACAACATGTGTATCTGCTACGCATGCTCGAGGTTAACATTATCAAATGGCACGCAGTAATGTAAGTAATGTGTAACCGAGGATCCTTTTTGTGGATTGTTGCCTGTTCTTTCCATGTGCACATGGGTTCTCTTTGGGTACTCTGGCTTCCTCGCACCATCCAAAAACATGCAGATTAGGTTAAATGGACACTCTAAATTGACCGTAGGTGTGAATTAGGAGTAGGTGTGAGTTAATGGCTGTTTGTCTACTCTTCACCCTATATCATTTGAGATTGGCTCCAAAAACTCTGTCTCACCTCGGCAGCGAGTGGAAAGCCCAGGTCCAGAGCACAGTGACGAGGACTGCTGCTCAAACTGCTGCCCCCACCTCTCTCTCCTGCTCCTCCTCCCCCTCTCTCTCCTCCAGCTCCATGGGCTGAGGCTGGTCTGACCAGGCCCACCAAAGAGGTACGGAGCTGAGGTTTGGTTTGACCGTAAACCTGCGACTCGCCCAGGAGGGGCCTGGACTTGGGAAGGGTGGATACCGGGTCTCTCATCAGGCGAGCAGACGGCCTCTGAATGGCTGATGGGTCAGATACCTGTGAGTAGGGGAAGATGAAAAAGATTCAGATGACAACTCTTTACAGTGATCTGTTTCAGTAGATAGATAGGTTTAAGTCCAATAGTCTGAGGAATGTTTTACCTCAGAGTAACTACGTCGACCCTGGAACTTTGCTCGTAGGCGGCTGCTGGCTGGTTGCTGAGAGTAGGAGGCAGGGCCGTCACACAGGGACAGAGGAGGGGAAGGGCTGGGCAGAAGCCTGTCAGGGGAGAGTGAAGAACGCTGGGGGGAGGTGGGGGAGAGTCGCTGTGGAGTTGGAGGTGTACGAGAGACTGGGCAAGGCAGACAGAAAGAGAGAGAAGGGTAGGCAGATTTATGCTGTGTTCCATTTGTAGTCGGAACATCCCTCCCTCTCTCATAAACGCATAGCAACCTCATGTACTAATATAACTGCTATTTTTACCATTAATAGAAGCCGTTTAACAATAAATCAGTCATACATGTACTGTTGTACTGTTTATTTTTTAACTGTAGACACTATTTGTTTGAGCAGAAGACCTTGTAGAGCAACTGGTATTGCTAGAGCAAGAGATACGTTTGCACTCCTGACTTCTCAAAAGGACCCCAGTAAAATCGGGGGTGATGTCACTTCCAGTTCCGAGTTCCAATGTAAATGGAACTCAGCATTATCTCTCATTTGTATCTCGACTACAAATGGAACTATCTATCAGTGTCGGGGGGCTTGTCGGTGGGTCTGTGCAATTCCATCTTTAATTAGTGTTTGTACTGTCAGTGTTTGGAAAATCATACTGAAAATCATGAAAATCTGACCTACCAGTCTCCTGTGACACGTGTCGTACAAGTTCGTTCTGTTTTGCCATCAGACCGCGAACCCGACTCAACTCTTCTGTTAGCTCAGTGTAGGCTAACGCTAGGTTCACCCTGCGACGCAGCAACAAGAGAGTGACTGAGCAAACAGAGTTAATGAATGTACTAAAGAAAATTGCAAACACTATACACTTTCAAATAAGATCCTCCTTGATTTAAGACTTACTGTTCATCCCCTGCTTTCTTTATCCATTCTACATCACAGTGCTCACAGTGGGACAACTCCTGTGACTGAGCAGGGGACATACACGCTGTGGTTAGTGCTGCATGAAACAACGTGTCAAAGACATTTTTATTTCAATTTCTAGGTATGGTTCTGCTTTGTTTAAATTCTCAACAGGAATATTTTATGTAATCTTTATATCAGGAGAAAACTCTGGACATATAGGATGTTTAAAGGTGCAATATCTCTGTCTCTGAATCTAAGTTGGGGTAAGTGAATTTGCTCTGAGTTGGATATTCGAGTTCAGGGCCATCCCTGACAGGCTAAAATAACTTTACATTATATACTGGCAATAACCAAATTTGTATGTTTTCTGTACACATATTTTCCGTGAAAATATTTGAAAGCACTTCAAAGTAAATCAGTAGTCCAGTATGTTGACATTCACGATCATCCCAATCATGAACATTCACCCTGAGTGTTTTTTATTGTTATGGTGGTGTGATAAAAATCGGATCCCTAATCAGGCTTACCTGTCTCTGTGCTTCCTGCAGTTGAGCTACTTCCTGCTGCATCCTTTGAAGCTCAGTCCTCAGCTCCTTCTCCCTCTGACAGGCTCCCTCGGCCTGGTGTCGCGCTCCTTCCAGCTCGGCCTCCAGTCGCTGCAGCTTCAGGTCTGACAGAGCGTCCAGACTGCGCGAGCTCTGCAGTGACCCTCTGCCCTCTGACACAAAGAGAAACAGCTGATATAATAGCAGATATATTTTTTTTATCCATTTGAAGCTTGATAATTTAATGATCTCTTAAGGCCCAACTGTACCAACACTGCCCACTAGGGGGCCACAATACACACATTTTGAGTCACTTTGGCACTGTATTTACTTGTATTACTCTCGCTCTCATTTTCTACCGCTTTATCCACTGAGGGTGGGGGGGGGGCGCTGGTGCTTAACTCCAGCTGACATAGGGCGAGAGGCAGGGTACACCCTGGACAGGTCGCCAGTCCATCACAGGGCCACATAGAGACAACCATTCACTCTCACATTCACACCTACGGGCAATTTAGAGTGTCCAGTTGGCCTAATCCCCAAATCTGCATGTTTTCGGACTGTGGGAGGAAGCCGGTGAGAACCCACGCACCACGCGGAGAACATGCAAACTCCTTGCAAAAGGCCCCTTGTTCCTACTTGTATTACTATACTGTGATAATACAACTTTGATCCAAACGGACCGTACCTCTGGGTATCTCCAGGCTGGCGTGGATTTGAGACTGTTGCACGTCTTTGTTTCGGAGTTGAGCTCGAAGTTTCTGCAGTGAACTCTCCCTCTGTCTGAGAGCAGACTCCAAACTGCAGATCCTCTCCACGTGCTGCTCCACTAGAGTCGTCTGCCACACACAAACACAAAAACTATAACCCAAACTAGTCCCGAAAGCAGTGGCAACACAATTATATGATATTCCTGCAACAGATTGTGTGTCTGGGTGTTCACCATCTTGTCCAAGTCTCTCTGGACGTTGCTTTTCTCCAGGTGAATCTTCTCGTACGCCTGGATGACTTCCTCCAGCCTCTCCTCTCTGTCTTTACTCTTCTGAAGCTGAGACAGTAAAACAAGAACAACCCTTCACACAGACTTCACTATAAACTCAGGATGTCCGTGTGGGCACCATAAGGTTTAATTTTGGGCCTGAAGTGGGCAAATGATGCAGGTCCCATGTGGTTTCAGTAACACAGCCAACACTTTTACTAGTATCAGCTTTTCATCCACATGGAATCAGCATTTTGGAAGCCCTGAAACACAATTTTTTGAAAACAGGTCCCAGAGTAAAAAAATCTCAAAACACCACTGTTGCATTTTTTTATATACAACCAATTAACAACTTGATGTCATAGTCTCAACTCTCTTTTGCATTCACTGATGGTATCTTTGTCATCTTCCTCCTCTTTTGTTTGGAGATTGTTTGGGCTGTTCACTTTATGATAACTTTTATTTCCTTTCCTATTTTATTTCCTTTCCTTTTATTTTCTTTCCCTCAACATCTCCTCTTCAGTTTTTTTATATTTCTGTAGCATCGCTACAGCACCACATACAGGCCTGGCTAGTGGCGGAGCTAGACTTTTATCCTTGGGGGGGCAGGAGGTGGCCAAGTCTATTTCAGGGGGTCCACAGATTTGTTTCCTGAACGTTCTAGATGCTTGTCCACCTTCTGTATCTTGTAAGATGTATTCTATTACATTTATTTAAATTCTAAAAATAAGAAAACAGCTGCAGTTGAACTATCACACACTTAAATCATTTCTCTAAATCCTTAAAACAATGGTTGCTAGACACACAAATATGCACTCAGTACTTGTGCGGTGCCGTAAGATGTCAATTTTCTGGGGGGGGGGGGGGGGGGGGGGGCATGTCACAGGGGGGGGGGGGGGGGGGGGTGAGAGCATGTCACATTGACCTTGCCCTTTGACTTGAGATCAACTATTACCAGTAGTTGCAGTGATAATCTGAGTTTGTACCTCCTGAGTGAGGGAGTTGATTCTCTGTTGTAGGTTGGTGGTCTCTGATTGGATGACACTGGTGTTCTTGGTGATCGGCTCACAGGAGCAACACACTATCCTCTCCTCACCAAATTCGCTGATCATGGGAAACTGGAAGAGACGTCCAGAAAATAATGCATTCACTGCATTTACCTCATTTACCGCATTTACCTCATTCTTCATCACTCTTTTTGTTATTGTTTATTCCAGTGGTTCCAAAACACTGGGTCAGGACCCACAGATAGGTCACAGGATATGTATTTTGGGTCCCCAAACAAATTTAGTTCAGATTTATGTCTATATGTTTTGAATAACATGCATAAAATGAAGGATAAATTGTTCTACTGAACATCTTAGAAATGATCACAATTTCCAATTACAGATATGGCTGTAAATGAGTTGCTAAATTATGCAATAATTTAGTCTAATTTAGTCTAATCAGGATTTATATTGTGGTTTAGGTCAGAATAGTCTTCAAAAAGTGGGTCCCTCTATAGAAAGTTTGGGAAACACTGGTTTATTCTGTATGTCCTCTGTTTTTGTTGCTTTTCTCCACCTTGACCTCATAATGTTTCAGTTTCCTCTTGATGCTGCTGTTCTCTCTCTCCAGACTGGCCAGCCGCGTCTTAATGTCATGATAGGCTGCGGCCAGGGCCAAACCCGATGATGGATACATGTTGTCTGGCAGCCGATTGGCTGACCAGCTGATCCCAGACACATCCACATCATTTCTCAGGCCCTCCCCTCCTCCCAGCAGCCCCAGCTCTCCTCTGCCAAACAGATCCATCATCAGTTAGCTGTAAGAAAGGGGAGGAAAAGGGTGAGAGTTCAAGAAAGCAAAGACAGGACTTCATGCATTCCTGAGTAAGCAGTTTGAGATTTGGCACATAGAAAAATGTGTTTTGAAGAGGAATTGTTTGCAAATCAAACTAATTATTTAGTTTGAGTGACCAGAAAATGTCTTCTGTGCCAGTACACAATTATCCAGCTGATAGCCCACAACCCTCCAAGAAAAAAAACAAAAAACAATGTGATCACTGTCATGACATTCCAACAAATTTTACCATAACAATATTCATTAAAGTAATAATATATTTGTAAAAGTTAACTGTTTTTCCATACGTCTCCAATAACTATGTCTATCATGTTTAGTGGACTGCGGAAGTGTTATAATATGAAATGTACATAATGAAATTTACAGGTTTTATTGAATGCATCACCATGCAGTGGACTGTATTATTAATCATCAAAATAAAATCACATAAACACGCAGCTCCCGCAACAGTGTCTCACATTCTGCTGGGATTGCTAGTAGAGTTAACTCCCTTACTCTAACCCTCCACTTAGGACACTGCATTGACTCGCATTTATTTAAATGCTAACAAAGCATTATCTTTAACCCTAACCTTAACCTTACCACAATTCAATTCTTAGTCCTAAACTGAACCAGTTCCTCAGAAAATGAGGTTCTGTCTCATTAGGACCAGGTTTTGGTCTCCACAAGGACATGAGAAAATACAATTGTGAAGTCCTACTGAATGTTCAGGTTTATTTTTCACAGTAGAATTCACTTCTGAAACTTTATGCTAGTATTTTCAGCCATTGTCTCTTGATATAATAGTGCTATACAGCCGCTGTGCTACAAAAATCTGTATGGCACAACCACGTTTTATTTGTCAGTCTGTTTATGAAGAGCTGTGGAAAACAGTTGGACTTATTTGTTAGCTTTAGTGTATAAGCATTTGAACCATTGTGTCATACCAGTATGAAATGGTGGGCACTGATGTGGTCATTAGTGAATGAGCTCACTATTGCTGTGCTTCCATCGTGGTAAGGATCGATTTGGTACAGTACGGTACAGTTTGGAATGGTTGAGCCCTTTGCAGGCTTATGTTTCGACTAAGAACAGTAAGTTTACTTGGCAGGCGGGGTGTGCCCAAAAATACATACTGTACCGTATCAAACCGAACCGTTCCACTAGGTGGAAAACATGCCTTATTTTATTTTCATTCAAAGTGGTCTAATACTGTTATTTAGCCTTTCTTGAAGATTTTGTTGGCTTCTCCCTATTTAGGTGTCACCACATCAGATTCTTCACTGATTGGCATATTTGATTTGGCAGAGATTTTTTTTTTATGCTGAATCCCCTTCCTCATACAACCCTCCAAGTTATCTAGGCTTGGGACTGATATTAGGAGTAGACTAGATGTGGAGACCGCCCCCCCCATAGGTGGTGTCAATTTAGAGCAGGGATTGGCAAGTCAGTTTGAGCTAGGGACCAGTTTTCTTTCCAAGCAACTGAATTCCGAGCCAAAACATCATATCTCCATCAGGCAAAACCTCTTTTTGGTTTCTACTAACCGTTTTTCATCTAATCTTAAGTATTGGCAAATATAAGTGATGTGTTGGCTTTAAAACTGTTACTTGCGTCTTAAAATCTTTTGTTCCAGAATAAAAGGCTTCTAAATTCTGCATGATTTTGTAAAAAACCTGATTAAAAAAAACGAACCAAAACAACAAATATTAATTGCTGACCACTAATATAGTGTTCAATCAACTCAATCAATGGGGACATTCTACGGAAAAAAATAATTTAAATAATTTAATTTCATTAAAAAAAATACCCCTTTGCCTTTTATAAAATCTGTTACTTTATCATGGTGTGAGTTTGGGAATAGAACATGGTAACTATAGCAGCTCTCTCACTCTTCTCCTTCCCTTGGATATCATTATTCTCATGTTTTCTCTCTCTCACACACACATGCACATGTGCACATGCATATGCACTTACACACACTCAGCCCACACACTGCTTCTGTGTCCTCTCAGTTTTCATCGATCACCCCTTCTCAACTCTTGTGGGGTTTTATTTTTTTTAACACACACTCACTCTGTGTCAGCCAAGGGCCTATCAGAGTTGGCCATATGTCTTTATCATATGGTTGTTTCATTTATTCATGAAGTAATGCTCTGCATTACCCACAATCGCACAGTGGGTGGTCAAACACAAAGCCAGTGTAGATTGTGCCTCATCCTCGTCATTACGGCACATCACAGTGGTGACATCTGTGTCGAGCAGGTGACACAACTTTCACTGTTTCCTTTACATTATCTCTGTTCATTGACCAGCCATAATTAAAACTGCCTTAATTTGTAAAGTAAGACAAAGTAGGATTTGCTCTCGGGTTCCCGTTACAGTTGGTAAACTGTATTGTTCTTTTTTGCAATTGTGGTAAAATATGTTTAGGTAATGTGTGCATTTATTACAACAACACAGGTGAATTCTGAAGCAGGACTTAATGTACAAACAGCCATGTCCTCAGACCAGGTGGAGCAGCCTTTGTCACAGCATTTAATACAAATATGATTAGATTGTTTCACGAGATTGTTTCACGAGTGGACGAGATGATTTCACTAACACTGCCCGACACACACCATGCTCAAATGCTTTAGATATTGATGACAAGCAAATTTACTCTTACTAGTCCAACAGTAACAGGACAAAGTTACCGTCAGTCGACTTTCCCTCTACTAGTGGAACGAAAGCGAACGCCAGTGACTGAAAGCCAAACCATTATTCTCCCTTGTCCAGCCTCTTATTCTGACATGTTCCTTAACCCTCTTCATTTGTTGTGCCACCTCTGCTATGGCATCCTCTCAATGAATAGTTCCACATGTGTAACTTTGTTGCGTTCTTTGATTTGTCTACAATTTTGCAGTTCTTTTTGTGGCACGGACCCAAAACCAGAACTTCCATAGTGCCAGTGCAGACAATGCAGACCTGTTCAGGCTGGAACAGAGGTGACATTTACCCAGTTGTAAGTTGATGTAGCATCAAAATAATCTTGGAGACAGAAGGTTGAAATTCTTCATTGTGTTTCTTATTGTTTTTCTGCCTCATTAGGTCCAGGTTTTAGTCTCCATGAGGGCTACTGGTCTTGACAAGGTCAGTGTTTATGCCAGAAAAAGGTCCTAAAGCTTAGAAGTGTCAAAAGTGATTCTAAATTGATTCAAAACATCAAAAAATCGATATATATTAAAAAATGCCTTCAGTTTTGATTAGTGTAACCTGTTTTCTTTCAAAAGACTTGCACCTTTACAATGTAGTAGGAAACAAAGGTTTCAGTTTTATGATTGAAAGTGACTGAAGGAACAGTATGTTGTGCGTTCACTGTTTAAGGTTATACCCAGGACTGTTGCATTTTTCCAGATATAAAAGCTCCCTAATCTTGCAAACACGGCCAGCATGCCCATGTGGGACCCATAAAGGTTATATTTGGGCTGACAATATAGGCCCCAAGTGGGTTTGTCCGTGGTTACCATGGCAACCCCACCTGTGGGCCATGTCACAGAAACCATATGGGACCTGCATAAGTTTCCCACTTCAAGCCCATGCCCATTTAGTACCCACTTAAAACCCAGATAGGCTGGAAAGGAGTGGGCATGAGCTTGAAGTGGGCAAACAAAGGTGGGGCCACCATGGAAACCAGAGATAAACCTGTTTAGAACCCACATAGACATTCTGGACTCTGATTTCATGATGACAGAGCTTGTCTTAGCACACAGCAGCAGAGTAGAGCCTCAAATAAATCATTTAAAATTGCAGAAATAGCTTTTTTAACCCAAAGAATCAGAATTGAATTGTAAGATTCTGAAAGATTCACACCTCTAGTAAAGAGCTAACAAAATTCAAATATGCGCACTCTCTTTTCACCTCATTGTATACAGTAGACTGCTGTATGTAGGTCTGAGCAGCCTGGTGCAGCTGAAATGATAGACTGGATGCAGTGATGTGTGTAAGAGAGAAGCACAGAAAAAGAGAGGGTGGCGTGGGTTGAAAAGAGAGTGGGGGAGTACAAGGAAACAAGGTCAGCAGAAGAACTTTCTGTCCTGATAATACGATTATGTGATGGTTTCCTGTATGTAAAACAGGTGTATGCTGATTTATTGTGAGGAAAACCTGATTGAATTGATCTGTTGTTTTTTGCTATTTAATTTCTTCTAATCGTCTGAAATGTGTTCTTATTGGACAACCAATAAAGTGGACGTTTTTCTGAAATAGTTGGAAGGTGCTTTACGTGAGACGGCAAAAAAAAAAAGCTCCCTCAAAAGGTTTTTTACATATCCCATTTTTTAAGTTAAAAAAAGTATTAGTATTACAGTATTAAAAGTATTACATTAGTTTAATTCCTAATCATATGAACTGGTTACAGTTGCTTTACTTTAATCTGTTGCAAATAGCAAAATAATATAATTTTAAAGGCTGTTTATATGCTAACAATTGCGATTAAAAAATTGACCCAAGAAACAACAAAAGGCAAAATCCTCCACTGGCAGCAGAAAATAATTCAATCACCTAATTTGACCCACACAAACTTCTATTCTTTACCTCATATGTTTTAAAATGTTTCAAAATGCTGTTTTCCTTTTCACATTTCCACAGCAACTTCTCTTCAGTTTTAGTTGTTTTAATATGAAGTGCAAACCCACGAATAAGTAAATGCAACAAAGAAGAAGAAAATAAGTAAACAAGACAAACATTTCAGCAAACATGTTTCCCTGTTTGCTGAATTGTACAAAACACAACAGCAAATAAGTAAACACAACAACAAAAAAGAAAACCGTACAGCGAATAAAACACAACAAAAACACAAAAAATAAGAAAACGGGACAGCAAATAAGAAAAGAAAACAACAATTACACAACACCAAAGGAGTGAACAACAAATAAAGCTGCAAACAAAAAAGGAAACCTCAACAATAAATAACCATGACAACAACATAAAAGAACTGCAGCAGATCAACAACATGACAACATGTGAAACAATAAGAAGGCTGAGCAGCAAACCCAAAGCATAACAATAAACCACAAGCAACAGCAAATGAGATGATAACTAAAAAAACACAGCACATCAAATGTAAGACAAAAAAATAAGTGAAACCTGAAAATAAAATGCAAACAATTTATGTTATGTTGGTGTGTTTCCTCTGTGTTGGTGTGTTTGTCATGTCAGGGCCACTGTAGCTTTGATGAGAAGTGTTTCATCCTCTGACCAAAGCACATCCCTCGGTGCTGTGGTGTTCTTCACTGGACTCCATGTATTTGTACTCAGGTGCTGAGTAAACACTTTGTAGTGGCCTCTGCTCTCCTCCCACACACACATGCACACACACATGCACACTATCTCCCTCTGCATTCTCAATCAAATAGTACTGTTACATCCAACCACGTGTGAAGCAAAGCTCCGTGCTGCTCTTGACACTATTGGACTTCATCCAGCTTTCTTGACTAGTTTTATTTGCGTAAAAGCAGCTTTGAGTGGTCATCAAGACTAGAAAAGAGCTATATAAATACAGAGCATTTACCATTTACTGCGATGGTATGTACACATTAAGTACACTAAATTTACACCCAGAGTTTGAGGACCCAAATGAACCTGCTGAAACAGAGGATCGAGACCATTCCCACTGCCAGTGACGGGTGAAGAAATACTGTGATAACAGTATGTACAAAAAGACATTTGAGAATGTAGCAATAGCATTAGCAAAAGCAGCTCAGTGGTAGAGTGAGTTGTCGCATCTGTCCTTGGTGGGTGGGGTTGCAAAATGTGGGGGGGGGGAATTTTCAAATTTGGAAACTTTCCATGGGAATTAACAAGAACAAACTGAAAATGTACTAAACTCAAGGTTGGGAACTTAATATATTGTAGCATAATCTTTGGCTAAAACAATCCTATTGTTAATGCAGATATGTACGTAGCACACTACTTAATGCAGAGCTGTTGAGGCCACACCCCCTACATGACATCACAGATGAGTTCTAGAAACCTCACATTTGAGCATAAATTCTATACAAGGTCAAAGTTTTGATGATATTATGAAGTAGATATTTGATCTATGCTGTTAAAGTTGAACTAGTTTAACTATTATGTCAGAATGCCTCACAATGGCTAACCAGATATGCTAAATGTAAGCTAGCAAGCATTTCATTTAAGAGGCTAACTTACCATATGGTACAATATGATGTTGTCCTTGAGCAAGACACTTGCTCCTGACGTGCATACAGGTATGAAACACGTGTGAAACAAAATCCACTGCACATTGAATGGGTGTGAATGGGTGAATGTCAAAACCTGTGGGGTCAAGCGTCTTTGAGTGGCCTAGAAAAGACTAGAAACTAGTCCAGTCAAGAGGAGAAAAAAAGAGGTTGAGCAATAAGAGCTTAAAATGATGACATAATTATTCCATCGTGATATCGCAGTTAAGATATTCATTATGATTTCTCACATAATTTCAAATGCAATTATGCACAACAACATTCTACACTAAAGCCAATTAAAGTGCTTGTTTTTGCAGAGTCAGACAAGAATACTGAAGCACTCGTGGCACTCAATCGTCTCAACATCTACTGGTCCAATTCTAAATGATTTCCTAAGTATTACTCACTTACACACCAACATTTATAATCTATAATAGGGCCCAGGTTGAAAAATTTAGAGCTGGAAAAAATTGTCAGTGTGCAGTGTCGTATATTGTAACAACAGTCAGAGCGGCATTCGACTCAGGGAAGCTCAGATGAGATCTCAAGTAATGAACTCAATTTAAAACGGTAGTCACCGAATGCTGCTGTAATCAAACAGTGAAGAATGCAGCCTCGTGTGAGTATGGTGCATTTTCTTACCGTGGTACATTACGATACTGTATTGGATATTGGACAGATAAAAAAAACTCTTCCACGCAATACAATACAAAAGTCCTATATATTGCAGGACCTGCACAATGCACAGACTGTAAAAATTTAACTCAAAATAATCAGCATGAGCATTTTAGCTGAGTCATGTTGTGGGCTGTTTATTTCTTCTTTATGGGGGAAGGATATTTGTAACACAGTATAACTTTGAAATGGCTTGAAATGACCCAGCACAAGATTGTCGTTCACAGCTTTATAGTTAAAAAAGTCCAAAATTACTTTATCGGATTGATATCAGTATCAGCAGATACTCGATCCTTGAGCTGAATTCGTACCTTCACTAATGCTTTCCCTTCTAATACAGTATATCTGTGGTACCATGATACAGTATGTACCTATGCCTGCAACAAATTTTTATTTGTCGATTAATGGATTAAAAAGCAAACAAACTATACAATATTTTCATTTAAAGGTCAAGTATGTAACATAGTAGGGAGAGTTTATTGGTAGGACTTGGATACACTGTCCATGAGTGTGTTTGTATACGTTTATCATTGCTTGTTTGTACTTTAGTCAGGGGGCAAAGTTTGCCCAAGTAACGATTGATATCATTCTGCAATTAAAACTGGGTTATATTGCCGAGTGACAGCACAAAAAACTTAAAGCGGAACCTCATAAGTTAGGTTGCGTTTTCGCCTTTTTTTCCTCTATACAGCTCCCCCTAGAGTTTCGGAGTACATATTTATACGACACCACCATGAACATCCATCCATCGTCAACCTCTTCTCAATTCTCGCCATTCGACAAAAGCCGGTCCGATGTTTACTCTTGTGTGTGGCCGTGTGTGTTTTCTCTTCCTCGCCATAATGAACGTCTATAATAATGGTATCACTGCTTTATTGCTGGTACCTGGTTTGAGTGTGTGCGTGTGTATTGTGCTGTTAATCAATTTGTGTTTCTTGTGAGATCTCCTGATTCTGAGGACTCCGGGCCAACAGCCCTGATCTTATAAGGCTGGTTTTCCACTAACAGACAGAAGTGGGCAGTGTAGACAGCCTCCCCAATCTCCCCAAAACAAAACATGGATACCATCACAGTGACTGTGATGCTGTTAAATTATGGTAAAAATCCTGCATGTTTCTGCTTTAAAAATTATCTTAAATTATCTTTGTTGTATCAAGCTATTGTTATCGATAGTTTTGTCAAGAAAGCAAAGTCATGATGTTAGTCAGATACTTGAAAGAAACGTGTATCGGAAGTGCCGCACAAAATAGGAAGTGGGACCCTTAACTACGTCCACATTCAAAAAAAATATTGAGGTCTGTGTACTTATTTATTCTTAAGCTTTTTTTTTTTTTAAAAAAAAAAAAAAAAACTAAGAGGGGGGTCAACATGGTCAAAACTTTTTATTCTGGCACCAGAAAATCCAGCATTGATTCGAAAAAGGCAACACCTAAAGGCAACACGTGCATCCCTGATCTTAATCAAGCCTTATTACCACTCACAAAACACATATGCAATGGTTGTGCATGTTTGATTCAGGGCCCGGAATCTGAAAACCACGGTACAAACATCCAATGGAGCCTCTACCCGGATGTTGTCCCTTGGTCACATTCGCAGTGCATTGTCCCTTCCTGCCTGCGTTTATTTCTCTCTTATAATAAAATACTCGTTATGAACCTGCCGCTTCAGCGTCTCAGCTAAACACAGCGCGTCCACTGCAGTTTCAGCCTGACCCTCTTACACAAACACTGCGATGTGATTTTCAGATGATCCTTTAGCAGCGATTACCGAGAGCAGCCACATGAACACACAAGTTGAATGTAAAAGAGACACATACGACAGATAAACCGCTTCACTTACGCATCTGTGGAAGAGCCATGATGATGCTGATGATGCTGATGGTGCTGAGGAGGGTCGACATGACTGGAGTCTGACATCAGCAGCGGATGCTGCCGTGTTCGTGTGTGTGTGTGTTTGCAGTGGCGGAGCTAGACCTTTATCCTTGGGGTGGCCAGGGTGGCCAAGTCGATTTCAGGGGGTCCACAGATTTGTTTCCTGAACGTTCTAGATGCTTGTCCACCTTCTGTATCTTGTGAGATGTATTCTATTACATCTATTTACATTCTAAAAATAAGAAAAACAGCTGCAGTTGAACTATCACACACTTAAATCATTTCTCTAAATCCCTAAAACAATGGTTGCTAGACACACAAATATGCACTCAGGACTCGTGCAGTGCCGTAACATTTCAATTATCTGGAGGGGGCACCCTCAACTTATTTAACTTATTTTCAACTTATTTAAGAAGTTGAAAAATCAAAAACACATTTTAAGACCACTCAAAACTAATTAATTGATTATTAATCATTTATTAATAATCGAGTAATTGTTCATCTTTCATCTGAAAATAGGCTCTGACAAGCAAAACTATCAGACCAGTCTCATACCGTGAAAAATAAACTGTTTTCATGAGTTAGTGCACGGTTTTGAATGAAATACTTTGTTTTGCGAAAGATGTGTGTTCTGCAACACGTGTATCAAATGTTGAAAAGATAATAATAATAATAATAATTTAATAATATGTTTAGTCACTGTCATAAAGACACAGCTGTAGATGCTGGTAAGGAGGCAGGCTCTTTTTTTAGAGCTGATTATGAGCCATAATTATGTTGGTAGACTGTTTGTTGGGTTTTCACTTAGTTTGTTAAGAAGTTGTACTTACTTTAAGTGCTGTCAGACTAGTTGTTAACAATGTTAATACCATTATAATTTAATAGTCTTTCATGTAGAAGTGTAAGACTGGCTATGACAGATTTGAATAAAAACAGTGCATCACATAGATGTGCTATTTAAATGAGTAAGTGATTAGTGAATGTGAAGCAGCTAAATATCACAATAAAAACCTGGTACTTCTAACAGTTCTCACTCACTCACTCATTTTCTGCCGCTTCATCCACTAGGGGTCTGCTAACAGTTACATTTTGAAAACCCTCTTAAATATCGCAAAAACTTTTTTTTTTTGTTTACAGGCTGAACCCCAAGAAGCATATACGGGAGAGAGTAGAATATAAAAAGTTAAAGTTCTCTTTTAATTAAAAAAATGTAACAAAACTGACAATAGAGCTGGGAAAACAGGAAACTGAAACAAATGATGGCTGGCTGGAGCAGGCAGGTACAGAGTTGACAGGTGGTCTTGGCAAAAAGGCGTCGTAAATCCATGAAAAAGAGCATGAAACAAAAATGAGCGAACGTTATGTTACTGGTAATTGGTCAAATGCTTCTGTATGCAATGTGATAGACCTTCAACCAATCAGAACAGTGATCTGGAGTGATGGCTAACTAGCAGTGGTGGTTGCTGGTCTTTGAACCAGGAGAAGCAAATTGCCAAGCGAATGCCTCAGAATGGGCTGCTATGTGTTTCTAAACTTCACCGCATGGGACTGAGACAGAAAAGGCTCTGGTGTATATTTCTACAATGCCTTTAATCAAAAAGTGGCTTCATCTTTCAGACAGATCCTCCAATCATCATGCATCAGCCCAGTGTCTGTGCCAACCCTCTGCTCCACTGACTTCCAGAGATGCTGAGTTTCCCTCGAAGTGACAATTTTGCTGCATTTATCCAATGATGGTCAAGGTCACCACAGTGAAAAAACTATTCTGTGATGAGCTTCCACCGGTTCTCACACGCTGCGCTGCTTTGGGATTGTATGAGAAAAAAATGGTGCCAGACAGCTGTGATGAACAGCTGATTCTGAACAAACTAGTCATATTGTGTCCTAGCACACATTTAGGAATGAAATGTAAATACAATAGTACATATTTGACCCTTTTTTTCTTACATTTTAGAGGAAGCAGAGTTTTCCTTGCTGTCTTGGAGCAATCGGCTCTGCTGTCCATTAATGACTCTGCGGAACAAGTCGCTTAAAATGGAAACAACAGCTGAATTGAAAGGCAGCTAACCCTAAACCCACCTCTAGCACCAGGAGTTTGTGATTGGTTTCTTGTTAGGAGGATTCTAATGTTAGCCAAAACGGTGTCCTTCCTGAACGTGTTAGCAGAGTGAAATCAAAATGCTGGCAGACTAAGCTCGGTTCACTAAGGCTACTGTATAGTAGCGTTTCATCAGATTCCTGTGCTCTGCTCTAGTCCATGTAAGGCATGTTTCAGTAGCTTACTTCTCATTGAGTTGCCATGGTTCCTCAATACCTGACGTGGAACTTGTTGACCCAGGTGACATCGGAGCTCTATTACATGCACTTTCATGGTTGCACTTTACATAGGCTTGATATTGTTATGGCTAAATATGAGTGCACTGACTATAACGCACAAGGCCATGGTGCAGTGATTCAGTCAAAACGCTTACACAGCTGAATTTCATACTTACTTTTTTCATCCTTCTACTTTGTAGAATCTGAACAATGATTATAATAATGTATACTAAAATTGTTTAAAAAAATCTAATTCAATATTAATTAATATAATCAATGGTACTGTATGTAGACCTATTTTACAAAAAAGTCTGTCAAAATATTTCTTAATACTCTTTTGATTTGAACGTTGACCTCACACAGACATCACTGGGTGTCCATACGTAATTATGACTACACTGCTTTACTGGACTATTGTCCTCATCCCAGTGTACAAGTGCTGGCAGTGAACTGATTTATTGACAGACCTCTGCTACACTAGATGGCAATATACCCCTTTCACCTTGTTAGTATTAAGTGTTTTCCAACCCTACCACATCCATGACCTTTAAATATGTATTCCTTTGAAATGCCTGGATTTCATCATGTTCCTCATACTGTTTTCTTCCACTTTGTTGGAGAACATTTCCTCCATTTAGATCTATGTGAATCCTAATTCACTACCCTGATAGGATGATGGTAAATGTTCCGTAGAGGAGCAAGTTGGCAGTAATGCTGCTGGAGTTCCTCACAGTGTGATGGTTTATGGTTATAGTATTTGAATACGTTGATGAATTGTTCACACCATTTGTCACCGCATTTTGTTCTACATATTGAGCTGTGACCTTCACTGGTCAGAGAGGGAGTTGTTTTGCTCCTTTGTGAATCACTGCCTCTACAGGCCAAGAATTATAATGCATTCACTTACGCTTCTCACACCTGTAGTGACTTACACATTTTGACATCTTTGTCTCCACACCCAGATGAAGTCATGAGCCAAAATGTACTGGTCTGTACTTTTGAACTTCTTATGACTCCAACAAGCTCTGAGATTTCAGCAGTCTTCTTCTTCTTCTATGGAGTTTATGGTTGCTTGCATCCATGATGTTGCATTACTGCCATCTTCTGGAGTTAGAAATTTATTTTCTGCTCATCTGCCTTCCTTTTTTAACATCTGGCCTCTTATGAGAGCATAATAAATCATGCTGTGCATCACAGATCTAATGAACTTGGGTAAGTTTCAAGTATGAAACATGGCACAAGTAATTAGCAACATCATTGGCATGTGCAAGTGGTAAACAGCTGAAGAGAATGAAATGCTCTGGCAGTCATTCTGTTTTCCCATGTGCCAGCCGCGCTGCCATTGATTATATATACTTTTATTTTACATTTTACTTCATAAGCTTGTGGCGGCATACATACTGTTAGACTATTGGTGAATGTGTGTGTACATTCACAGTATATGTTGCTGGAAATAACAAGCCCTAGCTGACATTTCTCGGACCATCCTAGTCAAAGCTGACTGAAAGTACCTGATAGCCACACCCAGTATCATGGTGTTTCCCTTCCATTTATTCAGCAGTGGCATACTGTGACACACCTTGGCATTGCTGCTAACATTTTACATGATCATCAATATTAAGATGTTAAGTGTAGCATCTGTGAATGAATGCACTTTTGGAAAAGAACTCGAGATTAATCAGTTGTAACATGTTTTCATTAATGCAATCCGATTCGATGTTTTATGCATTTATTTAGAAATGTGACAATCCAACATTTTTTCTTTTAATATTGTTATTCCACATGAATTACTTTACATAACATGTATCACTGATGTGTACTATTGTATGCATTCTGCAGTTGAGCAAAATAAACAGGCTACGACCCCCTGAGATTGGTGAGCAAAGTATTGCAAGTTTTTTCATTGCACCATCGCTAGCAGCTCCACTCATTCCAAGACAAGAACTGACATGGCAGCCTCCTTGTAAAAACATCCAGCCTAACAGTGGGTTAAACTTAGTGTCATGAAGGGAACTGACCTACCAATGTGCAACTGTGCTCTATTGGCCATTAGGTGTCTTGTTTGTAGCATTTTTCTGTTTCGGATTCTCTCCAAAGTTGGGGTACTTTCATCGCCCAATCACATGATCTCACACTGGATTACATTGTGTTGAATTAGATGGGAGTGTTTATCATATCATATCGCTCCTGTAGTTGCTGCATATGTCTATATATCTTTAATTTAATGGGTTGTTGACAGTGTGTCAACATATCTATCATATCAGCCTTTAACAAGAGATGTCCAGCCCTCATGGAAACCAGAGCAAAAATGCTCGCTTAGTTTGTTTTTGTCAGTAAACACACTATCACTCAGCCCACCACAGCTGCATCCCCGACAAGTGCTGTGATGGGGACATCCTGACATCCTGTTATGAAGAGAAAATAAAAATGTACATCTACAGTGAGTTCACACATTCAAAAAAGTGGTACTATTTTGCCACAGAGTTCAATCCCATGTTATTGTTAGGGTTAGGGTTAGGTTGTTTTTGTTTTTGCTGCTGTGGTTTTGCAAAATTAGGGTCTGAAGCTTTCGCCCTATTTACGATGATATTCGATTTTCGGCTTGCTTCATATATTAGTTTTTCTGGGACACCGGCATCCTTGATTTCCTTCAGCACTTTGTTTTTGTGCTCATCAATACGGTGAAATTTCTTCTTTTGTCCATCCTCTCGCCAGATTTCCTTCTTGTTGCTGTCTGCCGCTGTACGCTGACTCAAATCCGCCACAACACTCTCATAGCGAGCCCATCTTTCTTTCTCCTTTTCTTTATATGTTTGCATCCACCGCCTGTTATTTTCTGCTTTCATCTGCCGATACTGTAAGCTTTGCTCCAATGATTTTTTGTCCAACATTTTGTGCTCCTCCTCTCGTTTACTCTTGTTTTGCATTAAGAGGCTATTCAGTTGATTAATGTTATCCCGTAAACGCTTCTGCACATCCCTCTTCCTCTCCATAGCCTGACGGTCTTCCTCCCTCCTCATCTCCTCCAATTTACTAATCTCTTCTTTATCCCTTTTTGTCTTCAGGTCCAGTTGTTTTTTCACCTCCATAATGTGGTAATACTGCTTACACATATGGTCCTTTTCCTTCAATAAAAACTCTTTGCGCTTCCTCTCTCTTTGATCAACAGAATCCCAAAACTTTTTGTTAATGCTCTTCGGGTCAGTATAATCATAGTCCCGCTCCAGTGACAGCCTCTCCTTAATCTTGGAACTCTCTTGAATCTGCTTTTCACGGACGGCATCACATTTAACCTCTCGTATCGCAAAATCAATCTGCCTGATATCGTTGTCTTCTGCCAACCTCTGGAGCATAGGCTGTGATGCAATTTCGCGGACCTTTTCAATGTCATGCAGATGGCTGCCCATTGATTTTGTGGTCCCCTGGGAGCCTTTGTCGGTCCATCGTGGAGGTGTTGTCTTTTTTCGTCCTGCAGTTGAGGTTTTGCTCAACTCAAGTTTAGGACCCTTTGTGGAGTGCTTGCTGCTGGATGCTTGCTTCATGTTTCTGGCAACGCAGTACTTGCGCTGAGGGATGAAGTCTTGAAGAAAAGTTAATTATTGTCAAGGAAATTAATGGTTCATTTCTTTGATCTTGGGGATGTGTCATCATAGTTTTCCTTTGATCTTAGTGATATCACATCATTAAACGAGATGATTTGTGCATTTCCCAAGAAAATGCAGTTAAACATGTATTACTCATTTTCCAAGTTAATGGTCATAAAAACATTTTTCATCATGTACGTAACTTTGTACCATAGCAGAGGGACAGTAAGGGGAGCTCAGCTATGTCTAAAATGTCATAAAATAAATTGACCAATAGTATATACTGTTGTATTTACTTTCATTACATTTGCAGTATCACAGATTTTTCTGACACAATTTTCTTCTAGTATACAGTATTTCTGTAGCAGCATTAAACCTTAACCCTAACCGTGCATCTATCTATCTATCTATCTATCTATCTATCTATCTATCTATCTATCTATCTATCTATCTATCTATCTATCTATCTATCTATCCATCTATCCATCCATCCATCTATCTATCTATCTATCTATCCATCTATCCATCCATCCATCCATCCATCCATCTATCTTAATTATTTATAATGTATAAATAACTGGACCTGAAATGCCACTGCATCATAGGTAGTATATAAAAAATTAACAATATTTTATTTAAAGATTCAGTCAAAATGCTCCTTGGAGGGCCATAAAACACTCTCCTAAGATTCTCCATCTTTAAAACTGAGTTGTGAAAACCACCGGGTTCCCCTCCTATTTCTCATGTCCTCCTGTGTAGCGCAAAGACATCTTGGTCCTATCCTCTCAGAAACATAACAAAACATAGATGATCTTTTCCTTGTCATTCCTTGAAAGTTTTCCATGAACAGTCTATTGCTTTAGGAAAAGTCTTCATCCACGTGAAAACCGACCTGGATGACTTTAAACACCTTTTTTAAATAAAGCTTTATTTGAATAAGTACTGTATATACAGTGTATGCAATCACAGAAACAGAAAGAATGAAGGAACCCATGGCAACTTAGGAATGAAAATAAAAGTTATAAAGTATAAAAGACCAGACAAATAATTATACTGTTTGGTCGTTATGGCTTTGAGTTACAGTGAATGGGGCGTTCGTGTCCTTGTGGATTAAATCAAAAGCTACATTAGCATTGAAGGGAAATTGTGTTTCTTTGTTCTGGGTTGTAGTTATTGTTTGTTTAGTTTACCCCTTGTGCCAACAGACTGAAACTATATGTCCAGATGTTTATCTAAAATCCAGGGTCACTGGTCTTTAGCTTGGTGCAGTTTTCTAAGAGTACTAATTCCTAAGGCGGAGTACTTACTATAGTCTGGATTAGGAATTAAACTCATGTCACCTTTTATAAACAGGTATACCACCATCTTACTATTAAGAGCTTGAACATAACCCACCATCCTTAAACAAATTACGTCACTGAGTGCTTTAATCAAAAAGTCAAGAGGGTGGTTGGGTGAAGAACTTGGGCTGCAGTGAATGAGGGGTATATATAGTTTATATTTATATAGTGCTTTTTCTAGTCTTGATAACCACTGAAAGCACCACTTGATAAAGCTTATAGTTAGAGCTGGCTCAGGGAAACCTGAACCATCTCTTAGTTATGCTGCTATAGACCTAGACTGCTGGGGGATTTCCTGTGGTGCACTCACACTCACTCTCTCACACCCAGGGTATGACTCATCTCACTCACTCACTCATTTTCTACCGCTTTATCCACTAGGGATCGCGGGGGGCGCTGGTGCCTATCTCCAGCTAACATAGGGCGAGAGGCAGGGTACACCCTGGACAGGTCACCAGTCCATCACAGGGCCACATAGAGACAGACAACCATTCACTCTCACATTCATACCTACGGGCAATTTAGAGTGTCCAATTAACCTAGTCCCCAAATCTGCATGTTTTTGGACTGTGGGAGGAAGCCAGAGTACCCGGTGAGAACCCACGCACCACGGGGAGAACATGCAAACTCCTTGCAGTAGGCCCCTTAATTATGTGTCATTAACCTTTTTTTTTTCTTCCTTCCCGTCTATGTCTGCTTCCTTCCATTCTCGCTCTCCCTCTGTCCTCATCTTGCAGGCTGCAGGATCCAGATCCAGTTTTGATGATATTATTATTACTATTATTATATTATTGTCAGTAACAATAATACTGTTGTCATTGTTACTATACTCTGATTAAAAGTTCATCATTATAGTTTCTCATCAATAATGTTTGCTGCTGCTTGTATAAATGACACTGTAGTTCTATAAACATGACATAACTGATTCTAAACTTGATACAACTGTTGTATATTTGCTCCTGGTCTCTCTCTTCTGTCTCTCCCTCACCTCCCTCTTTTTCCTTTCTCTCCCCCCCTTTCTGTCCCCCACCTCTCCTCTGTCCCCCATTTTCCTCTCACCCCAACCGGTCGAGGCAGATGACCACACATCTTTGAGTCTGGTTCTGTCAGAGATTTCTTCCTGTTAAAAGGGAGTTTTTTCTCTCCACTGATGCCTAGTGTTTGCTCATTGTGTGAACTGTTGGTTTTCTTTTCTCTCTGTAATATTGTAAAGGTTTTGGCCTTATTATGTACAGTGCCTTGAGATAATGTATGTTGTGATTTGGCGCTATACAAATAAAATTGAATTGAATTGAATTGAAAGCTGCACACCACAATTTTGGACATTCAAACCCATTCACTAACACTTTCATACAGCCATTCTCTATCACACATCTTTCATACCCACAGTCGTCAGGAGCAACATAGGGTTAAGTGTCTTTTGGACCAACCTCTTACAAGGTGCTACACTAGGTCACACTCTGTCCAATAGGACGCTGGATTTGGGTGAGAAATCTTTAGGTATTCCAAGAGAGCTCTGGTAGGACAGATCTGAGAGACATTTGAGTTACAGAATAACTGAGTGCCTGCTTACATCCCCAAGATGGGAAGTCAAGCTAATGCCGACACCAATTTGATCTATTTGTATAGTTATCATTACTTTAGTTTCTTCCTCTATTTTAAAATGGTTTGGTTAGAAAGTACTGTATGTTTCCCTTTGCCTCATTTGTTAGTCAGTTGTTGGGTTAATATATTTTGTTGAGCAAAGTTCTGATGATGGAAGGTTCCATTCTCAAACAAATTAATGAATGAACATAATATAGTCTTACCCATTCATTTCCTATTAGTGGTCATTACTGACTAAGTACACTAAAGGTGTGACTATGCTGAGTAAACCACTCAAAATCCAATGAAAGTGGTGATCATACATTTTATTTGTTCAGATGGTCCATTACAAAGAAACACAGTCACCCCATTCTAATGCAGATTTTGGTTTGGTCCATTTCCTAGGCATCGGTAAAAGCCCCGACTAAAGATAATTAATTCATACTTTGCCCTTTTAATTCATATTAATATTCACTCTACATCCTGCTAGAATTGCAAAACAGTACCATGATTCCCAACATCGACCATGTCCAGTTTGTTTACTGATAAGCTATCTGTTGTTAGCAGTGAACTAACCTATTATCTGTTGCTGCAAATTTTACCTCTGCACTACAAATGTATTCATCTAAACCAGTCTCACTTTTCCCCCTTCTCTCAACCTTCATAGAATTCAAGGGAGTTCTCACACAACTGCTGTTGCAGTAGACACAATCATCGTGTTCATGGAGCCCCTGTTCAACTTAGGTGACCTGGAGCAATCGCTTGCCTTGCTTACAAAGCTCTCTCTGCTTCAAAGCTAGTACCAGGAATGCAGTGAGAGCATGAGGCCAACTAGGCTAGAAGGGGAACAGTTGTACCATTTCCAAAATACTTCATCCAACAACATCACACTGTTGCTCACCCTGCATCCCGATACATCATATAATGGGGACATCCTGGAGTGTTTTAACGTAAACATCAGAGAGGAAGTCCTTTGGGCTCAGGTTTGGTGTTTGGTGCTTCAGAGTTTTCACTGATCTTACAGTCGCCCTGTTCTAGCCCATGCACGGAGGTTGTTTTGCCTGCCACAGGCACGTGACTGGGGTCTGAAGCCTTGGCCTTTTTTATGATGATATTTGACTTTCTGCTCGCTCCATATATTAATTTGTCAGGGACACCCGCCTCCTTGATTTCCTGGATAACTTTGCTTTTATGCTCATCAATGCGCTGAAATTTCTCCTCCCCACTTTCCCGCCAGATGTCCTTCCTGTTACTGTCTGCTGCTGTACGCTGACTCAAATCGGCCACAACACTCTCATAGCGAGCCCTTCTTTTCTCTTCCTTGTCCTTATGTGCTTGGATCCACTTTCTTTCATTCTCTGCCTTTATCTGTTGATATTGCAGGGTTTTATCCAGTGATTTCATTTCTGAAATCTTCTGCTGCTCCTCTCGCTTATTCTTATTTTCCATAATGACGCTATTGTGTTTATTTATGTTTTCCCATAAACGCTTCTGCACCTCCCTCTTTCTCTCCAGGGCCTTGCGGTCTTCCTCTGTCTGTAATGCTTGTATTTTACTAATCTCCTCTTTATCCTGTTTTTTCTTTAGGTCCCTCAGTTTTTTTAGCTCCATAATATGGTGATACTGTTTACATATATGCTCCCTTTCCTTCAATAAAAACTCTTGGCGCTTCCTTTCCCTTTGGTCAATAGTGTCCCAGAACTTTCTGTTAATGCCGTTTGGGTCATCAAAATCATAGTCACACTCTTTTGAAAGGACTTCCTTGATCTTGGAATTCTCTTCAATCTGCTTTTCACGGATGGCATCACATTTAGCCTCTCCTACTGCAAAATCGATCTGCCTGATGTCATTGTCTTCTGCCAACCTCTGGAGCATGGGCTGTGAAGCAATTCGACTGACCTTTTCAATGTCGTACACTTTGCCTCCCTTGGGTTTTGCTTTCCTTTGGGAGACTGCATTTTTCCATGGTGGAGGTGGTGTCCTGTTTCGTCTCACAGGTGTGGCTTCGGCCAATTTCGGGTTGGGGGCCACTGTGGGGTGTTTTGTGTCGAATGCTTGCTTCATGCTCCAAATCTAGAAGAAATTGTAATTGTCTACAATTGTCTTAAATTAATGTCTGTTCTTAACTTTTTTCTTCTTGTTCTTATCACTCCTTTGATGTTGAAATAACACTCCTTCCATCTTAGTGTGTGACATCATTTTTGCAGCCATGTCGTGAGTATAGCATGAGCTGTGGAAACGCCCTGCTGGAACTTACTGGAAGAAAGAGCAACTTAAAACTGTGATCGAGAACTTTGAACTATGGAGGGAAGCACTGCACCTTGAAGAAAATTTGGTGAGATTTGGCAAGAGGAGTGCAAAATTGAATTAAAGGTTTGTCATTTTCACTCTCTGTAGCCTTCTCTCAGAAATGTGTGTTTTTAAATGAAGTTTAAATGAATGAAGGTTATCGAGGTGGTGAAAAAGCTCCTCGGTGGCAGGGCCCCGGGGGTGGATGAGATCCGCCCGGAGTTCCTCAAGGCTCTGGATGTTGTAAGGCTGTCTTGGCTGACACGCCTCTGCAACATCGCGTGGACATCGGGGGCAGTGCCTCTGGATTGGCAGACTGGGGTGGTGGTCCCCCTCTTTAAAAAGGGGGGACCGGAGGGTGTGTTCCAACTACAGGGGAATCACATTCCTCAGCCTCCCTGGTAAGGTCTTTTCAGGGGTCCTGGAGAGGAGGGTCCGTCGGTTAGTCGAACCTCGGATTCAGGAGGAGCAGTGTGGTTTTCGTCCTGGTCGTGGAACAGTGGACCAGCTCTACACTCTCAGCAGGGTCTTAGAGGGTGCATGGGAGTTCGCCCAACCAGTGTACATGTGCTTTGTGGACTTGGAGAAGGCATTTGATCGTGTCCCTCGGGGAGTCCTGTGGGGAGTGCTCCGGGAGTATGGGGTACCGGACCCTTTGATAAGGGCCATTCGGTCCCTCTACAACCGGTGTCAGAGCCTGGTCCACATTGCCGGCAGTAAGTCGGATCCTTTCCCGGTGAGGGTTGGACTTCGCCAGGGCTGCCCTTTGTCACCGATCCTGTTCATAACTTTTATGGACATCTAGACGCAGCCAGGGCGTTGAAGGGGTCCGATTCGGTGGGCTCAGGATTGGGTCCCTGCTTTTTGCAGACGACGTGGTCCTGTTTGCTTCATCTCTGCATTGGTCTGTCGTGGTGAAGAAAGAGCTGAGCCGAGAGGCGAAGCTCTCGATTTACCGGTCGATCTACGTTCCTACCCTCACCTATGGTCATGAGCTGTGCGTAATAACCGAAAGAACGAGATCGCGAATACAAGCGGCCTTCCTCCGCAGGGTGTCTGGGCTCTCCCTTAGAGATAGGGTGAGAAGCGCGGTCATCCGGGAGGGGCTCAGAGTAGAACCGCTGCTCCTCCGCATTGAGAGGAGCCAGATGAGGTGGCTCGGGAATCTGGTTAGGATGCCTCCTGGACGCCTTCCTGGTGAGGTGTTCCGGGCATGTCCCACTGGGAGGAGGCCCCAGGGACGACCCAGGACTCGCTGGAGAGACTATGTCTCTCGGCTGGCCTGGGAACGCCTCGGGATTCCCCCAGAAGAGCTAGAAGAAGTGGCCGGGGAAAGGGAAGTCTGGGCTTCTCTGCTTAAGCTGCTGCCCCCGCGATCCGACCTCGGATAAGCGGCAGAAAATGGATGGATGGATGGATAAATGAATGAAGTAAATGAAGTAATCAAGAATGAGACAATATGTAAGTACATCTGTGGTGGAAAACACCTCAGTCTACCCACCTGTCAGGCAAAACACAGGGCAAAGCGACACCTACGCACCTGCGAAACAGCACAGTGTTTTTACAAAAACTTTTCTCATCATGTAAACATCATAAAACACACTCAAATGGCTGGAATACACAACTCCCACAACATATACAGCTTATGGCTCTGACATGTTACTGCTTAATCAAACACTGACCTGTTGGAACAGATATAATGCAGGAGCAATGAAGACACGGAGTGCTCATTCTTGCATCTGAGATATGGGCGGACGCAACAGCTCTGGCTACAAAGGTTCCGCTTACATCTTTTTTTCCCCACTAACTCACAAGATATATAAAGAAATAAAAATGATCACCTATTTAAATGGGGGATACACTTAACCCTTCAAAATAAAAGAAAACATTTTTTTTATCCATTGAATTAAAACCACATAAATGTGGTGACGCCATTTGGGTGCACTACAATAACTCTACATTACTTAACTGACCCAGGGCACATACTAAGTTGGGTGGGGTGCAGGTGTGGTGGAGATGGGGATGCTTGAATTTTTGGTGGGAGTGAACAAGATAGACAGGATTAGTACATGAACAGAACATGAGGACAGTTAGTGTACCAGAAATGGACAAAAGTCAAGATGGAGGCTGATGATGTGCTGTGGCAACCCCTAAAGGTAGAAGCCAAAAAAAAAGACCTTTATCGAAGATACCCCTAACGGTTGACCTGTTGAGATTTTAACTTGTGACCCTCCAATTACAAGCCATCTTGCCCCCTCCCTTTGCCTCCTCTTGCTTTTCATGGTTATGTTTTGATGTATGCGGGTTTACTCCTGTGTCTTCTTGTGCTAGAGCCTCACCTTCGCATGCCTGCTGACTCCACCGTTCTTCGCTGTTGCTGTTTGGTCCCGAATGCTGCCTTCTCTGCATCTCATTACTAGATTGGAAACAATCACTGTCCTTTGTTACTGTTTGGAGCTGCGCATGGTCCGGGCTGTCCCTCACCACTGGAAAGAGCTCAGTGCCATCTTCATTGTCCTTTTCCACTGTTGGGAGTTATACACTGCCTTCACTGATCCTCATCACTGTTTGGGAATTATTCATTTTCACTGCACCTTGCTATGGTTGGAAGATCATCATCCCATCAGCATGAACTATGAATTTATTCCCTCATCCTGTTCTGTGAATTTAATAAATTGTTAAAACTGTTTCTGTCTCCTAGCCTGCCTGATCCTGGGTCCTCAGTAGACATTAATGTAACAAAAAGTTTTCTTTTCCACTTGGTCATGGGTTGCCCAAAGCAACAAATGCAGACATTTCAGATGTCACTGTAATGCTGCAGATATTGCAGTGACGGGGGCGGAAATGTAAATGGTGTCTGTGGATATTAGTGACCATATTGGCAAAGTAATCAAAGATGAATGAATTCACCTGTCTTTCTTCAGGACCTATTTGGGAGGGATAGGTGTCACCAGCTCACCAAGGAATTTGCTGACTACTGACAGCCCTATCAAGACCTTTCTATAATTCAGCACCTTTTTTGGACCATTTTCTTTATCAAGAGTCACTGACTCTGTTGACCCCTTCTATATGTGGATAGAAACTCCTAGCTGTTATTATGTCACAGATTTAATTTTAATTAAAGGGTTTCCATCACCACAGCTTTAAGATGTTTTAAAAAAATGCTAGGCAGAGGTTAAATTTATGCATTATGATTTTGTAATCATGTAAACAATGTCTGGTCAGGATTCACCTGATTAGAGCCAAATGTTTCACAATTTTGGACCAATAATGCTTATTGGCAAACATGAAGAAAAAGCTCAGGTATGGAAAGGATAAAAAAAAAAAAAAGCATTTTATACAATGTCTCACAAGTCATTCAGCTGCATATCAAAAACTGGATAAACAACATAATTGGACACTGTCGGATTTTACGTGGATACAGACACAGAAGTCATTCTCAACACTGTTGTATTCGTTATGGCCAATGTGTGTGTGTGTATATATACTGTATACTCATATCTTTGCCTGGTTAATATGTGGCTTAACTTCCTTATGAGGACAAAAAGCACATACCCACAAGTACATAATTGTACTTGTACATAATAACATTTGAAGACACTATTTTAAGAGGGAGCATACAATTAATGCCACTTTCCAGGAGATTAATGTGAGTCAGTGCAATCTGAAGTCATGGAGATCCGACTTTGTGCGTCTGTTTTTACTGGCGAGACCATGTACTATCTCTGCTTTGCTCAGTAAGCGTAACCTGTGTGCCTGCATGACAGTGACTTTATCTCTGAATGTTATTATCAGTATTTGTTTGTGGGTGTGCCTGTTATGCATGTGTATGGCTTTATCTGTGTGCAAGTGGGTGTGGGCTCTATGTTTTCATATATTATTGTTAACGCATGCACACTGTGTACATCTGGCATGTTATGTTTACACTTTCACAGACTCTTATATTATATATATTACATATATTATATATTATATTATATATATATATTATATATATAGACTCTTATTATATTCTATGCAACAGAGGGTCATAATTACAAGGAGCTGCTCCTGCATGTATCTGTGTTCATACTGTGTCTGTGTGAGCTAAACAAGAACTTTATACAATGTAAGAGCGAAGGCTGGGAGTATAGCGCTGATCCTGATGCTCCATGGGGCTCCACATGTGATCTTGGGGTAGTCAGCTAAAAGAGATATGAAAGCAGCCTGGGTGGTGCAAAGGTTTTTGGTTATGCAGCCAAGTTGCACCTTCTTTGAGGAGCTTGATGTCACTGCAGTGGAAGAACATGTGAAGAAAAAAAGGAAGATGTATTAAACAGATTACATGGTGGGCAATTGATCAAACTGAGTACTGTATATTAAAGCTATTGTCGTGAATGCTGTTTATTGCTGCTGTTAACATTCCCCTCCCTACCTACATTACCCTTTATCTGATCACAAAAAAATACACATTCCGAGGTGGTGTGAGGACAAATGGAGCCACATTTCTGAACATGCATGGACGCAATGTGTCCTCAGAGACCGACTCCTCAGCTAACATCTTACCCACTTCATTTATTTATTTACATTAATAAGCACTCATACAATTTGGGGACTAGGTTAATTGGACACTCTAAATTGCCCGTAGGTGTGAATGTGAGAGTGAATGGTTGTCTGTCTCTATGTGGCCCTGTGATGGACTGGCGACCTGTCCAGGGTGTACCCTGCCTCTCGCCCTATGTTAGCTGGAGATAGGCACCAGCGCCCCCCGCGACCCTCAGTGGATAAAGCGGTAGAAAATTAGTGAGTGAGTGAGCACTCATACATTGATTTACTTGTAACCACCACTGCAATATAACACTGACTGTGGCAGGATTTCTTTTTTGAGATGGTTAAAATAGTTAATATTACAGCATCACAAATAGAGCTGAAAATCACTCAGCTCACCTTGACCTACACAGACGCACAGAGGCACTTGTGACATCAGTGTGATTTTCAATATGGGGTGGAGGAAGCAAAATCCAGTCTTCTATGGTCACACAACACATCCAGAATGAATTTGAGTGGCTGTCCCCACAGAAATGAGTCTATGTGAACCAATCACATTGTCGCACAAGTGTGGAGTTAAGGTTTTTTTTTTTTTTAATTTGCACCATTTAAATCACCAAATAGAATTTCCCAAGCTCTACATTCATATTTGGATATTTCTAATAATGCTAGTTAGTTGCAAGACAAATCTATAGTTTACACCAAAACAAACTGTCTTCAGAGAGAAAATGTTGCATCTGCACATGTGTATCGATGGCCTACCTCTGGCTTTGTGTGTCCAGGCCTGAAACCAAGTTTGACTTTGAGTTCAAAGTCTTTAAATCTAGTATTTTTTGGTGGTTTCATTTTACAACAGGTCATGCTGTGCTTTGTAATTGTAGTGGTTTGTGTAGCTCCTTTTTAACATGATTTTTTTCTTTTTTTTTGGCTTCTCCCTCTCTAGGGGTCACCACAGTGGATCACAGCAGACCTGCCCAGTGATTTGGCAGAGATTTGATGACCTTCCTGATGCGCTCCTCCCCTTGGGACCAGCACTGGTAGTACACTGAATGTGTTGTGCGCCTGGGATCAATTTAGAATGTCTAATTAACCCAATCAAAGGGATGCAACGGGGATTTGCTCAAAGGCAACCCAGCACTTGACCTGTCGGAATTCAAACCCTCTGGTAACAAGTTCCCTTTCCATTACGCCAATGGTTGCTCAATCAGGTTTACATGCTTTACTGAGTGAATTTGTGAGTATTTTTTATTAAATGTTACATGATAGAATTTAATAGTACAATAGATCTATATCTGTAGTACAAACATGGCTCCTTATGGAAAATGTCCCAGTTGCTTGTGCATGAAAGTGTGTTAGTGTGTTGGCAAAAACAATACCAAAGACCACACAAATCACAAAAGAACTCACTGTTGTGGGTGAAGCAACTGTTCTCAGCTCCTATACAGTGCAGAGTGGTGTTGCAGGTCCCGGCCAAGCTGTCATTAGTGCTGGCACAAGCAGGACACACCTTCCCATTTGGTAAATAATTGGGAACTGTGAACAATGAAGAGGAAAAAATAAAAATGAAGAAGAGGCTTGTTTGAAGTACATGTATGAATGCATTGTAAGAGCATGTAAGACCAGGATCAGGAAGATTAATGCAACATATACTTTACATTTTAAGGGTAGAAACTGAATGAACTGATAGCCTGTAAATTTAATACACTCTAAAGCTTTAGAAAGTAAATATTTGCTGGAATCAAAACTGCTAAAAAGTTGATTTTACACTTCAGTTTTGAGATACACAATGTGAAGGGAATCCAAGGGATTGGGACTGAACAGCTGTGTAGCCTTAAGAAAACCACTAATCAGTGAGGCCAATAGGAAAAAAAGGCTTCAATTTGTTAGGAAGCATAAAGATTGGACTCTGGAGCAATGGAAGAAGGTCATGTAGTCTGATGAGTCCAGATTGACCCGGTTCCAGAGTGATGGGAGCATCAGGGTAGGAAGAGAGGCAGATGAAGTGATGCACCCATCATGCCTAGTGCCTACTGTACAAGCCTGTGGGGGCAGTGCAATGATCTGGGGTTGCTGCAGTTGGTCAGGTCTAGGTTCAGCAACATTATGTGTCCAAAGAATGAGGTCAGCTGACTATCTGAATATACTGAATGACCAGGGTATTCCATAAGTGGATTTTTTCTTCCCTGATGGCACGGACATATTCAAGATGACAATGCCAGGATTCATCAGGCTCAAAATGTGAAAGAGTGGTTCAGGGAGCATGAGGCATCATTTTCACACATGGATTGTCCACTACAGAGTTCAGATCTTAACTCTATCGAGAATCTTTGGGATGTGCTGGAGAAGGATTTGTGCAGTGCTCCAACTCTTGGAGAAAAATTAATTCAATACTGGACAGAAATAAATCTTGTGACATTGCAAAAGCTTATTGAAACAATGCCACACCGAATGCATGCCGTAATGAAAGCTAACAGCGGTCCAATGAAATATTTTGGTGGTGACTCTTTTTTGACCTGGCAGTGTATATGAACAGAACCTTAGCCATGTATGCATGAACAGACTGCAGGCACAACTCTCTGCAGACATGGAACACAGAAAGTATGGAGAGGGCTTTTAAGCATCATTCCAAGCCTTACTATTTTTTGTATAATCGAAAAGAATTTTAAAAAAATGTGAAATTGTTGCTTTGAAAAATTATAGAAAGACACCTTATTAAAAGTGATCGCCTTTCAAGCATGTCTGTGTCTGTTAAATAAACAGGGCAATAGAGTTAAAGGTACTTGTTTTCTGAAAAAAGAATCTGCCAATGGGGTAAGCACATTTTGCTTGGCTAGAATTTCTTAAAACCAGCTTGTAAATCTATAGCCAATTTCAAACTGTAATGTTACATGAAACAAGGAAAAACTGGCCAAAAACTTGACAAAACTGGTCAAAAATGTATCGTAAGCAGATAAATTCTGAGATGTAAAAAATGTTTAATTACAATTAGTCTTTCCTTACTTAATTAAGCTAAGTACGAATTTATACCTTAGAATTTCTCAGATTTGCATGCATAGCAAACCATGTTACAGAATTTTACTTCTGTATTTAACACATCCTTAATACACACTTGTGGTGAACACACAAATCAGGAGCAGGAGCAGTTGGGATTTCATCCAAACCATTATTTTTGCTTGTTACTGGTAATTAAAGCTTTTAGTAAGCAGTTTTTTCCTGGTGTAAAACTTGCTTGTCAAGATTATTTTTTTCTTTTTAGATAAAAAAACGACAACAATTTCACACAAACAATACTTATTTTACTTTCTGTAAAATACATTTTTTCCACTATATAGCTTCACATTAAGATTTTTAGTAGGGGCCAACTCACACATTGGAGGCATAAACCTCTCGTTCTCTTTGAATGGGACACTATCAAACATTCCTGAAAAGCACTGTGGGAATGTCACTTCACTTTGCTCTTGCCGTGTGTGGCAGAAGTTGACAAATTTTCCAAAGGGCAGAGACAGTGTCTGCCAATCAATTTACTCAATTTTGCAAAATTCCAACACAGGCATTAGTTATTCACATTACATTTATACGTTTAAGCCCAAATGTGCACCGTGTGAAAAATGTAGTGAAGGTTTGACAGAAGGTTGCAGGAAAAGGAGTAGCAGTAGCTCTTACTGGCCAGTGTCTGGAAGTTGCAGTTGTCAGTGTTGCAGCAAATCTGAGTGTAGGCATTCCGTGAATAACCCAGGTTCACCGACCATTCCGTCTCAAAGGAGAGAGGAGTGATGCAGGACGTGAGTGACGAACAGTTTTTACTCACTTCTTGACTGATGACTCCGTGTGTGTCACTGGAAGGAGAGAAAGTCAAAACATGAGAAATTGTTATTATGATATAAATCCTATATTATTTTTATCTCAATGGGATCAAATTGGGGCCACACGGTTGGTGTAGTGGTCAGCAGTCTTGGCTTTGCAGCAACCTGGTCAGAACAGGGGTCTTTCTGCGTGGAGTTTGCATGTTCTCCTCTTGTATGTGTGGGTTTTCTCAAGGTTCTCCAGCTTCCTCTCACAGTCTGAAAACATGCAGATTTGGGTGTAGGCCAATTGGACACTCTAAAATGCCCATACGCAAGTGTGAATGTGAGAGTGAATGGTTCTTTGTCTCTATGTGACCCCGCCTTTCGCCCTATATCAGCTGGGATTTGGCACCAGTGCTCCCCGCGACCTTCACGCGGAGGATAAAGTGGTAGAAGATGAGGGAGTGAGTGTGGAATTGTGGATTTCTCACGCGGAATTAAAGGTTCAGAGTAAAGGATTTAGTGGCATCTAGTGGTGAGGGTGTGCATCACAGGCAGCCTAGCTGCTCTGTCCTTCCTTTACATGGAGAAGCTTTAGCCTTTGAGTAACCTCAAAATACTAAAGACCCTCTAGGGGATATATTTTGGCTCTTGTGGAACATGGAGATGCAGCTGGAGCTTCAACAGTGCTGTTCTAAAAGCAGAGGATTCATGGTGATGTAGTTGTGTGTGCCCCATCCCTTCCATGTCATTGTATGTATGTGGTTAGTTCAGCTCAGTTAATGTTTTCAGTTAAAGTTACTCTATTGTTAATGTGACCTGCATGCGATCAGGTGTTGCCTTTGCCTGGGAACAGTGTTCTCATTTGGATTTACTATTTGAAGGTCAAGCATGTTGTTTTCAAAACTTCCCATGTCATGAACACGAGTCCCATTTGAGGGCATGGTTACACTAGTATAAATTCTTAGGTACCCATATGACGTGACAGTTATACATGCTGTACTCGAGTCAGGACACTGAACTGTTGTTGTGTTGGTACACAGTTGGTCTGAACAGACATGGCAGCTCAGCGAATGGGCTGAAAGTTAAATGAAAACAAAATAATTAATAAACAATTTACAAAATCAGAGAGAGCCTCAAGCAGATTCTACAGATATAAAGGATTTAAATATTTCATGTGTAATCAGTTAATGTTATACTATATATAACATCATCTCTTTATCATTTAAATGTATCCGTATTTACAGTATATACTTGTATTTCACATCAGGGCTGTTGCAAGTGCTTTCCTGCTGCACCACAGCAATGTAATGCTGTATTTGTGCAGTGATCCTTCCTTACATGTATTGCTGTAATGTGCTGTTTTTAAAAGACACAATTAATTGATATCATTGTTTTTTATGTAATATATAGTAATATAGAATGCACATATAAGTGAATGAACTGTGATGATAAAGAAACAATGTTGGAGTTGGTGATACTAATAAATACTGAATAAAGCAAGAGTTTGTGCTGTATTCACTAATTATGTGGCTTAAAAAATACTGAGTAGTTACTTGTCATGAACAAATATATAGCGAAAGTCAGTTACCTGTGTAGAGTAGTGCCCAGGTCAGACAGACTGTCAGCAGCAGCTTCATGTTTGATGGTGGTATGGTTTTGATGTGTTTCAAGCCAGAAAACATCACGGCCTTATATACAACCCCAACAGGTGCACAAGACACTTCCTGATGTACTTCTGATTATTTTCTCCTCATTTAACTGGAAGTGGAATGTGCAGAAAAGTCCCCTCCTGAAGATGTGAACATGAACTCTTTCAGCTGTGGAACCAGTTCAACTGCTGTTTATCTGATTTTCTAATTCCTCTACTCTGCTAGGGTCATCATGAGCTGCAGTTATCCGACATGTACATGCAAAGGCAGCCACAACAAAGGAAGTGGCAGGCAATACATTTCTGGACAACCTATTTATTTCTTACTTTATTATTGGTTTTCTTATCATGGCACTGTGGAAGTTATTAGAAAAATTATTTCATTTTAAGAAAAAAAAAACTAACTTTGTCTCAATAAGATATTACAATTCTTGTTAAGCTTTAATTGCTAAGAACAAGCTAAAACAATGGTTTGCATGAAATCCCAACTACTCCTGTTTTGTGTGTTCACTACTTGTGTGTATCAAGAAATTCTAAGGGACAACAATTCTTAAAGTCAACTTAATCTAGTAACCAAAGTGTAGTAAAAAAGGCAACTGGACTTAGTTGAATTTCTTGAAGACGTTTCACCTCTCATCCAAGAGGCTTCTTCAGTTCAGTTTGACTGGTGGAGAGTCTGGGACTTATAAACTCTGTCAGGTTTTTGGTCCATGGGGTGTGGTTTGGACAGGAAGGGGGTGTGAGTCGTTAAGTCATCAAGGGTCGTTGAAAGTTATTGGCTATTGTCTGATTTAGTTTCACCTGAGTCATCAACTGTATTTGACCTCAGGTGTGAATGTGTGTGAAACCTCCTGGGGAGGGAGTCCAGAACAGCACTGTAGGTGGCTGAGAGCTGGTGTCTTAGGCCACCTCCCCTGTTCAATGTTGGTTTCTCCAGTTTGGCAAAGGTGGCTTCTTTTACTCCTCTTTCAAACCATCTGTCCTCCCTGGCCAAAATCTGAACATTACTGTCCTGAAACGAATGTCCTGTCTGGTGTAAGTGTAAATAGACTGCTGAGTCTTGTCCTGAGTGGGTCTGTCTTCTGTGTTGGGCCATGCGTTTGTGGAGAGGTTGTTTTGTCTCTCCAATGTACAAGTCATTACATTCCTCACTGCACTGTACAGCATATACCAAGTTGGTTTTCTTGTGGTGAGGTGTTTTGACACATGGGTGAAAATCAAGAAACAGGAGGTTGACCCCTTCACTGAGCATATAAACAGTGTGGACCACAACATCAAATTCACCCGCGAAGATGCTAAGGGGAACCTTCTGGCCTTCCTAGACTGTTCAGTCCACATTGAAACCGACGGAAGTTTAAATGTGGAGGTCTACAGGAAACCCACCCACACTGACCAATACCTCCTTTTTGACTCTCACCATCAATTACAACACAAGTTAGGAGTAATTCGGACCCTTCACCACCGAGCAATGAGGGTTCCCACCAGGACAGAAGGCAAGATAAAGGAACAGGAACACATCCGGGATGCACTCAGGAATTGTGGCTATCCTATTTACACTTACACCAGACAGGACATTCGTTTCAGGACAGTAATGTTCAGATTTTGGCCAGGGAAGACAGATGGTTTGAAAGAGGAGTAAAAGAAGCCACCTTTGCCAAACTGGAGAAACCAACTTTGAACAGGGGAGGTGGCCTAAGACACCAGCTCTCAGCCACCTACAGTGCTGTTCTGGACTCCCTCCCCAGGAGGTTTCACACACATTCACACCTGAGGTCAAATACAGTTGATGACTCAGGTGAAACTAAATCAGACAATAGCCAATAACTTTCAACGACCCTTGATGACTTAACGACTCACACCCCCTTCCTGTCCAAACCACACCCCATGGACCAAAAACCTGACAGAGTTTATAAGTCCCAGACTCTCCACCAGTCAAACTGAACTGAAGAAGCCTCTTGGATGAGAGGTGAAACGTCTTCAAGAAATTCAACTAAGTCCAGTTGCCTTTTTTACTACACTTTGGATACCATGACCTGGATGAATGAGAATCTTCACAGACATTAATCTAGTAACAAAAAACACATTTTAAATTTATATCAACCTAAAAGAGTTTATTTGCTTGGGCAACTTTCATGATTTATTTTCAGTCTATTTATTGGCCATGTTTCTTTGATAAGATTCAGGCCTTCAAATGTGTCGGTATAAGCAAACACACATGACATGAGCTGCTTTTGGACATTCATTGAAGTCTGGAGATCGTCCGTATAGGGGCTGGATGTCTGCAGAAGAGATTTTGTAGCCAGCTCCATTGAATAAGGTCTGAATGAGCTCATGTGAGAATGTGAAGCCAGGTACTACACCTAGCTCAAGACTGACAGCTGCCTGAAGGATGGAGAATAATACGGAGCGTTAGTATGTAGATATTATCATATATCATATCATATATCATATATAAGAATAATACAGATTTGCTCATTTTACCACATATGTTTTGAATTATGCATTCAGTTGGGTATACAGAGCCAATCCCACCTGACAAAGAACCACCATCATTTATGCTGTGTTCCATTTATGTTGGAAGTCAGAACTTGGAGTTAATAGAGTGACATAACAGAACAACCCAGTTGGAAATTCCAGGTTCCAACTACAAATGGAATGCACCACTAGAACCACAGCTGCTTTCTGCTCCATACAAAGAGGTCTAATTTCGTAGACAAGGCCAAGAGGGGGTATGTCCAGGCGCATATTGCAAGTTTTGTGCACAGCACAGGGGGCACAGCCGGGCTCAGCTAGGCGCAAGTACTCCTCTGTCCCACCTCTGTCTCTCCTACCAGCAAGTAGCAAAGAGAGGGAGAGAAGACACGACTGGATTTAACACAATCTTCACCAATCAAATGAGCTCCTCTTCTCACCTTTACGCCGCGGCGATGCGCAGTGCAAGTTTCATTTTGCCATGGATGAAGGAGACAGCAGCAGCGTCAGACGGAGGAAAACTGATGTTCTGGTCCGGGAGGTCCAAGCTTGCAGCGGCCAAATATATGATCACACAAACAGACCTCCACGGGCTGATGATGCAAAAGGAGCCAAAGGGAGGTTACCAACATTATTAATCAGGTTTGCCCTGACATACTGAAAACCAGCATAAAAATATGGTTCAATGATGTAAGAAGAAGGGACAAACAATAGCAGCGGGGACGGCCCCTCCACCAGTGTGGCCGTGAGCTCAGCAGAGGACATTGCGCCCACCACCCTCTCAGGCTTTGGCTGAGGCTGTATTAATAAATTTCGTGGTGCAGCGCAACACCTTGCTACCTTGCGCTGCACCACAAAATTAGAGCCCATTGTCTTTGTCTGATGTTAGGGTTTAGTGACTGCAAATTCATTCCAGATTGACAGAAAAACTTGGGAAAAACATGTATTTATCTGAACAGTCAGTGTATGGCAGTAGTATAGTAAGCAAATTGGCATATGTTGTGCCACATCCTCCAGGTCTTCCTCTGTGTCTCAAGAACTACCTCTGTGTCTCAAGAACTACAAATCAAAGCACAAGAGACAGACAGTATGTGCCCAGACAGCATGTACAGACAGACAGCACACTCCTGATGATATCTTAGTAATCAGTGAATGAGGTAAGGATGATACCAATCAAGAATTTAATGCAGCCACACGATGAACCCGCATTGTAACCCTCCACATTATTCATAGCTGACTTCATGAATACTTTCTAAGCACTGAAATAACTCCTGAGTGTCTCGGAATGTTGCTGTTTTTCTGCAAAGCCAGATCAAGGTATGCACGAAAAGGCTTTTCTCACACCTGTGTCTGATGTACATGATTGGATCGTGTTTGACTGTTGTTGAGTGCCTAAATTTAGAGTTGGGATTGAAAATGACTAAAACATTTTACAAAGATAAAGTACGAGCAAACTTAAAAAGATGAGCTAGAACACAAGTGTTGCATTTACTGTACAATCCAGAGTCCATTTTCTGCAAAACCACTGATATGTGTGAGCTGGAGTCTCCAAACCAAGTTACATGTTTTCACATCTACAGACGTGTATATATACATGATCACTCCTAAAACTCCCCATACTCCAGGGTCATAATTTGAGATGGCTGCTCCTAACGTTAAGCTGTAGACTTTCCAGTTTTTTAGAGGCTCTGTCTTTTCTGTGTCTAGTTTATGAAGATGTATGCACAAAACTGTCCCACTGGTGTTTGTGGACGATGATCAGAAAGTTAGCCAAAACTGGCTCCGTCTAACGATTCTATCAGCCCTGACTGAGGGAGTGTTTGTGTGTAGCAGCACGGGGGCAATTTTCATGACATGTCTTTGTGTTTTCTGTCACAGTCCAACCTGTTTGCAGCCATCTCGCTTTGGGAGCTCAATGTTGGCTGTTGCCTCTATCTGTCTTTATATAAAAATTTAATCACTTCCTGTGTGCAGAGCAGGAATGTTGCTGGGCAACAAAAGACATGAACTCTGGAATGCTGAGAAACAGATAGTCTTGTGCAGCTTAATCAGCTTTGTGTGAACTCATTTGACAACAGTTTGTTTACACTTCAAAGTTACGCACTACTGCTTTAACTCGGGGGTGATTGTGCCCGACTTTTAAGGAAAGCAAACGCTTTACAATAAGGGTGCATTTATTAACATTCGTAAATTATGTAATTAGCATTTACTTACTATAAATGATTGTTTTAAGTAAACATTTAATCTCGTTACTCAGGTTAATTAAAGGTATTATTTCATACATTATTCTAGGCTTTAGAATGCTTTAGAATGCTTCTGGTTATTACTGTAAACACAGCAATAACTCTAAAACCCAATTACAATGACGTTGGGACGGTGTGTAAAATGTGAACAAAAACAGAACACAATGATTTGCAAATCCTTTTCAACCTGTATTCAGTTGAATACACTTCAGTGACAATATATATTTAATGTTCCAACTAATAAACTTTATAGCTTTTTGCAAATATAGACTCATATTAAATTTGATGCCTGCAACATGTTCCAAAAAAGCTGGGACAGCTTTTGTTTACCACTTTGTTACAGACTGTGAGGATACTAATTGTTGAAGCTTTGTTGGTGCAATTCTTTCTCATTCTTGCTTGATGTATGACTTCAGTTGCTCAACAGTCTGGAGTCTCCATTGTCTTATAAATGTGTGGTGCTTCATAATGCACCACACATTTTCAATGGTAGACAGGTCTGGACAGCAGACAGGACAGTCTAGTACCTGCACTATGTTTCTACAAAGCCATGCTGGTGTAACAGTTGCAGAATGTGTCTTGGCTTTGCAGAAATAAGCAGGGATGTCACTGAAAAGGACATGGCTTGGATGGCAGCATATGTTGCTCCAAAACCTGTATGTGCCTTTCAGCATTAATGGTGCCTTCACAGATGTGCAAGTTACCCATGCCATGGGCACTAACACACTTCCTTGCCATCACAGATGGCTTTTCAACTTTGAGCTGATAACAATCTGGATCGTCCTTTTCCTCTTTAGATAGCAGGTGCTTTTTGAGTCTTAACCTAACCTCATTTATCACCAAGAAACTGTAATTTCCTCATAACAGACAAAAACACCTCAGGCAGTTGAAACATTATCACATTTAAAAGCACAACTGTAGATTGTGATAAACAATTTAATTCAACTCAATACAATTTTATTTGTATAGCGCCAAATCACAACATACATTATCTCAAGGCACTGTACATAGTAAGGCCAAAACCTTTACAATATTACAGAGAGAAAAGAAACCCAACAGTTCACACAATAAGCAAGCACAAAGCATCAGTGGAGAGAAGTTGAAGTTGTCACTACTCAGTGTTATGGGAATAGATGGCTCAGTAGAGCAGTGACTCTGTGTCAGCCTGGCTACAGTGCTGAACAGAAACTTTGGATTATTCTTGTTTTCTTCAATTAAAGAAGCTGCTCTAGCTTTATGAAGGGGTTTTATAAGCTACAAGACCATCTAGGCTAGACCAAGACCTTCTAGGCTACATGAAATTCTAGATTTTCTTTCTAATCTACATAAAGCCTGAGTATGAGCATTAAACCATGGTGCTACTCTCCTGTAATTCATCACATTCTTTTTGACGGGGGCAACATTATCATTACATGTAGTATGCAGTGAAGCTGCTGCATTATCAACAAGATTATCAATGAAAGTGGGTGTAAAATCACAGCTGTTAACTTCAGGTGTACTTACAGTGCAGCATTGTTTAACACTGTTAAACAATGGCTGCACTGTCTCTTTGAAAATATTAATATTATTATCAGGCAGGCACTAACTGTAGTAGTATTTTGTCGTAGTTAAGTTGTTGTAGTTAGTTATTGTGCAATTAAATGTGAAATCCTGTCATGTAAATCATGGTCAGTTAAGAGGGGATTTTGGGGAGAAATATTTGTTTTCTAAATCTATGCCATAAGTGAGTACAAGATCAAGGGTGTGACTAAGGCAGTGGGTGGGTTTATTCACATGCTGAGTGAAACCAATTGACTCTAACAGTGAATTAAATGCAGAACTAAGATTATCACTTTCTGTTCTTAGCACTAACTCAGTTAAGAATTCAGAGAACTCTGACAGAAACTCTGAATAAGGTGCAGGTGGACGATAAACAGTGACTATCAGAACCGGTTTCTGTGATTTTAAACTAGGATTAAATAGACTAAGGATAAGGCTTTCAAAAGATAAGTATACAGGTTTGGGCTTGGGGTTAATTAATAGACTAGTATTAAAAATGGCTGTGACTCCTCCTCCTCCTCAGCCTGAGCTTCTGGGAATATGGTTGTGTTAGTATGTGTGGATGGTGATGACTCATTTAAACTAACATATTCTTCTAGACTGTGTCCATGCAAAGAGTCATTTTAGCTCAGACATGTGACCTCACACGTGTGATTTGCAGACATCTACTGTACAACAGTATCATGTGATTCTGGTCAAAAGGTGGAATTTCTAACAGTGCAAAACATTTTAAACTGTAGATTGAAAAATTAGCAACCATATGTTCTTCATTTCAGGATGTGCTTGAACAACAGGACAAAGGACAAAGTTTCTTTCTATTCGCAACACAGAATATCTGAGGAGTGAGTCCTTTGTTGTTCCTGTTTGTTTTTCTGTGAAGAATGTGCCATAGGTGTTTCAGGACGACATAAATTGAACCTGGTATACAGTGCCACCTGGTGTTCAAAAGGGAACTATTCTATGTCTCACTAACACTTCTGAAAGTGATTTTGAAAAGCATTAAAATTTTTAAGTCAAGTTAAATTGTGCTTTGGTAGTGGAAAGAGAAATTAATGCTGCATACCTTTTTAAAAGACTTTTGTGAAAACCTTCTGTCTCATAGTTTATATGCCACAATGCAAAGCAAACAATCAATAATTTAATAAAAATAAAAAATTAGTTTACTCACTCGATTCTTTCTACTGCTTTATCCTCCACTGAGCGTCACAGGGGGCGCGCTGGTGCCTAACTCCAGCTGACATGGGGTGAGAGGCGGGGTACACCCTGGACATGTCCACCACAGGGCCACATAGAGACACACAATCATTCACTCTCACATTCACACCTACGGGCAATGTAGAGTATCTAATTGGCCTAATCCCCAAATCTGCATGTTTTTGGACTGTGGGAGGAAACTGTAGGACCCAGTGAAAACCCACGCACACACGGGGAGAACATGCAAACTCTATGTAGAAGGGCTCTTGTTCCGACTGGGTCGCAAATTATAAAGGTCCCATATGGTTTCATGGGCTTCCCATGTGGGCAAACATGGGAACTGCCTGTTTATGCATATATAATATCTAATCATCCTATCACACACAGCAGCAACTCAGTGCATTTAGTTTGTAGACATGCCACTCTTGCAATTATTCACCTATTAGATGGAAGCAGTACATGTTGTCAATGCAATACTTAATGCTCTATTGGACTCTTAAAGGAACTATAATTTAAAAAATGGAATTATTGAAGAAGACTAATTGATTGAGACCACATACTCCTCAGGCAAATGTGTGTGTGTGCAGTAAAATGTAAATAGTGTTAAGGGTAATGTTAAGGTAATTAAATGATTATGGATCAAATTTGTGTGAGTATGTATGTTTGTGTGTGCGTGTGCGTGTGTGTGGTATTCCTTATGTTGTGGAGACCTAACTCTGTTTACAGTCACATTATAGGGAAAATCAAGTCCCCATAACAATGTAAATGACTGCAGTTTTAAAGTTAGGCAGAGGTTAAGGTTAGGTTAAGGTTAGGATACCAGTAACTATGGTTAAAGTTTCATTCTCCAGGAAATGAATGTGAGTCAAAGCAATGTCCTCTGATGTCATGGAAACCAGTGTGTGTGTGTGCGTGTGTGTGTGTGGTTGCTGAAAGGGATCCACACTGTAATGCATTCCTACTGGTGTGACCTTCTTGATGTGAGATTCTAATTCTATACTGTAAACAAGTTATATATGGAGGTGCAGATGAGTGAAGGGTGGTTGACTCTCTGACGCAGGAACAAGTGCAGATAATAACACACGGAACACAATAATATTTACAATAAGAGTAAGGTTGTACTGACAGATGAAATGTTGTCCGTCTTCTAAAACTACAAAACACACATCAAATTTACTTTGTGTGACCACATATCTTAAAGATCTATGTCATGTAAAGTTAGTTATGAATATTTGATACTTGTCATTGTTAAAGGCTTTTTCCAAATGGAAACCAAAGTTTGTGTCGCTTTTAAGACTGCTCACTTCCTGCACCAAAGTCCATAGAGAAAATAAGCATTTTAATATCATGGCACATATGAAATACTGATATATTACTGCTTTCATAAGTTAAAATGTATATTTTGTGACTTTATTGTTTGAAATCCTTTCTTCAGATTTACCTCAGTGGCACAAACAGATGAGGCAGCAGTAGAGTAGCAGCTCCTGTGTTCCCATGTGCTTAAAATGCCGGTTTTGTAAATGGACTTTGGTGCAGGAGAGTGAGTGGTTTGGAAAACATTACATAAGACACTGACCTGGGCTAAGAGCAAGACACTGTCATGATTTTTCTATGTAATTTTTTTATTTATTTATTGTTTTTTGATGACATGCATTACTCAAAGTCATCTTTGTCACATGGATGTTTTTTTTTGTTGGCAGAGGATATAAACCGGTTTAAAGAAGTCTCTGAGCTTAAAGTGAAGACCCATTTATATTCATTATACTCATTTTTGTCTGTTTACCTCTGTCCCAACCGTTATCCCTGTCACTACACTCCGTACCTCCATGCATCTTGGTATGGACGTTACCCAATACTGTACTTCCTAGCCATGTGCCAAGTTGCAGGTGTAAACAAACATGGTGACCATTGCAGAAGTTATTTTATTTTGCTTGATCTTTTGAAACTTTCTGATATTTTTAAATGCCTCTTTAAAAATAAATGCCTCTTTTAAAAAAATAGCCTCTTTTTCTGTTTTCGTAACTGATCAGACTATTGACTCAATACTGCCCCCATAATTTTTGATGGTATCGTTGTTTTTCGTCCATCATCGTGAGCTGTCACTCTCAAAATTTAAGCAAGTGAGAACAAAAGGCTCTGTCCGTTTCTTGGGCCAACAGAAATATACTGGATTTAACTGATCAATTACAATTAAATCTGGAATATTGATGTAAAGACTGAAGTTCCTGAAAGAAGAGTCAAAGATGTGGAACAATACACAACAGACAGATGATGTTGCTGTACCGTATCTGGACTGGAGACAACATGTCGCACTTATGCAGCTGCTGACAGAGAGGGTTGAATTGCAGTCACTACATTCCTCAATAACAAGAACATTCCTATTGACAGTAAAAACATAGCTGCTGTCACACAGTACACCATAAACAAAACAGTAGGACAAATATTGTCATTCAATTTGTGAGTGGAAAACACATAAATGACATTAACTATAAAGCATGCAAAATAATTATAAATATAAAATAAAGAAATGGGCAAGAAACTGTAAAATGATGATCACAGTGGAAAAATATTTTACTTTTATTTTGTTTTGTTGGGAAATGTAATCATGGGCTATTGCATTGAGTCTCAAGTCAAATTAATGTGTGTGAGTTTTCAGTTATTTATTTTAATAGTAGGAGTCTCTATAACAGGGGTCAGCAAGTAAGTTTGGTCAAGGACCAATTTTCTTTTTCTAAGCAAATAAATAGCAGGCCAAAACATTTTTTTCTTCTAAACATTTTTTTCCAATCAAAATAGCCAATTCAAAAAAATTAATACTTTTGTTTAAAAAATGTACCAAAAAAAATTGTCTGACTGTTACAAGTGCTTAAAACATCTTAATTCAGAGTTAGACACAAATGTATGTGAGATGTGGAGTCAAAAAATGCTGTTAACAAACAACATTTTCACAGTTTTTTGTGGTCAAAAAGAGGTAATATTTAATCTGTGACTTAAATAGTGTCCAGCCCACCAACATACAGTCTATAGTGATTTATTTTGAATTGCCACAAGGGGGAGTCTGCATTTTTCCAGTCATCCCAGGACCTCATCTTTTACTGTATAATGACATTCTTTAAGATTCTTGTTTTTCACGTGTAAAATGTTGAGTAAAATTTGTTTGTAACAACAGTTTGTTTCACTTTATGTACAAGTATTGTATATTCAAATGCATTTTTGGTGCACATTTTCTAAAAACTATCTGGAAAAAATAAAAGATGAAATATTGTAAAGTTTGTGGGAAAAAAATCATAAATTACTTTGTTGTTGATCACATCATCCACTATTTACCTCAGTGAAACAATATAAACTCTATTAAACATATTTAACTATAATTAACCCTGATATTAATCACTTTTTTTTTACAGTCATCACAATAACATTGTGAAATTGCTGTGGTTCATATGGTCCCAATGTGCCAAATACTGACAATGGGAAAACATATTTTGAACTTAGTGTAAGACCAGTAGAGCAGTTATGACGTACCCAGTGTACAGTGTGAACTTTCCATATCTATGGGTGTTTGAATGTTTGGCCCTGCATGGTTTGGCCCAGATGCTTGACATCATTTGCCCACCCCCGCCACCCCCCCACCCCCACCCCCCTCTGTGTCCTGCAGAGGTGATGGAGTGAGTTTCATGTGGGTGTTCCTAATAAAGTGACACTTAACACATTCATACTTACAGAAGAGGAGTTGTTATTGTAACATGAGCACTGACAGTCATGTCGTTAACAGTAGTGTATTTGTGTGTGTTGGTGTGTGCGTGTGCGCGCGCGTGTTGCTGTTCACTGGCAGAGAAATGAGAACGTTACGTAAAATGACGTGTGCGTGTGTGACCAGGTCACTCGCTCCTTGTTTACTATCATACAGTAAAGCCAGTGAAGGCGCTGCTGCTCTCTGATTGGCTGGCTACCGCCCACCGCGCTCCTTCATTGGCTGACGTCCTTAACTTAAACGAGAGTCTGAGTTGCAGCAGAACACTCGTGACTGTTTATCCTAGACTTTTTATTCTGCTCTTATGCTTATTTATTTCCTTTTCTTTAAAACAAACAAAAAAAAACAAAGTATATATATATCTAAAAATAATACATTAGTTGGATATTTGAGGATGACGAGTAAGATGAAGCTGGTGCGTTCTCTGGTGAAGACTGCAGCTCTGGCCAATGTGCCCAAACACATCGACCACTTTTCCAAATTCTCTCCTTCTCCTCTGTCCATGAAGCAGTTCCTGGATTTTGGTGAGTGTGATTTATCAATATTAATCATAGCAATAATAATAATAATAATAATAATGATAATATTAATCTATCTTCAACTGATTAATGATTTGTAAATATATTATAATGTAATTTTTGCATGCATATACGCACTGTTGCTTTGCAAAGCATGTGGACAAAACAGTTTGAGTTGTAAATCATCGAAAAAACAAAAACCCTCATCTCTATGACTCCATGGCTATAACTCATTCCCTCACAATGATTCATTCATTGATGCATTGTTGCTCATTTGCAATATTTTCAGTTTATTACGCTGTAATTGACTGTTTATTACATCACTTGCATGTCTTTGAAGGGTTTTATTTTCTTGTGTATGACAATACATCATAATTACATTCCGAATAATTTAGTTAGTCAATAATAAATAAAGATAATAATAATAATAATAATAATAATGATAATAATAATAATAGTTTTTTAAGGTCACTGAAGCTGCTCTACAGAGTTGAGGGGAAAAACACAAACAACACTAAACAATAACATAATATTACTACATAAAAATAAAAAAAAACTATAGATGATGAATGTAGTTTTTAAAAGCCTTTGTGGATGGATGAGGTTTTTGATGTGGATCTCTGCTGGTGGAGTTGTTCAGTGGGTGAGACGTGCCCTTGGTTGCCAGGTCTGCATAACAGAATCCACACACAGCACATGGACAAGTGGAAGGGAATTGGGCTTGGAATCAGAGGGTTGCTGGTTAAAATCCCAGAATATATGAAGGGCTGAGGTGCCCCTGAAAAAGGTACCTGACCCCTGTTGCTCCCGCTTCCCTGGAAGTGCTGCCCTCTGCTCCTGTGGCCTATTTGTGTATTGTCACAAATTTGTCTAAAAGAGAAAAAAAAAAAAAAAAAAAAAAAAAACTTGGCCACACCTGGCAACCATGGAAGGAGGTGTATCTCCTGAGGGGCCAGGGTACACAACAACACATAAATATTACTAAATATTAGCGCAAAATTAAAAATAAAATACAAGCAATAAAAATGTAGAGTAAAGTGTAATGGTTGTGCAATTTGTCAGAGCAAGCGATAAGATAAGATTTGGGAAGTAAACATGCCATATGATATAGAAATGACAATGCAGGGAAGGACGGAAGCCTTCAAGGCTCATTGAGGGTAATATGTGAAACAATGGATTATAAGAAAGAAGCATTTTCTCCATGAATTCAGTCAAGATTGATCCCATGTGCACAGGCAGTAGGCTGAGGTCATGGCCCGTTAGGCTGAGGTCATGGCCCGTTAGGCTGAGGTCATGGCCCGTTAGGCTGAGGTCATGGCCCGTCTGGTGTTTTTCTCATGACTGTGATGTCATCGTTGTCTCACCTCAGCAGTGGAGAGGACAGAAGTGTAGTGTAAATGGCGTTAAAGCTGGGAATAGCAGGATGGTTTAGAAGTTACTGATCAAAAATATCAGAGTAGATGACCAATCACAGTGCAGGTCATGGAGACACAGAGCTTTAAAAAAACAGAGACTCTGGCAATAACTGAAATTCAATACTTAACTATTTTTTCCAGTTTTCCTGCCTACGGCTGCTTTAAATCCAAGACTGAATTCAAATAAGACTCTCAATGCTTTTTGTGACTACATTTTAATTGTAACTGTAATGAAATAGTCATGTTCCACCTTTACTGGTGAACACTGTGGAGCTAAACTGAGGATGGTAAAGTCCTCTTTGAGGTTAGATGATAAAAACCAGTAAGAACTTGTTTGTGACCGTAACATTCAAACCTGGTCCTTTCTGCCTTTTCAGGTTCGACCAACGCCTGTGAGCGTACGTCGTTTGTCTTTCTTCGCCAGGAGCTTCCTGTCCGTCTGTCCAACATCATGAAGGAGCTCAATCTGCTGCCAGACCGGCTGCTGGCCACGCCCTCTGTCCAGCTACTGCAGACCTGGTGAGAACTCACAGTGGAACCCAGAATACTCTGACTTCCTGTGTAATCTGGCTTTTAACCTTATTCTGAAGATGAAATTATGATGATTACGTGATAAATTATTATTACTAGTTCCATTTCTGAGTGTTTTGTCTCACCTGCATACATTAATGTTTTGAAAACTCTAAATAGACATCATAATCAGATTAAGACTATTAATTAAGATTATTACAAGGCAAAACAATAAATAGTTTGGGTTTTTAATGTCTGGGCAGTGGTATATTAGTTTACTGTTAAAAATACTTAAAAAAAATGTTGAATTCAAAATTCCAAAACTAAACAAATTCATGCTCATTTATTTTATTTGTTATAATCACTTTTTTAACTTGTATTTCATTTTTCATTTTCTCCACATAACTGCTTCAGATACTCCCACAAACAGGCGCATCTGTACCATTACCAAACAGCTGTACTGGGGATGTTCTGCAACATGCTTTAAAACAGTGGTTCAAAAAACATGGGTCAGGACCCACACATGAGATTTTCGTTGGGGTCCCCAAACAAATTTGCATAATTCTCCCAAACCTTAAAGTTAAGTTTAGATGTATATGTTTTAAATAACATGTATAACGTGTATAAAATCCAACCATATCTATTGGGAAGAGATATATATCCACATATAGTAAGTTTGTCATATTAGTTTTTGTTTGTCTTCATATTAGTTGCTTAGAAAATGTTACTTTTTCTCAGAATGACTCTATGTAGGTTATCAGGTATTTTAATCGGTTCATAACACTGTCTTTGCTCATGTACAGTTGTCAGGAGAGAAGGTGATTGTGTGCTGATAGTTTCACTGTTTTACCTTATATTCCAAGAACTCATTTTTTTTCCAGAACATTCTCCTCCAGTATTGTCACTCCATGTTTCCTTTGATTTCTCCTAACAGAGCAGAGTATAAAACAATTTTAAAATGCACACAAAAAAGCAACTGAATCACTGATTTTGAAAGGTTTGCTTTGTATTTTTACTTCAGGTCCAATGTAATACTGTAGTGTTGTTTCAAAAACAGCAAGTTAAATCCTCCTTCCATAATCTTTTCCAACTCTGTCCATTCCTTCACATCAACTTCCTCACAACAAAGTGTTACAACTTTTTTTTTTTTAATCCAGCTGCTACAAATAGCAGGTCAACACTGACCTGTGGGCCCGGTTGTAATCGGATATTACTGTACATAGCAATGTAGCGCAGACGATGAGAGAGTGAGCCTGAACTTTGTCCCAGTTCCTCTTCTAGCCCCCGCCTTTCTCCGCCTGTGTTTTCCTCATCCTGCTCACTTGTTGTTGCAGCTGAGGGGAACACAATGTTCAGAACAACAGCCACGCTGTTGAGTGATAAAGATAGTTCTTTTTCTTAAAGTCATCCATTAAGGATGAGAATACATGTTTAAGAGTGTGTTTGGTTAATGCCATTACATGTCTTTACACACAGGACCTTGGCGATTTGGGAAAAAAGAAGTAGGACTTTGGACATAATCTGTTGAACTCATTTCTTCTGCAAGGCGCTGTTTGATGTAATCTGAGAGGGCTACTTCCAGATTTGGTTTGACCTGAATGTTGCAATGTAAAAAGATGTTAATCACATAGGATACTGGGGAGAAGAGTGTGTTTAGGACCGGTTTCTTCCAGTTTGTCTTTGTTTTGCTAAATGTTTACATCATCATGGTGGGGCCTCTCTGGGAGCTTTCTAGGAATGTGGTTTCTCAGCACTCCCCTACATTTCTTAGTAGGGGTACAAAAGTGGGCTGCAGCCTGAGAGTGCCAATGCGAATGCAGACAGTGTTCAATGAAGTGGTTGGGAGGGTCATGGATTAAGAAGAAAAATGAGGCAGAAGGAGGAAGTACAAGCTGTTTGGATCTTAACAACAGTTTTCCAACCTTGAGAATGCATAAAGTCAGATTTATTTCACTTCTTCAAAAGACATGTGAAGCAGCTATTTACGGACTAAAAGTATGGAAAGAGGATTGTAATGTTGTGTAGCCATGAATTGAAGCCTTCTCTGGACTTCCTCTCACTCACATCCAATAATAATCCCTGACCAAGCAGGGTAGTTCCAACATTGCAATTTTATTTCTTCTTGAACCATTAATATTCAACTCCGATGTCACCTTCAATAGTTGCCCTCAAAAACATAAACAGGTAGTAACGAGAAGCAGGAGGAATGTAAATAAGAAGCCATAAATACACATATACGTGTGTCATGTATATAATTAGGGCTACAACTAATTATTATTTTCGTGTTTGATTAATCTCTTGATTATTTTTTCGATTAATTGATTACGTGTTTAGCCAGTAAAATGTCAGACAATGCTGAAAAACACTGATCACTGTTTACCGCACCTGGAAATGTTGATGTTCTTAAATAACTTGTTTTGTCCATAAACCAAAATGATTCACTTTTGATGATTTCCTTGTTGTATGGAGCAAAGAAACCAGAAAATATTCAAATTTAAGAGGCCGAAATAATCTGAAAGTTTGTTTAAATTATTGAAAAGAAAAAACACTCAAACCGATTGATTATCAAAATACTTGACGATTAATTTAGTAATCAATTAATACTAATTGAATAATCATTGCAGTCCTAATCATAATATTAACATTATGACACATATCTTTCCTTATGAATGGAATAATGCCATAACATATAACATAACCTCATACATATGCATAATTTATGATTAAAAGAAAAAAAAATAACTGCATGAAGGCAAAATAGGTGAAATTTTTAATCCTAAAAGGAAGGAAAAAGGTCTTTGGGAAAATGTAAGAGCTCTGCATTGTTTCTCATACTCGCTGTTTCTGACTGACAGCAGAGTCAGCACAGTGATAGAGACACAGTGCAAACATGCTATCAGAAGTAAGCCTATTAACAGGTCGATGACCCCAGGATGTTCCACATGAACAGTACAGAGCTCAGATAGTGAATAAAGAAAAACAAGAGCTCTGTCTACAACTAATGATGTGACTGATACTAGGCATTGTCATGAAACCAAAAATATTAAATACACAGTTCACAGTTCACATGATTCACAGAGCACATCATGTGTACATAATCTAACAGGAAAAGCCTGCTACTGGCTGTCCCTGCGTCTCTAATAACAAACAGCAAGTAGTGCTAATAGATTATCCAGTGACTTGTTGCTCGTGATCTGCTGGCTGGTGGGTCCTCTCAGAGTTCAGGAATCTTCTCTTTGAATTGCTCACATACAACATGTCAGGACTGGTGATGGATGGCAGTGTTTACAGTCTGCTCTCTGTCCCCCTCCACTTCTCTCTTTTTTCCTGTCTCTAAGTGTGTTGCAATATATCCAACACTTGCTATAGGGTCTTATGTGGTGTGTTTATTGTGCTGGAGATACCTCCACCCCCCCCATACTGGAGATGAACGTGTGTCAGATAGTGAAGGATGGAAAATGGATCATGTGATATTATGTTTTTTTTTATGTCATTGTGATATACTGTGTATTGCAGTATTAAAGAATATAGGCACAGCCATAGCCCCATTGAATAGCCCCACTCTGAATATATTGGAGTTGACTGTGATGAGGAATGTATCATCTGCATATAAAAGAACAAAAATGATGAAAATCACTGAAAAATATGTGTAAACCATTGTTACCATTATTGATAGAATCTGTTATTTAGCTTCGTAAATGTTGCTACTAAATCATCTGCAGGTGGTGCTGGGAGTATCTTTCATCGTGAAAGTGAGACTGATCAAGAACGGATGTGTCACCTACAGCAAGATCTAAATATTATTTAGAGTTTTGTTTGAATGAAGTGGCCAAAAGGTATAGCATGACACGTTTGATCTAACTGACCTTATGTAACATTGTATGTCTCTGTGATGTGACATTTACGATGACGATGCTCATAACGCTCTCCTTTGTTTGTGTTCTCTCAGGTACATCCAAAGCCTGATGGAGATCCATGAGTTTCTGGACAAGAACCCTGATGACCACAGAGTCCTGGAGACGTGAGTGGGAGAGGGCGGAACAGATTTTGGACATCGTAGTCTTCACTTTTGCCAACTTTTCTAACTTACCTCTTGTCACTTCATTCTCTCTTCCGCCTCTGTCCCCAGGTTTGTGGAGGTCTTGGAGGCCATCAGGAACCGGCACAATGAGGTGGTCCCCACCATGGCTCAGGGAGTTATCGAGTATAAGGACTCTTATGGCCAGCATGACCCCGTCACTGACCACAACCTCCAGTACTTTCTGGACCGCTTCTACACCAGCCGAATCTCCATCCGCATGCTCATTAACCAACACAGTGAGCCTCCCACAAATAAACAAACTGCATTCAGATTCATGAATTGAAACTAACTTGACCACATGACCAGGTTTCACAGTGACCATCATAATGGAGACATTAGTAATAATCAGATTATGCTCTGTAACATAAACAGGAATGCATATGGAATATTAGCACCTCCAAGTAAACTGCATGATCTCAATACTTCACAGCTCATAAACTGCAACCCTTGGTAGTTGTAGTAGGAAGAATAACTGGTTTATTTTTCTGTTCTATCTTGCAGCTCTCGTTTTCAACGGCAGCACAAACTCCGCCCACCCCACCACCATTGGCTGTATTGACTCAAAGTGTGAAGTGATGGAGGTTGTACGAGGTAAGTAGACCTTTATGGCACAAAGTACATTTACTAGGCAAATAAGCAACACCTTACACCTCTTATTAACTCATATTAAAGTAAAATAAAAGGTATTAGGAATGCCATTTGGCTGTAATTGCTGAGAATCTGATGGAAAATTTCCCTATCTTGAAGATCTTGAAGTGATAAATAGGTTTGCTACACTAGAAACCAGTGAACAGATACAGAATTATGCAGTTCAAGTATTAATTATTAATCCTTCATTTTTATTTACCATTGTCTTGTTGATTAAGCATCAAAACAGGACTAATGTTTGGTTTGATTTTGACCTAATTTTCCTGTCTGGCCAAATGTGATTTGGATGAGCACTGCCTTGAAAATATTTTAATGTGTGCATGAATTTGCTTATAAAAATGCTTGAAAAATGCAAAATCTAAAATTAAAAGGAAAGGAAAGTGAATAAAATGTTTGCATGCTTGGCATTGCTATTGATGCCCTTAGTGATAGATTTGTTTCTATGAAATAAACCTTAAAGGTGTGCACTTCATAAGTAAATACATTAAAACGTCAGAAGAGCACCAACCACCTTATTTGCTGTCACAAAAGCAGTCCACTGTGACAATTTCTTGTGTGTCAGCATCCAAAATAGCACACATATGCACACAGAAGGGGAAGCACATTAAAAAGTGCTAATTGCAGCATTTACAGTGTACAGCACGCACTTTCTGTCCCCACTGCCATTATATACAGTCCATAGTCCATTTTACATTCATAGCCAAGTATCTGAATCAGACTGATCTGAGGAACAAAGCCTTTCATGAGCTGAAGAGAAGCCGATTTAGTGAGCTGTTGCTTTTTCATTTAGTGGACTGTTTTATAGCTGCTGGTTATGATCCAAAACAAACAACACATTAATTTTTTTATTGACAGTGTTAAGCTTTTATTATATCAGTTAATCTTTATGTATGTTATTTTGCAGGGCAAAGAAAAGGACAGGTTTTTAATCTCTCTGTGTTTTATAGATGCATATGAGAGTGCTAAGTTGCTGTGTGAGCAGTATTACCTGGGAGCACCTGAGCTGGAGCTGGGGCAAATGAATGGTGAGACGCATGCACACTTTGACAAAATGCGAACGCACTTACTGTTTCTTTTTTTTTAGTTAATGGTGTTTGCAGCTGCAGAGCACTGACCATTCTATCTTATTTTTCCTCCTCTAGCTAACAACATCAGAGATCCTATCCAGATTTCATACATCCCATCTCATCTGTACCACATGCTCTTTGAACTCTTCAAGGTAACAAAGTAACACACCACAGTGGTGATAACATTGTTACAATTCATGAGTTGCTGGATACTATAATCTATCTATCTAGGAGACCCTCTCTTTCTAGGAATGAAAAAAATAATTTAAGAAAAATCCGGGTGACCACCTGTCTGACCAGCTCTCAGTGTAGAGTATAGGTGGTCACACGCAGAGCATTGAGTTCACTGCAGTTCATTTAGGGCAATGTGTTGTTTGACATGTGGCTACTTCGGGGACTCAACTGTCGTTACATAATCGAACAAAGGTTAACCTGATACTAGAGAAGCAAATGACCTAACATCAGTGCTCAACCAGGCTTAGAAAAGCTTACATTTTTACCTAGGATTTAATTTCCTCATATAACTGATGAACAGTTGTATATAGTACAGTACAGTTTATACAACAATGAGCAGGCTTTGGTTGCCTGTAGTTAAATGCTGCATTATGTTTACATTGGGAAGTTAGAGCTGGAAATGATGTCACCTCCAAATTCAGCATGTTATGGAGAGAAGTTGGAAAAAAAAGGATTGGGTTGTGAGGGTCTTTAGAGTTTCCAAGTTGGAAATCTTTTTTATTCCAGAGGCCAGAAAAGTCTGTTGACTGAAATGTACTGCCTTTTTATATATCAAATGGCGAACAGCAAACAGAAGTATTGATCCCGATATCAGTTGTCTTCTCTCAGCTAATGTTGCCAGATGATATCACCAAAGGGTTCTGACATTGACAACAATATTGACCTCATTGTGCTAATAAACCTCCCCGTGCCCTCGCCACAGAATGCCATGAGAGCAACCATAGAGAATCATGAGGCCAGCAGCACTCTACCACCTATCAAAGTCATGGTCGCGCTTGGTGGAGAAGACCTGTCAATCAAGGTGAGTCAAGTGCAGTCAGTACATTTAATCCATTGATTAGAAAAAATGGGTCCTATATGTTAGTCCAAATAAATAGGACTTTAATACATTTAAATATGTTAGTCCAAATTAAATTGTAGGCCTACTAAATTGAAGTAGGAATAACAGTATAATAAAATTGCAATGTTGGTCATAACAGTGACACAGTTACGGTCTCTGGGCTTTGACCCCAGGAGGCAACAGACAGAAAAACATCCTGACCAGTGCAGTTTTGGAGTGACGAAGACACCCAATTAATGCTGTCTGCTCAAAGAATGAATTTTTTTTTTAAGTTAATGGATTGTAGGAAGACAGTGAAGCAGCACTCAACATGGTACCTACTAGCTGCCAGGTAAACTTGGGTTGATCAAGTCTAAGGTTCAAGTTACAACTATTTATGTTTGAAGGTTCTGCATGAATCTGACATTTTCACCTCCATAAAATAAATAAATAAATAGAAGCAGATAGGTATAAATAAAACTCACTTTCTTTAAAAAAGAAAAAAAAAGCACAGTAAACCCTCACTGAAGTATGTTACTACTGCCCCATGTGCAAAGTATGCTGAATATAACACAGAGAAAGTGATTTTGCCATTTGTCCAATTGTTCTTGGTGTCCCTGACTCACCTCTATATAGAAACGTAATTAGGTTGTATAAACCACATAAAACCACATTATTATCCACCCAGATACAGAGTCCATTCATTGATATCATTGGCTCCTGGCTTCCACATTTATACAGGATCAATCCGACACACTTTTAGCTGATAACCTGCTACCTTTGCTCCAATGCTTGGGTGGACACACACACACACACACACACATTTGTGCAGCATTCATAGTGAGGACACTCATAGACATTATATATTCCCTAGCTTATTACTCTAGCTTATTACTCTGACCTTAACTAACACTAACCTAAACCCAATTCTAACTGTAACCCTAAAACCAACTCGACCCTCAAAAAGCCATTTTAAGGGGTGACTATGGTATATACTTTCTTTTTGTTCCTCAGAAAGATACCCATACAAGAACAGACACACACTTGTACAGTCTAGTGTGGCTGGTTGTGGCAGGTTCTTACTGACAAACAAATATTATTCAAATGGTTGCTTGAGGGTTAGGACTTGGTTTCAGGAATATGGTTAGAATTAATTAAGGGTAATGAGTTGGGTTTTGGTATTTACCTGTATTATCTGGGGTCAGGATAAGGGTTGGATTTGAATATTTAGTTGGTAAAATTTAGGTTATGCTAAAGGAATACCATTGTTCATTTAGTCGTGATAGTCGACATGTACGCATTGCTTTTAAATGGTTTTGTTTGAGAGCTCTGTTAAGGCCATGTATTGTTTGAGCTTCACTGCGTGAGACATGATTTAATTGGCTCAAGCTCAGGTTTCCACTTTGACAGTTGAACAAATTTCAACCTCCACCACATGCAGTGTAAGCAAAGCAAAGCAAAGCAGCAGATCCACAGTGCAGCTGGGCAACACTTGACCCAAACTTATTTAAAGTGAATGAACAGTGTTCTAGTTGGTGCTTCCACTAATGTAAAAAGTAAATTGAGTGTTTCACAACTTTCTTTTCCATGCTGTCCTCAGATGAGTGATAAAGGAGGTGGCGTTCCCTTTAGAAAGACAGAACGCCTCTTCAGCTACATGTACTCCACTGCGCCAAGACCTTCCATAGGAGATAAACACAGAGCCCCACTGGTAAAGAGATCAGACAAAAAGAATCACACATTCAAAAACAATGTTGATGTGTGAAAAGACCTAACGTGTGTATATGTGTGTGCAGGCAGGGTTCGGCTATGGTCTGCCCATCTCTCGGCTCTACGCTCGTTACTTTCAGGGAGACTTGCAGTTCTACTCTATGGAGGGTTACGGCTCTAATGCAGTCATTCACTTGAAGGTAATATATGAAACGAACACATTTTCCCATCAGCATATTAGCCTGATTGGCTACTTAAATCAGGACCACAGTTAAATATGATTTTACTAATCCTAACATGCTAGTAAGATTAAGAAGACCTTTTAATTATTTTGCCAGCTAAATACATTTTTTTCCAAATTAACCAGAAGGGGCGATTTATTAACCTAGGATTTAATTTCCTCATATAACTGATTACAGTATGTAATCCTGACTTACTTTGTGCTTTTATTTTGAAATAAATGTAAGTGTAAGTGTGTGTATGTGTGTGTGTGTGTGGGGGGGGGGGGGGGGGGGGGAAAAAAAAGGGGGGGGGGAGGCAATAAATAATAAAGTGCAACTATGTAGGAATTTTACCCTAATTTAACAGCTTCAGAGTCATTATGATGATTAAATGGCTTCTTGTGGAGAGATTGGGGGTCGTCTCCACTCCCCCTACTGTCTGTTAGTGGAAAACTGTCCTTGCAAGATCAGGGCTGCTTGCCCAGAGTCCTCAGAATCAGGAGGTCTTGCAAAGTCTCAGGTCTTGTGAGAAACACAAATTGCTTTAAGGTACTACACATGTCAGTGGTGAGTTTTTAGGCAGTGACAATAAAGCAGTAGACAATGGATGGATGGAGCAAGAACTGTGCATACACATACTTACTGAGGACCCAGGTCTAAGCCAGTGAAGAAAAACAAACCCTGAATTAGAATCTGTTCATGTGTCTGTCTCTAGGCCTTGTCGACAGACTCTGTGGAGAGGCTGCCGGTTTTTAACAAGACGGCTCTTCGTCACTACAAGCTGAGTTTGGAGGCAGACGATTGGTGCAGTCCCTCCAAAGAGCCACTGGACATGGCTGTCTACCGTGTGACCAAGTGATTCAGTGATTACCCAATATGCTGTTTGGAGCAAGCATTTTTCAAGGCGACCATAAATTGTCCTTGAAAGGCAGGTCATAGAGGGACCAAAACTGTTGGCCTGGTAGTTGGCCCAGGACAGAAGTGATCAAAAGTGGTCAGAGAGATGAGAGAAGGCCCAGCACTGACGTGTCAATTGTCTTAGAATTTTCTTGATTAAGGGAGCATTTTTCCTTTATCTGCTCCTCCTGCTCTCTGTACATGTGTGCTGTAGATAAAGGAAGACATTGTCAGTCAAGATAGTCAAAAATCAAAGACGAAGTGGTTGCATTAAGAAAGAGAGACAGACGGGGTAGAGAGGGGGTAGAGAAATTATGAAAGGGTGAAAAGTTTGTAGAATATATACTACTGACATTTTCAGACCAATATTGATTTAAAAACAGCAGTTAATCAATGTAGTCACAGACGTGCTTGTTCATTATCAAGAATTACACAGCTATAGCTTTGAAGCTAATATTAGCTTTCCAAGCTAGCTCCATTGTAAAGAAACTTTTACGATGATGGTTAAAAACACCAGTATACAAAAATATACAACCTAAAATATACAAGTTCTGTCCTGATCATTCTGCTCTTTATGATATACTGAATGCAAATAGGTAAATACAAGGGGGGAAGTGTGTACAGATTGATGTGCCAAAAAGCAATGGCAACATCTTTTGACATCAGTTGTGATGCAGAACCAGTTTTACTGCATGGTGGTATTTTCCATAAATAGAAATAAATATGATGTTTTTTTTTTGTTTTTTTTTTAGGTTGAACGTTGGAAATTTCTGAACTCGAGATTTCTGAAACAAGGCAATATTACGACTGCTATATTCAATGTAGCTGCTAGCTAGCAGGTCTAGTTCTAAAACATTCTGCGTCAGCCAGAATGTTCATGTCAGAAAGTAGTGACAATTCAAAATTCACCAGATATCAATTATGTATATGTGTGGAGAAGGTTGACCACACAATAGTCAAAGAGTTTTATATAGTAGCTACTCTGATTTAATGTGTCATACAGTAGCCACTATTGCTAATTGTACTACAAAAAGAAATTAAATGTTCAGCAACTATTTTATTTCATCCAACATTTGAAGCCACCATTTTGGTTTAATTAACTAGAATACAACATTTTATTATTATATTTCAATTTGCTTTCTTTTAGCCTACAGTTAAATCTAGGACAAATAATGCTTGTGAGTCATCCAGCTTGTACTGTAACACTTACCTCATCAGGGAAAAACACACTTGCCTCAGGTGTGTTTCTTCAGAAACAGTTAAGTGCTTGTACACTCTGTGGGTGTTTTTCTTGTGGGAATCAGAACAAGTTAATTTTTTTTCTGTGTAGCACTGTCAAAGGGTTATATAAGCTTGTCCTCTATTGACAGTCATGGTTCTTAATTAATTTCCTGAACTTAAAATCTGGAATGTATGTTGTTGGAAGACCCTCTCCAAAATCAAATGTGTGTGTGAAAAAATCTCCTTGTCATACTGTATATTGTGATTCACCTTTTGTGTACTATTCACAGATATGTGTGTGGTCCAGACACTTATTGCCTCCTTTGAAGTGCCTGTATATTATTGTTATATTATTATTATTTGAAGTGAGCTGTTCATATTTGAGGACTCATATATATATATATATATATGTATATATATATATATATATATATATATTTTTTTTTTTTTTTACGTTTTTTACGAAGTAAGGTTTGAAAATATATAATTCTGAAATGAAATTTACAAAATCGTTGTGTCTTTTTTGTTGATAAAATACATGCTGGGGATACTAATGTATGTAAAAGTGTTGGCAAAGGGGAAGCAATAAACCTGAATACATTCTAAATTATGTAACGTCAGTGAAGGGATGCATAATTTGTTTGTGAGATGAACTAGAACAGCTCACAACAGGGTCAATGCAGGGACTTTGGCCACCAGAGAGAGTGCATGCTGACATGTCTCAACTAACATGCACCAGGTGGACACGTGCTTGCGTGTGTGTCTGGGCATTCAGACCTGCTGCATAGGACAAAAGTTAGGCTATTTATAGTACTGAATGTCTTTACTGAAAAACATGAAGGCTGTAAAGATTACAAGTTTAGTCTGAATTATTAGAGTTCACCACTGACCATAACATACTGAAAGATATTTTTGAACTATACACTGGCCTCTTTATGATCTCTTCAGGATGTCACTTATCATATTAATCATTTATGATGGGAGTATTCCTTTAGATAGTCTCTCTAGGTGTATTATTCATATATATATGATGTCTTGTAAAATGAAAGGTCAGTTCTGAACCTCAATCAACTGAACATACATGGGATACTCCCACTACATTTCATGACAATATGTCCATGCATTGTAGAGATATTCTGCCCACACCCTTGGCAATTAAACCCAACAGCCATAATAAAAACTTGTTATGCAGGAGACCGCTATGTCTAGGCTGTGTAATATTTCCATATGCAGATCCTGTGGTGTTTTCCCACGTCCTGGAAACTACCTTCATAAATCTACTCTTTAAAAAGAGCTATCCAGACACATTAGTTAATGAACAACTGAACATCAGCTGTGCAACTAGTCATCATTTTTGGCAGGTTAGAATGCTTTGGGTCACCAGAAAACAGGTGCTGAGGCCAAAGTACAGGGTCAAACAAGTAGTCTTAGAGAAACTTTCTGCCAAGTGGAATGGTTCAGTTTTGGTATGGTACTGTACTGTTTTTTTGCACTTCCATTAGGAATAGTACCAAAATATGCAGCCCTGCTATTCCATTCTTTGGCACACTTACCTTGTGGTACTAAAGTAAAATGGTATATTATGGTAAGGGTGGAGATAGACTGGCTCCACCAATTACAGTTAGCTGATTGGGAAACAGGAAAAATGTCACTAAATAACCCATTGAAGTCGAGGCAAACACCCACAGTATGTTCCTGTACAAAGCCTGAGGCCGTGTTGAGACCAACAGCCACAAGCCTAGCTAAAAAGAGCTGTCTTGCAGTGTTTGTTGTTTGCAGTTTTTGGACCAGTACAACGTCACGCTATGCAGCCATTAGTCACAGCCCACACCTTGCCTACCAAGTAAAGGTACTGTTCTCAGCCTGACCAAGGGCTTTACCATTACAAACTGAACTATACTGTACCAAACCGAATCATACCATGATGGGATACGGTATACAGTAATTTTCTGTAAGTCATATAATTCTGCGTGGCAGTAGTGGATGCATGTTAACAGACCTGCCTAAGATGATATTTAAAACAAGCTTGCAGAAAGATGTTGCTAATTTATTGTTCTGCAAACATCTGTCCACTTTGTTGAATTTTCATTTTGCCAGCCTCAGTTTCCAAATGATAACAAAAAGTACAGTAAATACAGTTCTTCATGCTAATGTTTCCATATGTGTGACAGGTTTTTGCCAGATTTTGAGTAAGGTTTTGCAATAATAGCTTTAAAAGTGCAAACTTTTCAGTCAAGTTGGGCATACATTATACCTTAAAGAGGCTGATCCTTCACATCACCTATATCAGGGTCTTCAGTCAAGCTTTTAGACACATTTTAGCAATAAAAACTACAGTCTGTGCTTTGCAATAATCAGTTCGTAAGGTGGATTTATCAATGTATTTTTAATGGACTTATCATATCTCACGAGGTGTCATTGCTATAACCTCACACAGCTGATTCAGATCAACAGATTAGACTGCACACAGGTAAACACACCCGCACACACACACAGTGATTGGATGTAAGGGGTTTACGTAATTCAGGTTCACAGTTGTGCTTGACTTCACCCACACACAAGTTGCTGCAAGTTCCCAAGTCTTAGGTTTCACAGGAGAATAGTACCTTCTCATTGCCTGATGGCCTCGTAGCATGACGTTGTACCAGTACCAACTGCAACAAACGACACATCAGACAACAATGGAGGACATTCGTCTTCTCTTTTTCTCCTTGGTTTGTGGCTGTTTGTCTCAACAAGACATCAAGCTTTGTATGGGAGTAGACTGCCGTTTGTCTCGACTTCCATGAGATATTTACACCGATCACAAGGGAGTTTTTTTCCGGCTTTCTCCTGTTCATACTGCTATATTTCAGTCTGGAGATTCCCGATACAAACCCCAATAGATGTATATGGATTTAAATTTCATTTTGCTGAATTCAAAATGCCAGTGTCCTAGATGAGCCTTCACCGCGACCATGAACTAAACTCAATCCCCATGACCTAAGTCTGATAACAAGTATTGACTATGAACACGTGCACAGCACAAGTACACAGTAAGCACAGTATATTTGACCAGGTTGGGTTCATAGCACAAAACCTAGGGACTGGATTTATCCAGTTACATTGTGAATGGTGTCGTTACTGCTGCTACTGCTTTGGGTACAGCTATTGCTGCTAATGTAACTGCTGCTGTTGCAATTGCTGCTGCTCGTGCTACTGTTGCTGTTGCTGCCAGCAGGGAGATAGCATCCACTGCTTGAACACGACATCTGACATGTCTACATGATCCAACACAAACAAAGCACAAAAACAAACAAAGAAAAAAAAACCCTGTTACACTTTACTTCGTCATTGTCATGCTCGGATTAAGTTTGTTAATTAATGCTACACTTTCTAAAGCACTTTAGTTAAGTATAGAATTTTTAAATTCCTCTAAAAAAGAGATAAAATAGTTTTTGCAGCCTTTTCATTATTGCAAAAAAAATTAACAAACTGTAATTATGTTATATGCACAGATTATGATAATATTTAATGTTTCTTTACTGGTGTTTCAAACATGATAAAGTCAGGATCAACCAGTAGCAATGTCCTCTAGACTCAGCTTCTAGTAGTCTAGTCTAGTAGTAGGTTTATCAATCACTTTATTCACAGTATAGCTGCCTTTTCCAGGCTCATACTACACCAGATTTATTGTGTGAACAGTTGGGTTTCTTTTCTCTCTGTAATATTGTAAAGCTTTTGGCCTTACTATGTGCAGTGCCTTGAAATCATGTTGTGATTTGGCACTATATAAATAAAATTGAATTGAATTGAATTGAATTGAAAGACAATCACACAAATTTAAAGTGCAGGTATGTAATTTCTTTCTGCTGCACATTTTTTATGTTTTGAAATGCTCCATAATAAATTAAGTTGTTCGGAGAAAAAAGAAAAAAAAGTCGTTAACTGACCACATGGATTGACTGGCTGTCCAAGGGTCCAAACAGGAGCAGATGGGACCAGAAATATTCACAAATGATTAAACTGTAGTCAGACTTTGCTTTCTTTGTGTAATAATGTGATGTTAATCTGTTCCTAGTGGTGTGATTGTACAGTGACCCCATGTGGTAAGACTTTCAAATTACAAAACCATGCATAGTGATGTGTTCAGAACCATTCAGTGCATATCTCTCTCTCTCTCTGTATGTCCTGTAAGCACAGACAGTTTCATGCATTTTACAATGAATGCTTGGAACCTTTTCTTTTTTAAAAAAAAAAAAAACATGTAAGAAGCAGTTTGTTATTTAAAAGAGTGACTTTATTTGTGTCCTAAAAAGGAGGATATTTTATTTTTTCAAGGGGATATTTTTTTTCTTATATGATATGGCTTAAAATAATTCTAAGCAGTCATACTGCAGCGCTATGGTCACTTGTGAAGCCTTTGTCCAAATTGCATAGTCAGTGTCCCTGCCTTGTGGGATGTCCCACTCCAGTGGTACAACATGTCAGTAAAACAGTGGCAGGCTATGTGCACACTACTCTGTTTACATTTTTTAAAAAACACATACATTCTGTCCCCTCCACACCTTCCCCTCCAAACCAGCTCAGTGTTTTCAAGTTGGAAAACACTGCAGGCCCCATTTTAGTTTGAAAACTCTGAGGCAGTGTACAGTCTGGACCTGCCCCTTTGAAAATGAGGATGTAGTTACCTGCTACAGTATCTCTTCCTGGCTGATTATTAGCCATGACTTGATTATGAGCCATGAAGCTCAGTTAAAATGTACTTTTACTTTTAGTTTCACCTTTTGTCTCAATAAGACAACAATAATAGACAATAATTGGCATTGGAAGATCATTATTAAATTAACTGCATAATCAATGAAGTGCACACAAGTTATGGATCCTGGATGAAGACCTTATAATCTGGCAGTGCTTTGACATTAAGAGATTTTAGATTAATCTCTCATACTCAATTTTTAAGGAAAGAGGATTAGAGTTCAAATTTAAGAACCCCTAATAAAAAACATTAATCTGAACCATTAATTAAATCCTCCCCTTTTTGTAAATAAATCCCTATGTGAGTTTTGATATGTCTGTTATTCTTATTTTTCACTGTATATGTTCTCTTTAAGGTTGCCAGTAAACAAAAGGGAAACAAAACATGATAGCTTGTCATTTGAAACCAAAATGAAATAAATATAATTTGCTGTACTAAACTAATAGAAAACATTAATAGTCTGCTGTAACAATGCTTTCTCATACAAGGGTCTAGATTAAAAATACATAATTAAAATTTTATTTGACTCTAAATGGAAAAACCAGTGCAGTCACCACCTGATGGCTATTTAGGTGTTTGCCCACTAGGGGATGCTGCAATGTGTTTGGATAGGAAATGAATAAGCAACTCAAACAAAGCAAAAACAAATTTAGCAGTAAACAAACAGGCACGGGACACGGTTGGAAAATTTTGGCATAAGCTTTTAATGTTTTTTATTATTTTTTTAACTCTTTGTCTTTAAATTACCTTTTGCTTTTTCCCAGCATGTGTGTATTTTTTTATTTTATTATTATTATTGATCTGTTTTTTATTATTATTGTTTATCCTATTAGTAAAGGAGGAGAGTTGCTCAGGTAAATCAGCATTCACAGTCAAACCTTCATACATTTTAACAACAGATCTGCTCCTTTTTTTTTTATAAGTCTATTTCACAAATACTGTTGAATTATTACAGTGTCACCTTTTTTCTGCTTCTTGTACATTTTTCAAAAATATAAAAGGTAAATAATAAACATTCCATTGAAATATATTTTATACAGTTCTTTATATTTTTTTTTTCTTCTCTCCAGTGTAGGGACAGTAAAATGACATATCCAGCATCAGGTTTCATAGCATAATTCCAATTCATTAATGAAAGGAAGCCTCTCATCTTTCATCCCTCTTTTATTCTCTGCCTCTTCCCAATGAACATACACCAACAATTAATCTCTGATGTGGGAAAATCCACCCACTGTCAGTGACATGAAACTCACTGCATCAAAAGCTCGGGGAACAGTTGTATTTTGACATTTGGCAGCACAAATTTTCTGATTATGGAAATCTGCAGCATTGGGAGTAAGAGAAGGCACAGCAAAAGCGAACAAACCTGAACAGACAGACAGGCAGGTGGTAAGTCAGCAAACTGCCCAAAGGCAAATGAAAAAATGTTTCATTGTGTCAGCATCTGAGATTTGGTTAAAAGCAGTGTCAGAAGTAGAAAAATGTCCTTGAAGGACATTTGTAGAAGGTTATTTGACATGTTGGGTGCATAAATGACAAGTTTCTCTGTTCAACTTCAGCAGATAAAACTGTATACGGTGTGTGTTGTATACTAATGTGGCATATTTTAATTTATAGGTCCATCATGGGTCTGCTCCCATCATATTTTCAGGCCGTATATCCAACAAAACTGTACTGGGGGTCATTGTTTTCAAGCCCAGAACTTATACTTATTGTGAGTTCCAAGGGTCAATCACAAAATGGTCTGAAACTGAATGATATGGTCTCATTAGACACTTTTAAAGTATTTTTAAATGGCTAAGAGGCAGAAACATCTGGTTGTAGATATTCTGCCTCAATGCACTTTTATTGTTCTTGTTGTTTTATATTCCATTCTGTATATTTTAAGTAGATCTTTAGATTTTTTTTTTTTTTTTGTATGGAGTATGCTGTGTCATAAGCTTGAAAAGGTTGAATCTGTTCCCTAACCTGTATGTAATTACTGCCTGTCTTGGCCAGGACTCTTGCAAAAGAGATTTTTTAATCTCACTGAGTCTTATTTCTGGTTAAATAAAGGTTACTTAATAACACTGACATTAGGAATCTTCTGGGAAACTGATTGGACTCATGAAATTGAGTCTGTTTCACCACTGGACTGTGATCACGTCTTACAGTGCTGCTCTGTGACTGTGAGAGTGAAACCCATCTCCATGCCTGTGCCACGGCACAAAAAGAAGCTCACTGATTTTAAGATGTGAAACACGGGGGTCAGGAGGGTGTGGTATGGTGTATGCCCCACAGTGCAACTTCTAAACTGACAAAGAAAGGAAGAGGGGAAGGCAAGAACCATTTCATTTTTCTTTTTTAACTAAGGAGAGGCTTCCCTTCACATGGCCATTTGCAATGAAAGTCATTTTAAAGATTCCCATGCATGCATTTAGAATTCATCTTGAAAAAATAGAATAGGATAGAAAAACACAAGAACAAGGGATGCAATAAGATGCTTCTTCCTCAGAATAACTCAAGGTGGAGGTGAAAAGCATGGAGAGAGAGGGAAACAGAGGTGATAAGGTTGCTGCAGAAAATGCAGACTGGAGTTTTAGAAGTCCAACATGGCAGCTGAGGACTGAAGTGTTCTTGTAAATAGTCTGTATTTTTATAGCCTTGATGAACACTCAAACTGACACTACAGTTTGGCCATTCACCCATTCACACCTATTCACTCACATTTTCATACAGCGCATCTATGTGCAGCACATTTTCTATCACACATTGTTTAATGTCAGCACATCTGTCAGTGTCAGGGACACGTCAGCATGTAGACCAGCAGAGCCCAGAACTAAACCTACAACCTTCCATTTGCAAGACGACTCGCTGTACCGCTGAGCTACCATCTTGTGCTGTACCAATGGGACTTTGTTCATGTTTTATTTTAGCCAACTAGTTTATCCAGATAATGAAGGCTAATAAAGCCATAACTTAACTTAAAGGAGTTGCATCATGTTTTCAATTGCACGCTTTGGCTAAATGTTTCATCTTCTCCATGGTAACAACACAATGTACTCATATTGCAATACTGTATCATCCCAATCGGTTTATCCATGTGTCATTTAGTTTATCTTTGGTACTTTTTGCTTAATTTTCAATAAAGGGTGGATTTGTTGAAATTGTTTCCTTGTCCACTATGGGCCACGGGACTTAAATGTCATCCGTCCACACATGTCTGTGACAGAATCCACTTTTGAGGACCATACCATACACATCAACAATGCATGTTTCAGGTAGGACAATTATTTTGGAAAGGAATAGGATGCAGGCTCAGGTAAGGATTCATGGAAGCAGATCCTACTTTAAGGATGGATGGATGAAAATGCTGGCACGTAACATGAGCAGAAAGAGCAGACAACTCTCTGCAGAGGTGGTCCATGCATCCATTGAACCAAACAAGAGTTCACCAGGAGAAAGGTTTTTATGGCCCGGAAAATATAACAGGGTCCACAACTTAAGAAAATTCTACAGAATTTGCCTTGATAAGAAAGTAATGAGCAACACTTCATATCCATGAAGTGGAACAAAGCCAGAAAGCCAACAGGTTTAACTTTAGGTTGACTTATTTGACTTTAAAAATGACCAAAAGATTCTTCTAAGAGTAAATGGGCCTATAAGATAAGATTATTTTATTACAGGTTAAGTTCACCTGTGGCCCAAACTACCTGGATAAATGTGAACATTCAGCTCCATTCATTCAGGCATGAATGAATCTACCAGGCAGTGAATTCCTGCTTTGAAGGCTTAGTCAGATTAGTGGCATTTCTCTTTCACTGTTAAGTTTGGGACACACTGTTCCACAGGTTGGCCATCAGGCAGCCGATGACCATCCATAGCCCTTGCTGGCTGGTGTGTGAAGCACTGTCGGCCCTTGTTAGCTTCTGCTTGATTCAGTATTTTGAATCATCATAGCTACTGTATGTGTTAAGCTCCAGCGATTTGCAGTAGAAGATGAGGAGAGATACATAAAAGAAGAGGGAAGCAAACACCTTGCAAACAAGAGCGCACACAACAAAGGCTCACATATATGAACCCTATTTTATACCCTCCTTATTGAAGTTTGACATTTGGATGCACGTAAATGACTACGACATGACCGAGTGGAAGGGAGCTTGAAACTGGTTCAAATCACCACCAGGTCAAAAAGGCTCCTCAAGGGCTGTCCACTGCTGCTACTGTAGTTCTGGCAAAGGTACCTAGTAGGGGATGAGTTAAACACAGATAGGAATTTCAAATTAAAAAAGAAAAAAAAAAAAAAAATGTGTACTGACGGACTAGATCAATCTGCTGCCACCAAACAGGTCTTCTGGTTTCCCTTTTCAATGACAAATACAGACTGGTGCCACCTGCTGGTAAGGTTCTCTCACACAGGTGCAGAACATACAACATACTGGTTGCTCCAGCTGAGGCAGCATTGCGTTGTGATTGACTGTTGACTTGGTTTCTTGCTGTGTACAACAGCCAAAGAATTTTTAACCCACAGCAACAATTTCTGATCCGCTTCATGTTCATAACCCTAACCCTTAAACAAGAGCTTATTTCATTTTTGCTCTAACCCAGCAATGAACTATCCAAGGTTTTTCCAAAACTGTTCATTAACCACTTCTTCTCCTCTTGCTCTACATGCCTTCATTATGATTTGACTGGAATAAAATACCAATGAGACACATGAAATGTACTGCATGGGGGGGGGGGGGGGTTGAAGCAGGGCTGTATCCATATCCCATTAAACTTTTAAAGCCTTTCCATTTTTATACGTGAGAGTACAGACCTGAGGACATGACAGAGATCATCTCTGAAGGACACCAGAATGCTGAAGCCTGTCTTGGTCAATCCGTCCTATACCATGTGTAATTTGTTGGACCTGAGTGTTGTCAAACAATGTGTTTTACCTGTAACAAAGAAAATCAGCTTGACCTCTGGTAACACTCACAAGTTTTTGGATATGAGCTTCCTGCAGCATTTGTTTTGACCAGCTCATACATTAATTCATTCATTCATCATCCTTACCCTCTACATGAGGGTTGTGGGGCTGCTGGTGCCAATCCAACAACCACTCACACACTCATGCCTATGGCTAATATGTCCAATTAGTGTCCAATTAACCCCTGCATGTATTTTGACATGTGGGAGGAAACTGGTGCACCCAGGGAAAACCCACGCTGTATATGATCAATAGTCTACATTAGTGGATTTTTTTTTTGTTTTTGACAGGTTCTGGCCATATTGTAGGCACGATCAATACTCATCAGACCAGATTTTTAATTATTGTTTCAATAAACAAAGAAAAACCCACACAGTGATGTGCTGGGCTCTTTTTTTTTTCTGGTGCATGCTCCTTATGTCCACCACAAGCTTGTTTACGAAATCATTTACAGAGGCATTTTCGAGTCTTGATGATCATAATTCTTCAGGGATAAACATGTAAGCCAAAGAAGTGGAAAACAACAGAATGATCAGTAGTCTAGCATTGTTCTTCTCGACATTTCTCACACTTTAAAAATAAATATTTAAAAAAATAAAAATCCTGGAAGCAGTGGGACATGATAATGATTAAATAAACCTGAAACTTCCTTGACAATACACAGTGAAGTATCACAACATTGTTGTCCACCTTGCTGATATAGTTTACATCATTCATGAGTTTTTAGCTCTTTATGATTTGTTAAAGATCAAGAGAGTGGTAAAATCCCTGATCCCTGTGGATCATGGACACCAAATAGCAGCCTTTTTTGTACCCACTTTGTAGTACAAACCAAACGTCATATGTGGGCTGTTCAGTTCGGATGGCTGCACACAGTGTAAATGCTACAGTTTATAATCTCCATTACTCCTTAAAACACAATACTGTCTGATTTTTAAATGCTGCGTTGCCTTGGACAAATGAGAGAATATGTCCTGAATAGACAGCAGCCTGACTTTGAAACAGAGACCAATCATTTGTCTTTCTCAGTAGAAAAGTGATGAGCTATCACATTATAGGTTTAACCATATTTCCAAACATGGATTTAGCCACAGTATGTTCAGTCCATTCATGTATACAAACCTTAAAAAAATAAAAAGGTTTAGCTCAGATAATGGTCCTGCACGGTCTCACAAATGAAACATTTGAGATGAATAGGACAATGAAAATACACACTCACACATGTACACACAATCATCAATCCTTACAAGAGAAGTAGAAATCAAATTCAGGTTAACAAACTTTTTGTGGTATGGAGTTATCTGTTGAGAAAAAGCTTCAATCAAGGTATTTCCATAATGCTGAAAATTTCACACCCCTCCCCCAGTTCTGCTGTCCCTATAACCACAGACCAAGCCTTTTTACAACCAAGATGGCTGCCTCGAATCCTGGGCTAATCACGCAGAAATGTGACATTTCTTCTATTTCGCCATTATTGTGTTAATTCACAACTAGAAAGATCAGACAATCATGCCACTGTGACGGTATATGTGCTGTTTGCTGTGTTGGAAAGTTGGTTTTACCTTGCTGGTTACTATTCTAACCCATATCTTTATTTACAGCAATTGTTTTTGTGAGCAGCAGTTTTCCGGATAGTAATAAATCTGGTACTAGCAGCAAGATTCTCATATCATGAGGAAATAAATATCCTTCGAGGGAAGCATGACACAACCTTTTTTCCTGAGCTGTTTTGAAAACTAAAGCATTGAAACTCACCAGAAGGAGAGCTGGGTGGATGAGTGCTTCTGTGGCTACATTACAGCTCACTCACAGCAGATTGACAGGTACTCATATGCACTATGGGATTCTTGGTATTCTTTGGCAAAGCTACATCATCAAGAAACTACTGGACCACACATTTGCAGATGACACCCCTCTGTTTTCATCTGAAACCTCCCGAGCCACACATGACATGGTCAGGGCTGGGGAGACATCTAGGCATGTTCAGGAGGTAATAGTATAGAAATACACTATATTTCAATGCAGTAAATTTACATAAAAATTGTTTTACATTCTATAAATTCTGGGGTTAAGATTTTAATTTGGTTGAGTTGAAATGATAAATAGATCCTATGGATTACTTTTTGCCTCATTATATTTCCAGGTTGAGCTGGTTTCATTTTGACTTTGGTATCTGTGAAATTCTGACTTTGGCTCTTTTATACTTCAGGGGGAGCTACATAAAACATGATATCAGTTTCAATTTTTTTTGCTACACACAAATGGCAAAAAAAGCAATTTCTTAGTCGACAATATGTTCTTACCAGACAACTGTCACTTTATCATGCCTGTCTAATGCAACAGTCATTAAATCTTCCAATCATGCTTATATCTCATTTAAGATGTTTTTTAAAAAAACGTCAACTTTCCACTCAGTGTGTGTGCTTCAAAATTGTTATGATGACAGATGAATTAACACCACTGCAAAACCGGTTTAATTTTTGATGTTGGGTCTTTCTGTCTCAGGTGAATCTAAGCGAGTGGTGAAAACAACCCTGGATGGTGAGGCAGCCATCTTGTTTCTTTTCACCTTCTGTAAGTGTCATACTTTCTTGTCATAGTGAGCCCAGACTTCAGATGACTTTAGGGTAAAGAAAAGATTTTCATTTCAAGTGTATGTGATGGGTGCAGGGACAGAACAGTTCAGTTCAGATAGTCCTGGTTCCACATGGTGGCTCAGAAAGAAACACACACACACACACACAGCTGCCATCAGAGAAAGTAATGGTTCTGGTAAAAAAAAAAGCTAGAAGACGAAGTAGAGGAAGGACGAGAGGAGGAGGAAGAAGAAGAAGCAGAATAGCAGTCAGGTGAGGAGTTGAGGTAATCATAGACGTAGACAAATGTGTAGTAACATTATGACAACATTATTAATACTTGCAGAATATGGGAGTCCAGATGGATTTTGGGAGAGCTGGGCTGTCAGTCCTCAGAGGAAATAAACAACAAATAAAAAAAACAAAACAAAACACAACAGTGGTGATGCTGCAGCTACCTTGCTTTTCAATAATAAAATGTACTGAACTGTCAACAACAAAATTTAAAAACTCTTTTTCAAATGTCGTGTCACTTTTACTCTTTTGTATTTAACATCATTTCATTAGATTTCCACATTTAAATGATTAATTTCTAGCCCTGTTTATCCTGGGGGAGATCAGAATGGCTTGCAAAGGTCATGCAGAATATTCATGCTGGTAAACAATGTCTAGAAAAATGCATTTCTAATTTTGCAGTCGTTGCCTTTTTTCTTTTCTTTTTTTTTTCTTTTGTCTTTGTCCAAAGAAGAGTTTCTCAAAGGTGTTCTCCCGCTGCTGCTGAATACCTGCTTTACTTTAAAAATCCTGTATCTTCTGGCCCCCATTCCCAGAGGTATTGAGTGTATGGTTTGCAGAATCTCCTCCCTCCTCTCCTTCGTTCTCTCTGGGAAGGAGGGAGCTCCTCCTCATCCATCATACCTTCACACAGAGCTGTTTGCTGCAGGAGATGCTGTTTTTGCCCATATTTTAGCAGCCAGTTTTGGTGAGGTTAAAAGAGTTGTTTGAATTATGATGAGGATGATGATGACTTTGCATTGACATTGCTTGATGGCTGAAAAAAGAAAAGAAAAACAGTCTCTTTCTCTTAGACACCCCCTCCCTTCCCTTACGTAATCCATCCATTGTGTCATTGACGTCTTTCTTGGGGGTTTTATTGGTTTCATGCCATGCAGATTTGTTAAAGAAGGCCGGCAGCAGCAGCAGCAATGCAGGGGGTGGTGGTGAGGGGGTTGCTCAAGACACCATCAAGACTCGAGAGGAAAAGAGACAGAGGGAGGAAGAAAAAGAGAGGCTCAATTGCATTACATCTTCCTTTCAAGAAAACGTCTTTTAAAAAAGCAGATGCTACGGCCAGTTTGGTGTCTTTGAGGATTTTTGTTCAACCCAACTGGTACGTCCATCCACGTGTCTGTCTTTGGGTAACACTCCAAATTAAGGTGGATTTAAATGGACTCCTCAATCTCTATGGAGATCTGGGCATTTATATCTCTGTCATAAAATGCCAGTTGTGTCACAGATGGTGTCCAATAAATGTCTAAAATATATGTGACATGGCTGATGTTTTCTGATATGTACAAGCTGATTCCCACTGGCTTGTCAAGGTCCCGTGTGTGGTTCAGCAGAGACTAGCAGGAATCTGAAGCCCAACGGCAGCGCTGGATCACGCTCTGCCAGAGCTGTGCGACATCATGACAGACCGTCCCCCACCTTGCATAGTGCTTTGAGCGCCAAAATAATGGTGCATCCACTTTGAAATCAGCAGCTGTGCATGCAAGTTTGCTAAATAAACAAAAGAGGGAGTCAGAAAATATGGAAACAGAGGCTGTCCTTGTCACATGATCGGATCCATGTCACTCTGAGGTTATGACCATCTTGCTGTTGAGAGACTGTCGATGGTTATGACAATCACTTGCTCCATGTTAAAATGGCATGCATGTGACCACAATCAGTTTCATCTCTGGCTTGCATGAAAACGCTCAGTTCATTGATGGTGATGATTTCCACCTCTCGTCTTCTTTTATGGTGGAGGTGGAAGGGGAGGAGGAGTGGTTAGAAACTCAGCACTGAAAGGGAAAAAAGAGAGAATTTAGTGAAGATTTGAAGTGGAAAAGATTATTTAGAAGATTACTTATTTGCTACACACCATGCTCCTAGCCGTGATTAAAATGCGTACAAGATATTAAATGAGATTATTTTATTTAAGGTGCAGGTAGTTCAGAAGTAGCATTTGAATAAAATGCATTAGTACTTAGACTGGAATAAGGCTACATCCAAACTACTCAATTTTCATTTGCAATTCTGCCAAGGATACCCCTGTCATCCACATGACCTCAGTGTTTAAGCCATAAAAACGACAAAGTTTAAAAAAAAAACGTGGCTCTCTGCATTTTCTTTTGAAAGCTCTAGAATTTATTTTGGACTATATCAAAGATGATGACACAGTTACCCGCTATTATATCCTGATTGGTTCTTATCTGCTGCAACCTGACTATCATCTGTGAATAAATAGCTCCATCACCTATGACTCTATCTCAAACTGGCCAAATTTTTTACCAGTTTCCAACCTAACAATTAATCATTTTCACACCCAGTGCTCAAGTTGTATAGTTAGCAAATGCACTTTCACTCATCAGTGCGTTTGTGGGTATGTTGGTCTTAAAAAAGAGGTGTGGTTGAGCGTATTGTTTGCACATTGCTATCTTGTGACTGCAGAAAGGCATTGCCCCATCGACCAACATAAACCTGGTCTAAAGTCAATGGCGTACTGATTTCATGCATATTTAAATGGCGCATAAGATGTCGAAGGGAGTTGTTGACAGAGGATTGATAGATGGCGGAAGCAGAAGGTCCACCAGCCAAGGACCATCTCAAGAGTGAGGTTATGGGACTCATAGCTGCTGGTGTGGTTCTGTCTGTTCCAAAGCTGAGAATTGTAATAACGAGCCGTGTCTCACACATTATTGCAGTGTTTCCCAACCCTGGTCCTCAGGGAACACTGTCCTGTATGTTTTAGATGTTGTCCTGCTCCAACACACCTGATTCAAATGGTCAGCTCATCATCAAGCTGTGCAAAAGCCCGATAATAACCCATTTATATGAATCAGGAGTGTTGGAGCAAGGCAACATCTAAAACATGCAGGAGAGTGTTCTCTGAGGTTGGGAAATATTTGTATTAGATTTAGATTAGATTTTTTTATTCTGAATCTTTTTTAATTCTCCATCCTATCACTCCCACTGTGAAGGAGCAGGGGCAGATCTCTCAGGCAGAGTCACAGGGCTGTCTGGCTTTTAAAGGGAATTACAGGTGAAATTCTGATTGGCTTGATTAATGTTACACTCAAAACACACCTATGAATAATGCAGACACTAAATACATCCCCCTTGCAGCTTGTGTCTCACACTGAACCAAGATTACACGCTCGTACACGTACATGCCCTAATGCACTTTCACTACAGATCATTTAACTAGGGCCCTATTAGTTTCAGTTTTACCTTGTTCTTGATCTGATTATCTGATGATTGCATTTTCATCATTTTTTGTTTCTTAGGAGTAATACTCTCTGAAACTAGGCAAACAACTGCAAAGGAGAAAATCAATGTCCTGTTTACACCTTCATGCAACTGCACAGAATATCTGCATGGTCACATGATACACGCCATCATCATATAAAAATCATTGTAGACTACTTTTTAAACTGAGCAAAAAGGCTCGTCTGGACACAGTATTTTCTTTTAATCTGAAAATGCCATCTTTAAATGTAGTGGTATGGATGTAGCCTTAGAAAATGCTGGTCTGGTGCAGATTTTTATAAGAATGTCATCTGCATAGATGAACACAACAACCTGTGTTTATTAGATAAGGTTTTCTTTGTGAGTGAATTAAAACCCATATTTTACAAAATACTTTTTACACAGAGATTAGCTGGCACTAAACAGTTACAGTGGGTATATATAGTGTATATGTTGCTATAAACAAATTTGGAAAATAAACAAAACATTAATAAAAAAAAGCTCATCCAGCCCTGTCCACATGCAAATACACCAAAAACATTGAACATTTAACTCTCTCTTTCTCTTTCCTGGAGTCCTCTGGGGGATACTCAGTCCTCTGATACAACAAAAGGTCATTTTGGATTAAAACTAAGGAATTGATGGGACCAAGAGACATCAAGGTCACTGCTCAAAGTTGGAACCAGAGGACTGCAGCCAACCAGGACTGGGCTGAAATCCAAACCAAGAGCTGAGATACAAACATCTCAGTTGGTGTGTTCTGCAAATGTACACACCAGACCTTGGCCAAAAAACAACTATTTTTTATCTTTTTTGTTTATTTGTTTCATCCCACTTTAATCATCAGACAGGCAAGGTTTTGCTGCTTCAGGTCATTTGTGATTAATTTCATTCTGGTGCAGTGTGCGTTAAGTTCCCTCTGCACCTGTGTGGGATAAAACAAGCCATATAGATGGTGTTGGTGCAGGCAGTTTGACCCAGGTGTGGTGCACACAAAGGCTACATGAAAGAAAAAGTATATAAATAAAGTGCAGCACATGAACCACACAAAAACAAACAACACACAACATAAAACAAAAATGTCACACACACACATAAAGCGCACACACAGGTGAGAGAAGACAACACAAAAGCAAACAAAGCACAGGAACAACAGTGAGGTACACATTCTTACATGGAGAAGCGATTTTTTGCTTCTTTATTTCTTCCTCCTCCTCATCATCACCATCAACACATTTCTTGCCCCAACTTTTCCTCCATCTCCTCCCTCTGACGCTGCTCGGCTGATAGTCCACTCAGAACACATCACATTTAAAGCACATTTTCCCCTCCTCCCATCTACATGTCACTCCAGTCTTATTTTATGTCCATTCCTGTCTTCCTTCCAGTTGAAATCCAGTGATAGGCCAGTGCCTTAATATATTGTTTTAATCAGGTTAAGAGGTACTCCAATTCCATTCAGTTCCTTTTTGGTTTTGCTAAGAAAGACTTGGATGGAGAGTGTGTTGAGGGGGATAAAACCTCAAAGAGGAATACAGTTTTTGGGAAAGCAGTGGTAAGACAACTGGATGACACAAGAGGGAAGCAGGAAGCACATTCGGACAAAGAAAGCAGAACAGTATTTTTACATGGAGGGGTCACAAAGCACATTACATGGTAGGCACAAAGAAGAGAGGAGACTTTGACATACAGTACAGTTCATCTCCAAGGCTGAACACTGACAGTGGGGCACAGAAGGGGAAAAACCGAGAAAGAGATACCTGAGTTGTGAATGGATTAAATGGAGAGAAATGTTGGCATCATGTGGGCATCATGTGAGAAGCAGCAGAAAAATTGACATGTGACGTTTCCCTCTGCAGTGTGGAACTCTGGGAATTCAGTGCAACTTCTTCAAAGACATTGGTGGTTCTAAAACCACTTTGTACGTCATTTGAGTTCATCAAGATTCGCAGTGATCTGAGGTTTTTTCAAAGGCGAGAGATTTAAATGCTGACCCAAAGTTCAAACTTTGTTTTCAGACCAAGATGTGAATGGGAATTTTGAACTGTGGAGGGCAGCATTGCACCTCTTGTAGAAAATGAAACCCTGACCCTCTGTATACAGCTTGCAGCAGACCAGCATATAATCTCACCAATGTAAGTCAAATTAGAATGACACTGATGTTTCCATGCCCCTCACTGCAAAACTAACATTGTTTTACAAAAACATATCATCACACCAGGGAAGGAGTTCTTTGATGTATGAAAACAGATAGCTATAACCATCACTGCCTAAATACCTCTATGCTTGCTTTAGCATTTTTGCTAAGCAATCCATCCACTAGAGGGTAGCATAGAGTCAACAATTTCTAAAAACAACAAACAACGGTGACTTTAATTGAAGTTATATTTTTTTGACAAATATATCTTATATCTTCTGAGAAAAAGGCAAAAGCATCAAAAAGTTTCACCAGTAATGACATTTGTTCCTCACACCCTAATCCAACTTTTGGTGGTACTGCTCTGTTTCGTCTGAATTCATAAGCTTTTACAAGTAGCTCATGAATTAAGATGCTATCCTCTATCCGTTTACTTCAATCATTGAGCATAAATGAGCCACTGAGTTCTCACAGAGCACTGGTTGCATGGGGTGTTTATGGTCTTAATGTTGCTGATTTGGGTGTAAGTGAGCACCAGGCAGGTCTCCACCTATAGACAACTGAAAACGCGATCAAAACCTACCACAGTCACACAGCGTCCGGTCTTGCAAATATGGACTTTAAGCTCTGCTCTAATGAAGGGTATATCCATATTTACTACAGACTGTATCTTCAACAAAATTGTCTTATATAAAAATACTATTCAACCAATGGCCACTCTTATTGGTCCAGGGTGAACTGACTTTTTGGGAGGTTGCACTAACACACAGCAGAGGTATCCTTTTTAGCTTCTTGCGGTTCATGTGACAGGACAGGAACATGACATGGGCAGAAACTGAAGGATGAAAATGATGGCAGGGACTCTCTTGTGAGGAGAAGGCTCTCTCCTCTTCTAGAAGAGGCTTCGAGACAATGATGGAAGAAGCTGGATTTGATTAGTTTTTTTTTTTTTTCATGTGTTAGCATTAATTCACAGTTACTGCTTTTTTTGCATATATCTGATAAGCACGGGGCTTTCAGGACAGTTCTCTGTGGAAAGAGAAGCAAAAAAAAAAAAAAAGAAAAAGAAATCATAAGCTACGATTGTTAATATGTTTCTCTTAATCGTAAGTCTCTTCAGATTGATAAGAAAGCAGATATACAAGACCTATCAGAAATGTAACCCCTCCCTATCCTGCAAAAATAAACTTTCCCACCCCCACCTGGCCCAATTACAGTACCTAACTTGGTCAGTTCTGACCAATAGCAACATAGCATTTTGGCATGCATAATGTCAGCCCATCCCACCTCTTGCATCCAAAGAGGTAAGGATTTTTTTGCCCTGCATGCTTTGTTAGTGCATATGTATGCTTCGAAACACATACATCCATACACACCTTTAGTAATCAGTATATACACATTCATTAAACTTGGGACTTAGATTTGATCAAACCTCCTCACATCAGTAGTATCCTTATTGCTTGCACCAGAGACCCATGCAGATTTATCTACAATGCAAACTTTACATATGTACATCATCATGACAAAAGCAACCAATCAGCAGTGACCTTAAGGAAAGCGATAGATGCATTTATACAAAGAGGGCGATGGAAAGGAAGAGTGGGAGAAGGAAATGGTGAAATGGTGATAAAATGATAGAGGATTAGATGTGGAGGATTTGAACTGTGTGTGTTTGCATCTTTGTGTGTGTTTTTGTGTGTGTGTATCTAGTGTGTACGTCTTTATGATGACTGTTTTCTACTGTGAATATAACGTGAGACTTCAGATTGACTTGAATCTCAAAACACTCATTTGCACTTTACACATTCAGCATAGCATAAACCTGAACAGGAACAACAAAACCCAGCATGGCCCTGAATCTTAGGGTACCACTTAGGGTACAGAGAATATAACAACATTATAGTCATAACTCTTTCTTTCCGAGAGTAGAGGAAGGATGAATGGGTAGAATTAGAAGCTACAGCCAGAAAAATGCAGCAGTCTGGGGGCACAACACCACACACGGTCTTGATATATCCAGTCATTCCAACAATTTAGAGCTCAAAAAGCTCTCATTAACACAAATGTAAAAACTGTGTACATGACAACTATAGGTAACCAGCAGCATTGTATCTGAAATGCTAAACTGGAATAATGACTTTCTGGCTGCAGCTTCAAAATGAGCTCACAGATATATGACACTAAATTTGACTCCCCTTCCCAAGAAACTAAATAAGATTATACTTCCCAAATGATCAAACTTAAACTTAAAATCACTACATTTGTTGCTCTCACCTTCCAGCATTCCCATTTTGGTCATGAAGAAGTAACAGAAACCTTTTGCCAAAAGCAGAATCCATATAGTTTAGCCTTAGAAAAATCACTATAGCCTTAATCAGTTTTTATAGGATTCAGAAAAAACTTAATGCATTCCTTCTACATTTTGAAGCAGGTCTTGTCCAAGGATATTCTGATTGAAATCGCAAAACTGCAAGCCAGCCACTATTTTTTAAATGAGGGTGCAGAAGGTGAAGACATCAATACTGTCTACACAACAGTGATTAATCCTGACATTGTAGTTTTGAAGTCAAATACATGTGCAGAACATCAGAAAACATCAGGGGAAAAAAAAAACAAAAAAAAACATGATATCCATTAAAAGTCAATGACTTAATTGTGTGATCACATACAGATTGGTACTAATCAATATAAAAAAAACAATTGAAATAAGAGCAAAAGAAAGGATGCATTTGTTAACATTTGTACATGTTACATCATACAGAGGTAGATGGTCTAGTCACACATGCATGCACACCCAAACACACACATAGATCCAACCACTGCTGTTTCATTTATCTGCATTGCATATTTCTATGTTTGCATGCTGTCTCTGATGTCATTTTCTCTCTCCCCGTCCTCCCCCGGCGTTCATTTATCGTCTGCTCCTCTTTTACCATGGGCTGTCGCTCCAGTAGCCGTTCACAGTGCCTCCTACTGACCACCGAAAAACAAAGGAGAGATGGACGGACAGAGGAGGGGGGGAGGGGTTGGGGTCGGAGGGTTCACGGGAAGGGGGCAAAAAGAGGGAAAGAAAGAGAAGCCAAAAAGGGATAAAACTAAAAATATTGCCACTTGGCTGCTGAGTAACACTGGTGTCAGTGCAAGTAGTAACACTGTTGGCGCTGAGGCAGCAGTGATGGTGAATGGATGAAACTCAGACCTGAGGAAAACCCCTGCTCTCACATTTTGACTGAGCTGCAATGGCTGAAATCTTTTATCTGTCCAGAATGCTCCAGGAAGTTAGCGTCAAAAGTAACTAGTTATTCAATTAAGCTGTGGGACATTGTTGATATTCAAACTGTGTAACTGTATAATTAACTTGTTTTGCCATTGTGATTGCTAATAGTTATTTTGCTGAAAGGAGGATATCAATTTCACAATTTATTCTTATGGTATATACTGTAATAATACTATTAAATCAGTAACAACATTTGCTTAGGAAAGGTACAATTGCAATTTCAAGAATCACCCAGTCACTTCGGCCTATGACCAATAACTACACAGATTGTCAAAAGACTACATTACATTTTATCTACTCACTTTTACTAATTTGTTTTGGACAGATAACAGTTTCCTACTGCTATGTGAGGTTGAGCGCATCCTGACTTCAGATTCCAGTGGCACACAGACGGTTCCAGTGGCATTAAACTTCTCAGACTCTCATCTCGTAACCATCTCCATGAAAACACCACAAAGAAATGACAAAATGGTTGTCCATGTTTTCTTTTGTATGGCTTTGCAGCTCAGTCTTTTGCTGAGAACCCAGGCAAGAGTGCATGAACATGGGGTGAAGCATGATGGAGTGGTAGATGAGATCCTACTGCTCCAATTTCCACATCTACACTAGTGGAATTGGTGAGCTTAGAAGCTCATCATATGAGTTTATATGTTTGTTTTTTTTTCTTCCCATGTTCCTAATGCTATTTTTGGCTTCCTTTTTCATGTTCTTCACTTGCCAATTGAGCAGTGTTAATTTCCCTTTTGGCTTATGAACCTTTAAAATAAAGATAGCATAATTTTAAATTTAGGTAATGTTTTAAAATCAGTACTAAAGGTGAACAGAAGCCTGGCCCTTATTAAGTTGAAAAAACTAATCAATCCACCTGTTTGTATGTGCTTTTCACTGATTACATTTGACTACTGTGTGAAGATCATGAATATAAAAGTCAGCATTTTACAATGTTGTAACTCAACTAACGGGATTGAATGGAAACACAATGGATCGAATCACTTTTTCTTTTCCCTGGAAATTAATTTGCTCTACATTTGGATGCCATATGAATGTACTTTGGCATTAACAGCACAGAAATAGATCATGAAACACCGATGCTTCTTGCTTACGAATGATTGGTTTCATAACTGATTTACGTAATGACTTGAATGGTTCAGTCTGAACCACTCCGACTGCTATATTTATGGTCTGACGAGTTACTTTATTTTTGTAAATTGTTTGCAAACAGCAAAACGAAAGAAAAACAACACATTTCTCATGGTTTGAATCTGCAAACATACACTTAGTGTAGGTTTATCTCAAGGCCCAAGTTGGGAACCCCAAGGCCCAAGTTGGGAACCCCTCTCCCCCAGCCTGCATCCCACCCAGACACCCATAACACTTGTTCTCCTAGTTCACCACCATTTTGACCACCCTCATGCAGTCCACTCTGTGAGTGCAGTAAGGGTCTGGTGAGCCTGAGGAGGAAGGAGAAGGATGAGGAGGAGGCGGAGAGAGGAGGAGGAGGAGGGGACACTGCCATATTCATAAACTGGTTGTGAAAGTGAGTCTCCCCTCTCTGCTGAGGAGACACGCTGAAAACAAAGAAAGAGTCTGTATGTATTGATCTTTATGTACAGAAAAAGGAGCACATACTTTATAAACTATGAGCCTGCTTTTGTAAAGGTGCAGAGGTGCCACAGTCTGGGATATGCTTTAGATTCTTGAGTGTATAAAAAAAAAATAGTTCACTCTACTTGTAGGCATACTGTATTTTCTTATTAAGGAGCTTTGCATGAATAAAGACATGCATGCTAGTATAACATGTTAGCTTGTTTAAATGTGTGTGTGGGGTGTGTGTGTGTGGGGGCACACTGGATCAAATGCGTCCTTTTTGTGCGTTGAGATCAGATACAGGTACATACAGAACACATAAAAGATCCCAGGCACCCTGAATGGCCCAGAACACATAAAAGATCCCAGGCACCCTGAATGGCCCAAATCCTGTGAAGATTCAACTTCTGTTGCATTTGCCTCTGTCACTTTAGTTGGAATAATTCATTTTTAGTGAAAATTTCACATGATGTTGCAAAGGGCAATCTGCGGTCCGATTCCTCCAACTTCCCTATGTTGTTCTAGAAATGGACAACAGTTGAATGTGTGCACCCCAATTAAGAGGCAAAGAGGGAGAAGGCTTGGTTGAAACTGAAGAAGGAATTTCTATTACCTGGTGTCACTTCTGTCAAGCCTTTGACTAATATTTATTATGCATGTAGTTAGCATGTGCACGGCAAATAGGCCCAGTCATGTTTACTCATATGAGTAAGTACAAATGACTGAGCGTAATCTTCACAATCTTGTGAGAACTGCAATGAAAAATCTGTTCCACTAGCTGTGAATGCAAAATTAGGGTTTGCATTAGGTTTAGGTTAAGTATTTAGTTGAAATAGTTATGTTTAGGCTAGGAAATGTGTTACTGTATATCTTACAACTACAGAGAGACACGCACGTGAGCAAGTTTTTTTTTTTTTTTTAAAGTCTTATTCACAACTACTCCTAGGTTTTAAAGCAATTAAGTGCAAGTTTCGTAAAGATACAGGCAAAAAGTAGCACAGGGAAAGTTAGAGGTAAACTAACTGCTAACATATCAGTCTAAGCTAGACTCTGTCCCTGTTAGTAAGGCAGGAGGGTTAGTGTGTGTTTGTCTCATTTAAAGTACATTTGCTTAAGCGTCTATCTGAGCTTAATCATTAGTTTTGAGCTCTTATGTGATTTTTGAATAGGACCCTCTAATTATTTATTACCTAATTGAAGTCTATAATCCCATTTCTATCAGGAAAGTGAGTGATGGTAATGAAAGAGCAGCAGGGATGAAACAAATGTCCAGGTGCTTTTTCCTGTGTTAATTTTTTTTCGTGAGAAAAAAAAAAAACTGTTGCTGTTGTTGATATTTTGTTTGACTTTCTCTGTCTCTTCTGCTACAAGATGGAGGGGATGGGAGAGTGGCATCGCCTGAGGCCAGGCGGCTCGAAGGGCTCAAAGGTGGAGTTGGTGATGGGTGTGAGACGCAGTGGGGCGCCCATCATCCCGGAGATGTTATTGAGGCTGCGTGATTTCTCATAACCTGGGGCTACGCAGAGATGACATGCACCGGTCAGAGAGTAATGGTCAGAGCAGGTGTAGCAAAGGAAAGTTTTCATGGTTTGACAATAGTTGGTAATAGTACAGAATGTGTGTTAACCACATGGGAGTGCAAATGTTATGGTTAGAAAATAATGTGTGTGACACGGAAGTGTGTTGTATTATGACAGCATTGCGCATTGGAAATAGCAAATATAAACCATTTGTTACAGTTACAAGCATTTGTAGGTGAAACAAAATAGAAAAAAGGTAAATCATCCAAAAGGAAACCAGCCCAAACCAAGTAAAATATTTCAGACCAAAGGAGGAAGTTGGAAAAAGACACGGACAGATGGATGGACAGAGGGACAAACAGACGGACAGACAGACAGACAGACAGAGACAGGACAAAACAGGAATATGGGTTACGAAAATCTGCTATCACTAGCCACAATAGGTCCCAGACGCACCTAGTGGTGGCACTCTGGAGCACAAACATGAACTGTGTAGGTGAGGGAAGGAGTGCTGGTCCAGTGGATGTAACAAAAACTCTTGGTCAGGAGACGTACCATAAAATATTAATGTACATCCACTACACCACCTGCTTTGGGATTCCCAAAAGCACAGCCATAGTTAAACCAGCAACAACAGACACTGACAGACTTACTGTTTCAATGTCGTTTTGGAAAGATCAGAGCAACTCAAGTGTGTAAATCATCTGGAGCTGAGCACAGTTGGAAATAATCCACAATCCTTCATGTTCACAACCTTGTTGTATAAAACATCACCTCTCTGACAACATTTGGATTTTGCTTTAACCTCATTTTACTTGGAAGGCCCACTGATATTAAAACCTCTTTCTAAGTTAGACCTAAACAAGACAAAGTCAGCTAGCAGCTTTATACGCACAATTAACTAAAGTTATTTTTGCCAGTCAACCAATGATAACAGCAGGATACTTTTACCATGGAAACTGCCTGTTTGGTTAACAGACAGACTGAAGACAAAACTCTGTTCTCATTTAAATTCAAGTTCTGCAGGCCTGTTCACTGCTCTATTGGCTGGATATTTTGAAGTAAGGCTGTCTAAGGCTTACACTTACATCGGAAGTTGGAATTGGGAGTGACATCATCCCGAGTTCATCATTTTCCAGTTCAGAAATTGGAAAAGCAAACTTGCATGTATCTCGGGCTAGCTGTTGTTAGCCACTGTTGGCAATATCAGTCGATGACAATGCTCTGCATGGTACTTTGCACATACAGACATAGCAACATGTCTCCTGTTAAGCATTAAACAGCAGTATGGATACAATAGACTTTATGCTCACTCTGTAATGAAAATATAACATCTCAAGTCACATTCTGAATCGAACTTCTCATAAAGAATGAAGTGAAACCATTGTGCCCTGAGATACGTGGTAATTCAAAGTAAAAATAAACTCATTAGTGCGCTCTGTTGGAGGAAGTAGGCCATGGCAACACTGTTTCTTAGTGTCTTATAAATATCTTAAGTACTGTATGATATGATGATGTAATAAACTAATATTAAATGCCAAAAAAGTAAGTGTTTGCTTGAGTAATTTACTGTAGTTTGTGGCTGAGTCAAGGAAACAACAACTTACTACATTGTATACATTTCATTTCATACAGCAAAATTCTGATATTTTATATTTGTGAATTAAATCTTGACCACATGGTGTCAGTGTCAAAGCATGGCTGATGGTGCTGTTATGCTGTGGTCTCACCTTGGTGGGTTCTCTTTAAGAATATAAGAATTTAAGAGAACAAAATGCATCCATGATGACATCTTGGACTCACACACTGTGATGCTGACTGTCTTTTGCATTTTGGGACAAAAATGTGTTTTAGATTTGAATAGAGTACAACAGAAAACAAGCGCCTACAGATTTAATGGTCTAGGTAGTAGCCGAGCTGGCATCTTCACCTTGTCAAGGCAATGGCCATAACAGAAAATGACCACAAATCAATACCTACATAAATGTAAACAATGAACTCAAGAGTGTTTGATTCCTTCCTCAATTTCCCTCAGGGAGGATTTTTGTCTAAAGTGGGATCCATTTCACCGCTGCAGAAATGTATGCTTTGCGTTAAATAGAGAAGAGGTGAAGCGTCAATCTGAGACCAGCGTGCAAGGGCAAACTGTGCACACAATCCTTAGAATCTTGCTACAGTGTCCTACTGAGAGGATTCTTTTGGGAACAAGATAAATTAAGAGGTCAGTCCGCTTTTAAACCTTTTACTAATGACTTCCTTGAAATGATACTACTTCTTACTTTCAAATCTCACTATGCAGTATATACTGTAGGCCTGGATGATAGAAGTGATCTCACAGCAGTAGTGCTCCAATGTTTCATCACTTGCACTAGATTACAAAAGCATTCTTTCTGTACAAGAATTGATATGCACTTATGCAATTGGCTTGGTCCACTGTGATCAGAAGATTTTGCCTGACCTACACAGTGTGACTACATTTTAACAGGGCTGCAACTAATGATCATTTCTATAATCGAGTGATCTGTTGATTACTTTCTCGATTAATAAATTACTTATTAGCAAGAAACTGTTGATCAGTGATTACCAAATCTGGAAATTATGATGTTCTTGTTTGGTCCACAAAATGATGAAAATGTTGATTTTCAAACCTGGAAATAATGATGTTCTAAAATGCCTTGTTTTGTCCACAACCCTAAATTATTCCGTTTTAATGATTTTTTTTTGTTATATGAAGCAAAGAAATCAGAAAATATTCTCATTTAAGAAGCCGAAAAAATCATCCATGTTTTAATTATTAAAAAAAACTCTCAAACTGAATAATCAAATATTAAATTAGTTGATGATTAATTTAGTAATCGATTAAGAGTCGAATATCGTTGCAGCCCTATATTCTTAACAAATACTGTATATCTGCTCAAAATGTTGAATGAACGATCACATAACCTTTGGCCAGAAATGTGAAAAAGAGCAATTCTTCTGCAAAGGGTGAATTAAGAAGAGTCTGTGCAGCACCAAGGATCCAACATGATGGTGCTTGTGGTGCCATTACACAGTCAGTTCAGACCAGAGAATGCCAAGCCATGCTGGAAGTGTATAGTGGAAAAGCGCAGATAGTGTAATTCAATGAATCGATCCCCAACTACTGCTTATATACCAGGACAAGGACAGTACTACTTCAGTGTGCATGAAAAAATATGTATGTTAATGAGTCACTCTTTCTTCTTTCAGGAGGCTTTGTAATATCTCTCATTTGTATGCTGCAGCATTTTATTTATCATTTATCAGCATTTTAACCATTTTTGGGACCATCACAATTGAAGTTTAGTGTGTCAGGCTGCAAGTGGCTAATAAAAGCTTGAGGCAGGACTGTGTCTGCTATTTTTGTGTGGTGTAGTCGGCCCATATTTCATCATAAGTAAAGTGCCACTTGAGACAATTGTTGAGTTGCCTATATGGATGCATCAACATTGCATGTAGTCACTGCAGGTGACATTTTCTAATTTTTGGATTGGTAATTTTATGGTGCAGTGCTGGTCCTCTGTTATTTTTTATTAATTAATTTTTAAGTAGTTCTAAATTAAGAGGCAGCAGAACCAATGAAATAAAAAAAGAACAAGCATACAAATGTATGGGCATTACCAAACTACAGTAGGATGATTGCAGATTTGTGAAAAATCTTGACGGAGATAATGTTTCTATTATATCTTCAAGTAATGTAAAGTAAATAGAAAACACCTGAGGGTAAAAATAATTATCAGATTATCAGATAACTACATTTTCAACACGTTGCAGTATAGTGTGTGTGATATAAGCACCAGATTCTGTCAACAAAGCAGTGGTGATGCCCTGACTGTGATCAAGATGCTTACTGTGATCTGTGCAGTATACTTTATTGCATATTTATAATTTCCACATTGCCACAGGGTCCAGATGGCACACATTTCCTCATTATTCAATATCCGTGGAAGTCTGCATTAACTGTACACCCTGCAATTTGTAGAACTGTTACATAATCATTTTGACTGTAGCCAGCACTATTTTCAGCTGGTTTCCAGTCCTGTCACTGGTTCCCAGAGCCCCTGATCCAGGGCACATGGGGATTCCAAAAAAAACACTATACTAAAAATATCCAAGATAATGCTATTAATCATTTTTGACATTTTGGAATATTTTTGGCACAAGCCCATGCAAGTGAATGGGAAAGCTTTTTATAATGTATATCTACTGTATGGATGCAATTCTAGGGCTTTGAGGTGTTAGAATCAGCTGAATATTCCAATACAATTTGACTAATGAGATGTTGCTCAAACCCCATGAGGCATTGTGGGTTTTGGATGCCACAGTGACAGATCTGGGTCACAATGTTCTAAGGACTAGGCAATGTAACTATGTGTGTTTCCTTGTATTGGATTTGGGGTTAGTGTAATAATGAATAGGGTTTGGGTTTCATTTCAGTTGATAACCTTGAGGTTACTGTAGCACAAAGAACTAGCATAATCATTGTGTCAATGATAGGTCTTTACCAGTACATAAAGACAAGAATGTATGTGTGTCTGGCATTCCTTATGTTGTGGGGACCTAAATCTATTTACACAGTCACATTATTCACATATTTGAGACTTCTTCCTGATGGGGACAAAACCCATAACATAAATTACTGTATTTTAAGGTAAAAACATGTTTTAAAGTTAGGCTGAGGTTAGGGTTGGGTTAAGGTTAGAGTCAGGATTAGGATTAGGCCAGTAGTAATTATGGTAAAGGTTAGAGTAAGTCTCCACGAAATAAATGTAAGTCAATGCAATGTCCTCTAAAGTCAGGGAAACCATGTGAGTGCACGTGCATGTGTGTATGTTTGTCCCTATCAGCAAAGAGCTGCAGTGCTACTGATTTATTCCTCTGCTTACAGGAGTTGACATTGCAAACACAGCTATTTAAACAGAGCAGAATGAGCGCTGTTACACAGCGAACATACGCAAATACACACTAACATATACACGCTCACTCACAAAGCACATATGAAGCTGTAATTTACACACAAGACGTTAGTCATTAAATTCAGAGTGGCATACTCGTACCAAGCAAACACACACAAGCAGAGGTAGGCTGAATTAGATCAATAACCATGTGTAACATAAAGCAGCACTTTATAGTGACTTGTAAGTCCCTGACTAGGAATGCAATCTTCAGAGAGCTTATGAATATGATTGTGATTATGAGTCCCACATTGGCATTATAAACTTTAATCACTGACAACATTTACATTAAGTGTCTCGGCTATTTAATGCAGTGACTGTGTCTGCGGCAGTTTTCACTGGACGGTACTAGGCCAGTTGAGAGGTGCGTAGCATCCATAAAGAGCGCCTCTCTGCAGTTTGCGTTTCAGGTCTGGTATGCAACATTCTGCCTCAAGAGATAACCAGAAACAAATAGTACTGTAAATGTATGAATAGTCTGTTTTGGAAGTCAGTCCAGCATTTGCAATCAAAGAACCTGTCAAAAATGTGTAAATATTCTGTGCTTGATGAAATTGGGTTGTTTTCTGTGTTCATGAGATGAGCCCGATTGAAACCCCATTATCCCATTAGTTTCACAAACTTTTGTTTTCTGAAAGCTCCAAGTTCAGGATGTCCTCTGTAAAGTATGTATATTACTGTATGATGGGGAGTTCATGTATTCTGCTTGAATGCAAGTGGGAAATGAAGGTAATAATTAGGCCTGTGTGTCATCATTTAGACCTGCTATACATCTATACATCAAGATACCTTGTCACAGTATTCACTCTCACTCACTCATTTTCTACCGCATTATCCACTAGGGGTCGCGGGGGGCGCTGGTGCCTATCTCCAGCTAACATGGGGCGAGAGGCAGGGTACACCCTGGACAGGTCGCCAGTCCATCACAGGGCCACATAGAGACAGACAACCATTCACTCTCACATTCATACCTATGGGCAATTTAGAGTGTCCAATTAACCAAATCCCCAAATCTGCATGTTTTTGGACTGTGGGAGGAAGCCGGAGTACCCGGTGAGGACCCACGCACCACGGGGAGAACATGCATCACAGTATTCAAATTTTAAAAAATAAGTAAACAACTTTTGTCACAATAGTCAGATAACAACATCACCACCCTATTATAATAAACTGAGAACTGTGTGATTTACTAATGTTAATGACCTACTACTGAAGCGCTTTCTGCTGTGTTTTTCAGGAGATTTGACCGGGCAGCTGGGTGGCAGCCTACCTCGTACCTGCTTGTTTTTATAACCCGTGTTTATGACTGCTGCTTTTTCTCCTTTTTTTCTAGTTACTTCCGGAGGACTCTGTCCAGCAAGCCAGCCAGTTCCTCCTCGCCTTTAGTTAATTCCTTGGCTTGATTATTTTTTTCATTCCTTTTTTGTGTGAATACATTTTTGTTAATTACCTTTTAAATATTGACTGGACATCCGCTTATTTTTGGGGTTCATACAAACTGTAGATTAAATCATCACAAGAACCTATCAAGAGTATCTGAAAGCAGACAACTTACATTAAAGGACATACAGTACATCTTGGTCCTCTGCTCACCCAGAAAACCTTTGTGACAGGTATGGTTGTTCATTCTCTTAAGTTATAGGCTTCAAATCAAAGTTACAGTTGATGTGGGGATATGCCACTGAAGCAATGACAACTATCTTAGTTCAAGTTTTCTGGATTTGCCATAGCCATAAAAATACACTGGGATGCAAGAGATTAACAATAACAAGGGATAAATAGAGAAATATTTAAGTACTATATACATGAACTTACTCTGATAAAATGTTGAAAAAATGGCGAGCAGTTGGTGACTCAGCATTGTGCACTGTCGAGCTTTTGCGAGAGGCTAAAAGGTAAACCTAGTGAGCCAACATGCAGGGATTACCTGGGATTTGCTCAGTGCAATGAAGCCACATTCCAAGTTAGCTGCACTGAATTGTTTATGTTCAAAGTTCAATGTGGGCCTACAAGCTGAAGCTACAAAGTTAGGCTAACTCGATAGCTCATGGATTCTACGGCAACAGATAAGTAAGAAAAAGTAACAATTGCACTTGTCTTTCGTTTTCTAACTTTGTTTCATTCAAACAGTGAGCTGTGTGTCAAAGACACAGTGAGATGTTTCAAAACTTCAAATTTTGTTGAGGTTGTGTTTTTTGTAAAGCTAAAGCAAGAAGCTTATCGAGCATTCTGTGTAGCAGCGCGTTGGTCAGCAGGGGCCTTTGATGGCGACTTGTTGTACATACCTCCACTCAGTTAGACTTTAGTAACAGAACGCAGGGGGAGAGACTGAGGATAGCCTGAGGATGGGAATGATACACCAGTGTTAGAGTGGAATGAGGGGAGGCCAACAAAGGAAGGAGGGAGGAAAGGGGATGAGGATACACACATAAGGGCACAATCAAGGCAAATATTACCCCAACAACAATCTGCATGCAAAGAGCATATCAACATGTTTTTGATTTCAGCAGAACTCTCTCACAGACACATGCATTAATTTTATCTTTTGGAACCACATGTGGATTTGTGATTGCCGAGAGTAAGTATTTGCAGAAGGGATCCCACATATTAGATGGCAACATGATAATATGACATAACCTACATACTAAACAGCAGGTTATACTCATAAAATGTTAAACCTGTATGCATGTATGTATGTGACGTGCCACACAGCTCATTCACAGGTGAGAAAATCACAGTAAATATGACAGAATCAAATCTCACATGAAAAGAATATGGTTGTGCACAGAAGCATGCACATGCAGAACATTTAACAGGTGCTACCAAGTGCATTCCCACTCGCTTGTGATTGGCCAGCTACCAGCTGACTGACTGCTCTGCAGTGCTTCTTCTTCAGGTTGGATGTTCACGCCCATGACCGGGAGTAGCTGTTGGGGGAGGGTTCGTTGCACGGCAAATGTGCTAGTTACGTAACTAAACTCGACTTTTCAAAACCGCTTGCTCGAGTACAGGTAAACTGTGTCATATGATACGAGTCATATGATGGACAATGTCTTTATATGGATGAAAACCATGAGTGGCAGCTGCCAAAACTAACAGTTAAGTCCAGCACAATATAATATACAGTGTTGTACAGGTTCAAATACATTGTTGGTTTATTATAAGATAAAGTTCTGACCTTTTTAAAGTGCCATCTAGTGGTGAGCTTACAGATTGCAACTGACTGAACATACCAAGCATGTGGGAAAACCTACAATGACTGTCAATTTGCATAAAAAATAAATCCATCCATCCTGGGCTGTCTCCACTGTCTCCAAGTCAAACATCATGGCCTGCACTCTCTTCCTCACATCTACTGTGCACTGTCCATTGCTTTGAATGGATGAATCCAGGTATTTAAACTCATTCACTTTCTCTTCCACTACTCCTTACATCTTTCACAAACAGGTATTTTGTCTTGCTTTTACTAACATTTATTCCTCTTCTTTTTAGTGCAGAACTCCACCTGTCCAGGCTCTCTTCCTCCTGACCCCTCCTCTCATTACAGATTACAATATCATCTGCATAACACATAGTCCACAGAGACTCCTGCCTGACCTCATCTGTTAACCCCCTTGTCATCTCCTCTTGTCATGGGATAATTATCTGCTGCTGCTCTCAAACAGACACACTTTCACTTTTAATCTTTGTTTCTACTGCAAAAAAGAACCAAATAAATTTAGTGTTTATAAAAAATTAAAAAAAGACAGTAGGGCAGTTATCTATATGCATGAACATACTATAACACTGGGTATAAGTCCAGCATCTTAGTTACATAATTTGGCAATTTTGACAAATTTCTTTGAATTGTGTCATGAAGTAACCATTTTAAACTCTCAGGGCTGCTTTACATTATATTTAAAAGGTAAATGTATATATACATGGAGCTTATTCCTGGCTGCTGCTAGGCCAGCTAAGAAAATGATTCTTGCAAGATTGATTCCCCCTCTGTCTTAGAGCTGTTAATTGCATGTGAAAAATAGCACTAATGGAGGAATCCTAGAGGAGCTGCTAATCGTGTGATGTCTTCTTGTAAAAATATACTATCTTCACTTTTTTATTTGGTGATATAGTTGAAAAAATATGTATATAATACAAAGATCACAATAAATAAATAAATAAATGCAATGTATTCCAAATGGTCAACTTCCTGTTCAAAAACACTCTTAAAACATCTTCCAGCATCACTGATGACTGGCCACCAGAGCCAGGTCATCAGTGTTAAGTGTTCCCTGGACAAATGCAATATAATTTTTATGGCCTGCAGTATTTTCCTGCTTTGTTGGGTTTTCCTTGTGTACAGCATGTCTTGATTGCTGTCAAAGTCACAAATATGCACTGTAATGTCTGCATTTCTTGTTTAAAAGTTAATACTGAATATTAAACAGCAAACAAAAAATTCTCACCAACTTGGTCTTTCAGACATATGTTGCTATTAAACCTTCTTCGGCCATGGGAAACATTACATAACACAAATATGTTTGAATGTTAAATTCTGGAAGATAGATTCATTTGTGTCATATTTACATTTTAAAGTGAGGTGGTTCTCAAGTATTCAGGGTAAGATTATCAACTGGAAGTGATGGAAGACATGTCAATAAACAAGTCTGTTGCCGTTTTCTGGGAGCAAATGTAATGATTTTTGCCCTGGGGGAGCTCACGTTTGTGATTGTTTCCCTTTTTTTTTTGGAGATTCTGTAGCTGGCCAAAACAATGTTCTTGCCTGACATGTCTGCAGAGCGAAACCAAATCACTGGCAGATTTACCCAGGGTAGTGTAACCCTAAATACATTCAATTTAAATCAAAGGAATATGCTTATCACACTTTATTTGCCAAAAGCCCCACAAACAGTCAACAGACATGTAAATAAGTAACGTAAATGACCCTACGTGTATCTGCGGTTTGTAGGAATGTGTTAAATAGTAACATGTGATCCTGGAGACTGGGTGGTGAGTACTTGTGTGGTTTTAAAGTTTTCATTTCCCCTGCTTAACATGACTACCCTCCTGATACCATTGTGGCTCAAGTGTTATTGTGGCTGACAGGAAATAAAATAATGTAAGAGCAATCCAATAGGCCTTGGGGGGGATTCTGACCACCAATAATGATTACAAACAAGCCTAAAGGCCATTGATCACTGACTAGAGGGGAAAAGAAAAAAAAAGACAGAATACAGGGAGAGAAAGAGAGTGACATATTTAATGTGAAACTGCACGTTGATGGGAGAAATTAAGAGAATGAGAGAAAGAGAGAGAGAGAGCCTTTAAATACTGACTCCAGAGTCAGTCCAGACTAACAGAGCCTGTCTGTCAGTGGAGGCAATCAATGCTTTTCCGAGAGAGAGCAAGTCAGAGGACAAAAGAGAGAGAATTATGGGGGAAAACAACAATGGCAGACAGGACAGTAGTCAGAGACAGCAAGAAATACAAAGCAAGCCAGTGATTAATGCAACATTTCATTCCCTAATTTAACCTCCACCCACTTACTGATTATGTTTCACGGTGAAAAGGGACACAGACGTGTACAGTATTGTAATGCACAGTGTCTGCTGCCTTTGAAACTCGTGCACTGCAGACAGGACAAGGGTGTAATGTGCCGTCTCATCCACTGGGGGCACCAGTGGCACTGCACCAAGAGCTGTCTTTCTGCAGTTTTTTTCTTTTTTTTTTCAAGGAAAGGAGGCAGCATTCTCCTCTTTAGATACTAGGAGGCACAATGTTTAAGTGAAATTAAATCAGTGGTAGGTTATTTAGTCATAGTAATACAATAAAAAAGAATGTACCTAAGTTTTAAAGACAATTGGCTGTGGGTTTCCTTTTTCTGGTGTAGTTTTCTCAATATTTTGAGGATCCAGCTGTCACTGTCATTGTTGTGTACAGTCACCATGGTTACTAGTGGCTTTATTTAGTTAATCACACACATAGTGACCATGTGATTCGCAGGCTTTTCTCAGCGAATGTAATTACCCTTTTGAAACTATGTATATTTTGAATGGGAGCCTCTGTCTCCCTCTCTTTATTACTGCAGCTACCTGAGCTCTCCACTGCAGAGCCGAGTCATTCAGGCAATACACTCACTAGATCAATTTGGCCAGAGAGAAATAGCTAATGTCAATAATCTTAATTAGGCCTAAACAATTAATTTACAATTGTTTTCAAATCAAAAAAGCAAACTGAATTCTATATTTAAAACTTCCAGGGGTGTAACAAAAAAAAAAAAAGTCAATCATTGTCTACCACTTTATCTTTCATATGAGGGTCACAACATAGCTGGCGTAGAACAAAATGTGGGGTAGATCCTGGACGGGTGGCCAATCCATCACAACAATAACACATAGACACGAACAACCATTCACTCTCCAATTCACACCTATGGTCAATTTAGAGAGTCCAATTAACCTCTGGATGTTGGACAGTGGAAACTGGAGAACCCAGAGGAAACCCGCACGCATACAGGTAGAAATTGCAAACTTCAGACAGAAAGGTTCTTATAGGAACCAGGATTTGAACCAATGACCATTTTGCTGTGTGGCAACAATGACAGCCACTATTCTGCCGTGAAAACAAATCTTTACACTCTCTCACTCAATCACTCAATCACTCATTCACTCAATCACTCACTCTCTACCGCTTTAACCACTGGGGGTCGTGGGGGCACTGGTGCCTAGCTCCAACTGACATGGGGCGAGGGGCAGGGTACACCCTGGACAGGTCACCAGTCCATCACAGGGCCACATAGAGACAGACAACCATTCACTCTCACATTCACACCTATGGGCAATTTAGTCCAATTAACCTAATCCCCAAATCTGAATGTTTTTGGACTGTGGGAGGAAGCTTGGGTGCCTGGTGAGGGCCCATTTTACTGGCAGATGATGAACAGCATGGACACTCGGCTTGATGTGGAGGAGTCTGTTTTTTCTCTAAAACGGCGTTTCAGTGCTCCCAAAATAAAGATCCATATACATAAAGAGCCATTATGATAAGAAATAATAATAATAATTAAAAAACATAACTGGATTCTCCTCAACTTGTCAGGTGACTCCAATGACCTTTATTCACACCTTCACTCAGTTGAACTAACAACCTGATTTTGGGTCAGGGAGGGAACAACCTACATTGTTTAATGTAACAACTCTCAACAGATATTCATCTTACTCAAGCTAAATGCCTGCATTTTCTTCCACCAGTTAGTGAGAACTTAAAAAGGCTCTTGGATAAGAGGCAAAATGTCTTTAACTTAAATAAAGTAAGTCCACTTGCCTGCAGCTCACTTACTGACAATGACCTGGAGAACCTTCACAGACAGACCACAAAAGTATTTCAAAAAGTATTTACCCCATCTCATTTTTAACTGTTGCTCAGATTTCTATAAAAGAGAATCTGTAATTGATATGACACCTCAATGAATCTGGGATTAATTGATGTGTCTGTAAAAAAATGAACTTCCTCAGACCAGGCATATGTACACAAGGCGAAGCCTTGGCTGTCCGAGAAATTTAAATACATGCCTTTTTATAATCAAAAATCTTATTAAAGTAGCATTCCTTTTATGTTTTAAATAAATGCTTTAATTGACAATAATTTAGTTAAAAAATGTATCAATTTACCATTAATCAACATATCATCATCATGGTTTATTGTCATTACATCTTGAGCTATACCAGTTTAGTTAGATTGCTTAATAAGTAATATGAGAAGGCTGACATTGCTTCTGCATTATTCTGGCCTACAAATTATATTGTTTGGTCTGATAAACTGAAGTTTGCAAGCAGCAAACACAGCTGCTATTTTGCATTATTTTGCTGTGATTGAATTACACTTATTAATTACAAAATACACAAGTAATTTTTTTTCCTGGAGTTGATGTCAGGTCACAGCTTCAGTCCACACAAATTAAATAGTATAAGAAGCTACTTTGCATTAAACTGGTTTGTAATTACATGAGCTTCTATCCAAAGTATTAACGCATGGACAACAAATTTATTTGCTATTTGTTTCAACTTTGGGCTGGCATAAAGGTCTGCAGTCTGATGTAGTGTCACCCCAAGATCCTTTTGTGTGAGATACAAAACCTCTCTTGAAATGTCTCTGATTGAGTTTTGATTGAGGGCCACATGGCAAGCCTTACAGCAAAAGGTCCCGGGTTCGCAACCTGGTTGGAACAAGGGCCCTTCTGCATGGAGTTTGCATGTTCTCCCCGTGGTTGCGTGGGTTTTCACCGGGTACTCCGTCTTCCTCCCACAGTCTGAAAACATGCAGATTTGGGGATTAGGCCAATTGGACATTCTAAATTGCCCATAGGTGTGAATGTGAGAGTAAATGGTTGCCTGTCTCTATGTGGCCCTGTGATGGACTGGCGATCTGTCCAGGGTGTACCCTGCCTCTCCCCTACGTCAGCTGGAGTTAGGCACCAGCGCCTTGGTGACCCTCAGTGGATAAAGCGGTAGAAAATGAGAGAGAGAGTGAGAGAGTTCTGATTGAGTCTCCTCCTGATGGCTATTCAAAAGAATAAAGATTTGGACACGGTGGCTTCACTTACTGGACATCTATTTTTATATATACAGGCTGTGGTTTTTATCTTACCTGAATGTCCTCTTGCTGCAAGGACAAGAGTGCTAACCACTACACCAACCGTGGGCCCCCAAATCTTTAGACAGTTTTGAAAGTATAAGATAAATATACATCAATCTATTTATACTGGACTGATGTAAATGCACAGTTTTATTTTATTTTTCTTTAAATTCTCTTAATTTAACTTTTGTGCTCTTTTCTTCTGGTACTTACTGTGTCTGATATGGAGCAATTGTAACAACAATTTCCTTCGGGATAATAAAAGTATTCTGATTCTGATTCTGATTATGTAACAATCAATGTCCAGTCTTTTAATGTAAGTAATCAGTTTGATGAAGATGTTATGCAGCGCCTATGATGAATGTCATCATATGCCTTTTCTCCTTTAAACACTGGATGGAAGATGGAAGTTTCAATATCTGCATGGTTTCTGATAATGGTGGCAGGGACGATACTTCTCTAATATAGATCAAATAGTTAGGCTTGTTTTTTTCAATGTATTAGTAATCACAGCTTTCTCCTCATCCCCATTAAGTGTCGTCTGGCACTTTCTTTTTTGTTTTGATATTGATTATGCTAACATAATTTACATAGTGGCATCATTTACCTCACAAAAAGCTTGAAATACTTCACTTGGCATTTACTGAATATGACTGAATTGGATTGGTGAAACGCAGCCCACTGTATCAATATGAATCAATAACACAGTCAAACACCAAGCCTTGACCCAAAGTGCTTTGCTGCACCAAGTCCCAGAAATCCCCTGTCCACTGTTTCCATAGCAACAGCAGAGATAAAGAGAAAGGGAGGAGATCAAGAATGAAGGGAGAGGGAGAAACAGAGAGGGGGAAGTGAGAGAGAGAGGAGGGATCATGGGAAATTGATCAATGATAGATAGATAGATAGATAGATAGATAGATAGATAGATAGATAGATAGATAGATAGATAGATAGATAGATAGATAGATAGATAGATAGATACTTGTGCCTTCTAACTGTTGGCACAAATCAGGGTCACTAATGTTTTGAGCTTGTAAAGTGATGTTTACGAGTAATCACAACATGTGCAGTTGTAAGTCCACAATTCAATTTTCCATTAATCTTGTGGTGTCTGTAGTCTGCATTTTGGCCGATGTATTCCGCCTCTTTTGCTCTTCACATGGACTGTTTTCACTGGGGGGGAGAATTGATGCCTGTTCAATGGAGGGTCCTGAGCCACAAGTGCTGCCCTCTTCCTACAGCCCTTGGCCCAGAAACAGCGACAGCAAGTCAGCGGTTTTGTGATTCATTAGGGTGATGGTTTTAAGCTAAATGTGAAAGTTTACCTGTAGAGGAGGAAGAGTTGTTATCTACCAGACATGTAGGATGGAAGCAGCGTCCTTATTTCTAAATAATGTGCTTACAGTAAAAGGTGTAGACAACTGCTCCACAGTGACGAGCAACTGCTCCAAAGTTTAAAGTTCAATGCAGAGCAGAGTTTGGTTGTTTGGTCCACATCCGAGGTCTTGGGCTATGTTCATACTGACCCAAATGAACCATACTAAGGGTGTAAAGGCACCAAGGATTGAAGTAAAAATTTCAAATGTATTTATTTGTATGTTTGCACTAAACGGAGCACCAGAGCCTTCTTACAACTTGACTTTTGGCGAGGGACTCAAATTGGACTTCACGGGCTCTGTGGTGACTCAGACTTAGACTCAAACACCGTGGCTCAACTCAGAGTCAAGGACTATAGACTCAACAACAACTAGTTGGATGAAGGCAATCTGACGACAGAGCAGAGTCCAATCAGAGAACAGGTGGTTCCTTTGACTGAACGATGTGGCAGAGGTTTGAGGATAAGGAGTTTGTATAACCACACTGTGCAATCACTCATGGACATCACTTTCAAGCCTCTATTAAGGTCAGAGCACTGCTTTTATTTGAATAAAACCATGACCAAACTACAAACAAAACTGGAAAACATCTGGTGGGGGGCAAAGCAAAAAAAGGTGCGGAAGAGTTTTGTCTTATTTCAGTCTCTTTGAACCTGAAATAGTATTGCTAGCTCATACAGAGGAATGCTGGGAAAACACAGCAGAAGAGGAAAGAGGATCTTGTTTGTTTATAGTGCCTCCAAAATGCTAATGTCTTCTCTTCTTCTGGCCCTTTGCAGCCAGTGACATTGCTGGATTTAATGTCAACAGCGACAAAAGTATCTGTGCTTGATCCCATCATTGTAAAGCACAATCTGTTTTATTTTCAGCAAGAGATGGGCAGAGAAGAAGGAAAGAGGAGTACTACAGACGAATTGGAGGTAAATCCTGTCCTGGTGGCACATTTGAAGCAAAAGCCTACAGCCATCCTTTTGAAATGTATATACCGTGCATTTTCAATCTGTGCTTGATTTACCTTGCCAGAAACTTTGACCACTTTGTATAAAGATAAATAAAGCAAAGATTTTCTTTATGTTCTCTTTTTGGAGAGCAGAGAAAGAGAATGCTAAAAGCCATTACAGCCATCACATCCAACAGTGCTGCCACTAGCTCTTTAGAGTTATGCATATACTTACCTGTGTTCTTTTATATATATACAGTATACATAATTTTTGTATAGTATAAAGGCCTCTCCATACTTTCCGCATTTTATGTCTGCAGAGAGTTGCATAAAACTCCCACTCGCACATGTGTGCCAGCAGTTTCATTCAAATTAGAGTACAGTGTGATCCCACATTAATATTATTTGCTGTACTCTTCCTGGGGCACCCACTTTTGGTTCTTGCATTCACGTATATTAGGGCTAGACAGGGACATCTGCATAGCATAGGTGTCCATGCACACCATTGTGGACATGGAAGGATGATGATGATTTATGTCCTCCGTAGCGTCAAACGCGGAAACTATGATTAGACCTTTAGAGTTTTGTCTGTCATTCTTTCTGCCTGCCTGCTCTTCTCTTCATCCAATAACCTTTGAAATAAACTTGAAATAAACCAAACAATAGCTGCCTTGTTCGCTAACATAGCCTTTGGGAGCACTTCTACAGCCATCAGTGTTCCAGCTCAGTCTGACAGAGAGTCACAAACGGCACAGCTCATTTCAAAATGCAAAAGGAACTAAGTTTCTGAAACGAGTTAAAGCAAAAAGGTGAGTCTTGAAGGATCCAATCAGTCTGAGCTCATGGTTATTAGGTTAGGTTGGAGCCAAGTCTGTTGTTGTGGAGAACAGTGCTCTCTATTGGCTGTGCTGTAAAAACTGACCTGAGCTCAGCTCCAGAGGAGAAGACAAAGAAAAAACTGAACAAACAACTAATCAGCAACCAGCTCTCACACTCCTGGTAGGGCAACAAGCCAACCAGTGTACTGCAGTCACTTTCACTCTGGCACCCATCCCAAAACAAACAAGTTTAAATTGATCCCCATTTGGTAGTTGCTTCAAAAACATAATAATTTTCTCTTGATTTTAAAAGCCAATAATACAATTGGTTTGATCCCAGTTGGTTCATGGACCCTAGCTACAAACACCAAGATCATGCACTATCTCCATGAAAGCAGTGTGGGACAAACTGATTCCAAATGGGCCAGTGAGGTCTTATTTCCAAAGTGCATTCAAGGTCGATAATGTGGAGGTGTGAGTTCCGCAACCCTCCGTCTGCCCGCCTCCTCACCTGCAACCCCCAGCCCTGATCTATAGGTACCAGAGTGAGAGGAGACTGGGTGAGAGGAGGAGAAGGAGGAGGAAGAGGAGGAGCAGGAGGAGGGGAAAACAGCTACACGGAAAATACAGACACACAAACACACACAAGGAGAACGACAGACATACAGACAGAAAAAAAAAACAAAGAAACAACGACAAATAAAAAATAAAAGAATGGAGAAAAACAGACAGACAGATGGATAGTGTAACACAGACCGAAAAGAGCCACTGTACAAATGCATGACCTGACACAACCTGCGGAAGGAGACAGTAACAAAACAGCAGTAACAACATAAAAATAACAACAGCAACAGCAACAGCATCCATCCGACATGGGTCCACACTGTGAACTTTAACCTTTGGACCAGCCCTGTTCTCCCAGCAGGTGACAGCTTTTACAGTACATGTGAAGGAGGGCATGTCTGGTTCCCACATCAACAGTACACAGTGGCATGCATTTCACCACACAAACTCACACTCACACTGTGTGCTCACTTAAAGTATGTGCTGTCTGTGCGTGTGTAGCTGTATGTGTGGATTTCTGTTCCAATGTTTGGGTTTCTTTTTATTGTTAATTGTTGAATATTACATTATATTATTGCTATTTGCTGCAAGCACATACATTTTTCTAATATCTAAAACATTTCGTCTGTTACCTGGCCCCATTCACTAGTGGCTATCACTAAGACTATTCACTATTACTATTCACTATCCTCAGTATGTGGTTTTTGTGATTGGATCTGAGGATCAGGAAGGATTTGGAGAACTGGTACGATCTGAACATGATCTGATCACTCAGGATGGATATTAATATGAATGATGAATACCCTGAGTGGGGTTATAGTGGAGGACAGATAGGACTTTTAGGACATTTGAGTACTGCCACATCCCTGTATATTAATATGCTGCATTCAAATGGGGTTGTTGGCTATGCTCATATATAAAGCCTATTCATACCCTATTAATTGTAAATTTTCTGAAAGCTCCATGAGTTCCAATTGAGCGAGAGGAACAAGACCCTCAAAATTGGCAGAAAGTACTTTAAAGCATCCAGCTGAAGGTAACTTCCTGGATTTACTCTCAAAGGAAGCCTTTTCTTTGGCTCACAAGGCTTCAGAAAAGTAGTGCAATAAGACCAAGGTTAATATCGGTCTGGCATTTCCACACTAGAGATTTTTTATGAATTGTGAAAGGACTAAAAAAAAAAGTAACCCTGACCGGTTACATGTGTGTTTTCACTGTTGACTGTCAAGAGCAGCGATAAGCATTAGCTGTCTCAGTGACTGTACCCACTCGTGGTGATCAAGAATTGCAGATTAAGAATTGCATCAGACCTTTAAATGAACATGGACACAATGGGCCATGGCAACGTCTCTAAAAAATATTTCACTACAGTTGCAACAGTTCTATTGGAATGAAAAGAATGTGCTGAAGGTTTAGGAGGACCGTACTAATCTATAAAAGACAACTTATATGCTTGAAAAAAATTTTTTTCAAAATCACTCAAAATCACAAACTGTGTTTAAGGTTAAGGCAGAAATTCAGTATATCTAAATATGTGAGTGTGTACTGTATATATAGATTAACACAGATTGTACTGTCTGCAGTCCAATACAATGAGTATATTGTAGTGTAATGGAAGATGTACTAAAGTAAATGACGGTGAGGAAGCTGTTTGTAATTGGCTACATGTATACTAGACAGAATGAGGCGTTAGCTATAGTGAGTAGACTAATGACAGCTTCATCAATGATGTTGCTAATAAAAAAAGATGGGGAAAAAACACATACACACACAAACACACCATGCAGTGGCCCCTGTCACCACAATCCCAATTACTCATAGTGTGATATACATGTACTGTATATACAGTAGCAACAAGCAGCCTGCATGCACCCTTAAATGTTTAAACTGTGTGCTTTTTAGAGCTGTAATGATATCGAAAAATGTGAATGTGTGTGTGATGGCAAGGCTCTTTTTCAGGTTAGCTTTACAAATGTTGCAGTTTTGTATTGTATTTTTCACAATACTGTTTACTCGTGTTTTTTCAATTTTAGTAAAATGTTTTTTTTTTTTTTTTTTTTTTTTTTTTTTTTTTTTTGTAACTTTTCAACATTTTCTGGCCACATTTTTTTTTGTTTTTGTTTTTTTTGTAACTTTTCAACATTTTCTGGCCACATCAGATTTGTAAAACAATTTCATCTGTTTCCTCTAGCTTTTCAAAGATGTGCGAACAATGTCCCCATTTGTGCATATGAATCATATGAACTAAATAAAAAATATGAACAGACCACTGATCCATTTATGAATCTAATATATATTTTGTCTATTAATTATTTTGTTGTAAATGTGTTTCAACATCATTCTCCTGGGATAGTGTTGTTTATGTGTGTATATATTGTTTTATTAAATTGCCCTACTCCTTTTCCCTGTTTATCATTCATTCAACAATGGTATTGTATTTATTTTTCCATCCACATAGTTTGTCCTTTTGTTAGCAGCTAACTGTGTACAGCTGTTTTGATGGAGTGGTCTGAATTTTCTGTGATGGGTAGGTGATCAACCAAGTGTGTTCCAATTAAATTATTAGTAAGACGTTTAACACAAACAAGTGTATCAGCAGTTATGAACAAAGAATTCACCCAGAAAACTGCTGTCTGCTGAGTGACTGCTGCAGCAGCAGCCCCTGCAGTACCTCTGCAGTACAGATGCAAGAGAAATTAATGAAGGAAACTTACTGTACTACAGCTGCAAGGTGTTTGGGAGTCTTAGGATGAATTTCAGTGCCCCCCCTTAAAGCCCTCAAACTCTGAACCCTCACATATTCAAGTGTGCGAGAACAACAAGGGCTGACAATGCTATAAAGTGGAATTAAGCTGCATCTTACATTACCATGGCAACACATAGGGCTCAAATTTGAGGGAAGTTTGGCATTTTTTTTATGTTGTTTGCTTTCTTTTGACTTAAGCCTCTTTCACACTTAAATTAGCACGTACATATGGGATTTTAAAACCTGGGAGAGCCCGCAAAAAAAAAAAAAGGATTAACACTCTTTCTATTGCCCGTGTCCCATTGCTTTTTTCACCAGTGTTGGCTGTGGAGGAACATATGACAGTCGGAGGAAGAAGAAAACAACAACACCACGATGGAGCTGCAGTCTTTATAATGTCAAAAAGAAAAAAAGGTAGTTCTGTCCAAAGTTCTAAAAATTAAGGGTTTGCTAAAAACTTTCGCAAGGCTCAGATACATGATGGGTCGGGACAGGATATTTCAAACACTCTAAAATCCGGGTTCAGGTTCACGTTTATCTAACCCAGACTGAGTATATGTGCTATAAGTGCCATATAGAATCTTCTTTCATACCTATGTGTGTATTGACGTTGCATTGTCATCTGCACTGCGGGTGTCTGTGAATATGGAAAATAAGATGAATCCATGGTAACAGTTGTCTTTTTGGGTAGAGTTCGAACTAAAAAATGCGACCCCATCCACAATCTACTGCCATTTCCCTCTAGTAAAGTCTAGATGCCAATTTAGGGAAAGTCCAGATTCTGTCCCAGTGTGAGGTCTTCAAGTCTTGGCCATGGGGGGCACTTTATATAAAAAAAGAACTAAAAAAAATGTATAAATCCTTTGGGAAGCCAATGGTAAGAATTATATGGGCCTAATAAAACACTGGATCAAACCTTCTATGCAGCAGAAGCTGCCATCACGTTCAGTGATAGACTTCCCCAACTCTACGTAAGAATATAGAATTTTGAGCTGATTTTCCCGGGTTTGAGTCCGTCTCGCGGTCCTTTACTGTGTGTTCTCCTCATCCCTCAGTCCCCCTTTCACACTTTACTCGCAACAAATAAGGGCTAAATGATACTCCAAAAACATCTTTAAAGAAATGCTCTAAAGTTGATCAATGAACCATTCATTTAAACTTTTTAGCATCATGATAACACTTTGCCCCATTTCAAAAACTCACGAAATTGAGTATTTTTTTGGTGTAAATGAGGAAAAGTAATATGGCACATCAAGTGTCCCATTTCTCCTAACATTGTTTCAAACCCTTGCAGCCTCTTACACTCACACTTTGCAGGAGATTTCATCAGCATCAATGAGGATTCAGGGCTTAAGGGGACACTGGGACAGAGCCAGTGGAATGTTGTTTTGTCTGAGCCTGTAACTGTGTGTGAGTGTTAAGTTTGAGAGTTTCAGAAAGAATGTTGGGCTTCATGAGAAGTTTCACAAAGAAATATAATCATACTAGGCCCACAGTCATAGTGATAATAGTAAATAATTTTTAAACTATTTTGATCACAGATTAATCATCAGTTTGAGTGTTTCTTAAAGGTGCATTATGCAATATTCAGCTATCCAAGCTGTCAGGAAATAAATATCACTTATGTGTAAGTGTCCAGAAAAAAAAAAAAAACCCTTCTCCTCCTGGACTCAACTTGATGCATAATGTTACATGTCAAATTTCATGACTGCCCTCTGTTTAGCATTTTTGAACCTGTGTTTTATTGAAACATTTTTAAAATTCCCTGATTGTCAGTTTTTCTAATGTCATAGTGTCATATTTATGACAATGATCATTTCTTTGGTTTGTGGACTAATAAAAGAACTAAAGTTTAGGAGACATTGATAGACAATTCATGGACCAAATAAGTTAGGGCTGGATCACACTTTCCACGTCTACCAATGTGCACCGGTCCACTAGGGTCTATATGGCTTAAATTTCATCATCTGTTCATTTCTACTTTGGTCCATTCAAACGCTATGCGGATTAATCACATCTTCAATTTGATTCTGCATGGACTGTACATGTGGACTGTGCATTCACACTTAAAAATTGGTCAAAAGAGACAATGACAAAGAGGGCAATCATGGAAACTTGCTTTAAGTTATATGAGGAAGTTGGCCAGTATGCACACATGCACAACTCAGTGCTCAAAGAACACAATGAAACACAAATGAGGTGGATTTCCAGGTGCAAATCCACCACTACTGGGACAGAATATTTGAATATTTGCATAGAAAGCTAGACGGAATCACCTTTGTTTCAGTATGAACGTAATGTGAAGAAATGTGAAATGAAGCGGCTCTTTACGGATGGGGAACACGGCAAGTATGACCCTAGCCTAATGGATTAATAGAGAATATAACTTAGAAATGAATCATTGATTAATGAAACTAATTGCAAATTGCAGCTCTAAATTATCTGTGAGACATTTTTTTTTCTTATCTGTGCGTGAGACATAATGGACACCAGTAAAATTTTAAAATAAAAGTTTATTTATTAATTACATTTTGTGCTATAGTTCATTTCTGTGTGCGTGTGTGTATTGTATGTTTGTGTTGATGACATTGCACACACTGTGAATTACTACCAATCAAGACCGTGCATCCAGCGACAGCCCGCTGCTGTCACTAAGGTACTTCCCTCCCTCCACCCCCCCTCCTCCTCCTCCTCCTTCTCTTGCTCCTCCTCTTCCCTCATCCCTCCACCCTCACCCCTCCGCTCTCCTACCTTTCCGAACGTTCCCGTCTGTCGTGCGCTGGAACTCCCCAGCGCTCAGCAGGAAGCAGGCGCGATCATGTGGGTAGCGCTCGCGGCTAGTGGTGGAGCCAAGGCCTCCAGTAGCCGGGCTGCGCTCATCCCCGAGCACCTGGTCGATAGTGGGACAGTCCTCATTGGCCAGGGCGGCCGCATTGGCTGCTGTGTCCCCATTCTGCTTGGAATCTGGGGGGAAGGACGGAGAAATGGGCGGGAAACAGAGTGGTGGGAATTAAGTGGGGAAATTTTAAGTGAAGAGCAATTGAGGTGGATGAAATAATATAACGAAATACCAGTAGGTAGAGGAATAGGAGGAAAGTTGGTTAATGGTTAGGGGGGGGGGGGGGGGGAAAAAGGAGCACAGGTTGTGTGGAGTGGCATGGTGGAGGACAAGAAGAGGAGATTAGAAGATTAGACACAAGAACAGGGAGAAAGGTGGGAGAGGAGGAGAGAGAAAGTGCAAAAAGAAATTGAAGAAGAGAAAAAAAGGATCGAGAAATGACGGATGTGAGGAGGAGAAGGACAAGTAGGAGGAGGAGGGGGTGTGGGAAGGAACATTAGTCCATTGTGACAGTTATCCTGATCACATGACCATCATACTGCAGCAGTATGGGCCACACACATGCAGACCTTTTTTTTCAAACCAGTTTTATCAAACACAAACACTCAAGGTTTTAACATGTATGGTTGTTTCAGCCATAAGGAAAAAACAGATTGTATCCACTTAATAAAATGCTCACCAAATAAAATCTACATATGCTTAAATGCACAGTATGTAATTTCTGCCACTAGGTGTCTTTAAATCAAAACATTAATAAAACACCTAAAATTTGATGATAATGGGAAGCAGCTTTGGCTGAATTCCTAGTATCATCCCATTTTCATGTTTCTGATCATGTTTTCCTCACTCCGACTTTTGTGTCACAAACACAACACGGTCTGTAGCCATTTAAAAGTAAAAACCCATTAAAGTAAAAGGACTGTACCATTTCTGTATATTTTTCAACATGGCTTTTAGTAGTTAGAGAGAAGCATTTAGAGCATTTTAAAGTTTTTTAATCATGGTGACTTTCAAAGGCAAAGGAGCTGCTGCTGTTTTACAGCAGCAGCTCCACAAGGTGAATGACCTTAAAAGATGACAAATGAAACGGTAAATTTCCTTCAAAGGAAATATGGCTTTTTGTGGAGTGCTGGAAGTACATGACACACATTAGTCATGAGAGTTCAAGAAAATGTTTACTGCATTATCTGTCCAGTGAACAGGCCATTCTGGCTGGAAAGTATCAGTCAATTGCTCACTCTCCAGCACCACAGTCCATAGAGAAAAGCATCAAATTTGGCTTGCGATGGCTACCACTGCCTCATTTGGTAAGTTTGTGTCACTGAGGTAACAACGACAGGGGAAACAGTTGCTTTCAAAGCAGCTGTCAAATGTAAAGACTTACTGTTAATCAGGGAAGGACACGCACACACACACACTGAATGCGTGTATGAGTAGCATTTATGGTAGTGTGACTGGTGTCACACTATCATACACTACACTACACCAGCTACAAGAATTGCAGCTGGTGTGTGAAGCTACTCAACCTCCTGACTAGCAGCTGGGAAAGATTACAATGACAGCTTTATGGCCTTTAGACTTTATGAAGCGGCATAACTCTTTTGTAAGACGCACTGTTTGACCTTCTCCCCACAAAACCACTCTGGAGTGTCACACTCAGTTCTTCACAAATGTTCTCAATGTGGAGAGAGCACATGAGAGGAGCTTCTCATCTGTGCACAGCTGGACAATTACAGCCTCGGAAGACTGAAAGTATGTTTAAGATATGGTAGAAATAGACTACTATCTAACATTTCCCTGCCTCAACTTAAGCTATGCCTTCACCTTAAAATGTAATAATTTATATAAAATACCATGCTTAAAATCCAGCATTATGGTTACTTGTTAGTTCCTGTTCATACCTCCATAGTACTCTCCTTTCAACTAACTTGCCTCAAATACAGAAAACACAGTAAGACTTTCATCTTCTTCTTAAAAGAAAGAGAATTTATTCTTTTCAGTTGTCTCAGCTATAAAGCAGTTCAACACCATGGACAGCACTGGGTCAGTATGTCTTACCCTGTAAACTGTCCTGAACACAGGGCATTGAATTGTATTATTATACTGTATAAGGATTACTTGATTGATTCATTGGTTGGTTGATTGACTGACTGATTGATTGAGCCCTTTTTAAAGTGTGGCTCTATGAATCCTGACACATTGCGTCAGGGCGTCACTGTCTTACGTAGGTACAGCTGACTGTGCTGTTCATGCTAAAGCTTCACGAATGTCATGTGTGTCACATGTTTCAAAAAGCCACAAAAAAGGCAGACACATGCTGAGTGAAAACATGGCTGCTAATTTAACATAAGGCTTACACTATCTTCAAAATATGTTTGGTGCTTTATCTCTCGGTAGGACAGTCTTTTCCAACTAGAAATTTAAGTTTGTATTGCTTTGTAAACCACTCACTCCACAGAGAAAATCAGCAATTTCACATGAAAACACAAACTTCTGCATCATTATTAATTTCAAATGTGTTATTTTGTGACATAGGTGTTTAAAATATTTCCTTTGGCAGCAGTACACCTGAAGCTCCTGTGACCATTTAAGATAAAAAAAGCTGACTTTCTCTATAGACCGAGTGACCCAAGCTTCAGTTTCTCACATAAAAGGTTATCTAATGGCAAAATAAAGCAGCAGATATATTCTCAATATACCCCAGACTTTAGCATGGCCACTAGTTAATGTCTAACCCTAACTTTAACCCCAAACACAGTTCAAAAACATCTGTGTTTATGCAGCCAGGAAAGGTCCTGAAGAGGTAACACACACACACACACACACACAGACAGATACACACATGATAGACATGTCTATCAACACAGCATGACAGAAATGGGATGCCATGACCCGCATTATCAACTGTCAGAAAATACTGTAGACCCAATCCAGGATTATCAGAAAATGTGAGCTTTGGTCATACAGCATCAGGCTGCGAGGAGGAGATGGATTTAATGCAAAAAAGTAATAGGCTTCATTTTAAGCTTCCTCACCCCTTCGTAAATTAAAATCTATTTTAGTATACTCTACTCCAGGAAGAACGAGGACATGGGCTTATTATAGTTACAGAAGTTACAGCTTCAAACCCTGTTAGATACACACTTCTCACACCAAACTGTTTGAAATCTGACTTATGGTAGATGACAGAGAAAGAGTTTGAAAATTGTATGCAATCATCTTGTTAAGTAATCCACACATATAAGACTGATCCAAAAATCTAATCTCTTTAAAACCAATTAACAATTTCTTCAGTCATCACCACAGTGGATCATCTGCCTCCATCTTGTCCTCTCTCTTGTCAACTCTTCTGTTATACCAACTGTCCTCATGTCCTTCTTCACAACATATATGAACCTTCTCTGTGGTTTTCTTTTTTTCCTCCTGCCCAACAGCTCTACCTTCAAATAAATCATCTCAACCTTGACTGTCTTAATTTATCTCCAAACTGTTAAACTTGAGCTGTCCCTCAAATATGTTTCATTTCTAATGCTGTCCGTCCTGGACACTCCTAGTGACAATCTTCTTCTAGACAGACATTTCTATAAGCCATACATCATAGTAGCTCTTTCTACTTTATACATATTTTTTATTGAAAATACAATAAATAAATGCAAATATAATTGCACTGGTCTGCAGAAATAATATGTAGATTGGAGAAACAGACTATTATTAAATTATTATATATTATGTGGTTCCCATGGTCTCAGTACAGTAGAATGGCAAGCAGAGCTTTCAGCTGGTTCAAGTCAACTCTGAACCATTGCTCAATTATGCTGCCATAGGACTAGACTGCTGGGGGAACAGCATTTATGCAGCTCTCTCTCTCTCTCTCTCTCTCTCTCTCTCTCCCCCTCTCTCCTCTCCTTAACACTCATACTCTCAGTCACTCATTTTCTACCGCTTTATCCACTGGGGTCGCGGGGGGTGCTGGTGCCTATCTCCAGCTAACATAGGGCGAGAGGCAGGGTACACCCTGGACAGGTCACCAGTCCATCACAGGGCCACACAGAGAGAGACAACATTCACTCTCACATTCATACCTACAGGCAATTTAGAGTGTCCAATTACAGGTCTCCCTGATTCCAGAGCTTCAGCACCACAGCTCAAATAGTATAACTATAACCATTACCATATATTATATAGCTACTCATTACTGCTCAGGTTAATTATCCTCATCCACCCTTCACCAACAACTTGTCCTCTTCTGAGGGTCACATGAGGAGCAGGAACCAACCCCAGATGTCGACAGCACATGTCACACCCTGAATGAGATGATGATAATTGTTATTAATGTTACTGATTCTTGAATCATCCTGGTCTCTGTCTTCTTATCTTTTCTCTCTCTCTCACTCACTCATTTTCTACCGCTTTACCTACTGAGGGTTGCGGGGGGCACTGGCGCCTAACTCCAGCTGACATAGGTATACCCTGGACAGGTCGCCAGTCCATCACAGGGCCACATAGAGACAGACAACCATTCACTCTCACATTCACACCTATGGGCAATTTAGAGTGTCCAATTGGCCTAGTCCCCAAATCTGCATGTTTTTGGACTGTGGGAGGAAGCTGGAGTTTCTTATCTTTTCTCTCTCTCTCTGTAATATTTGATGTTTTGTTTGTAATCTGCTAAACTTGTCTCTGTACATGTGACACCTACTGCACGTCTGTCTGTCCTGGAAGAGGGAGCCCTCCTCTGTGGCTCTTCATAAGGTTTCTCCCATTTTCTTGCCTTTAAAAGAGTTTTTGTGGGATTTTTTCCTCACTTGATGTGAGGGTCTAAGGATAGAGGTGTCACTTGTTGTACAGACTGTAAAGCCCTTTGAGGGAAATTGTGTTTGTGATGCTGGGCTATATAAATAAAATTGACTTGAAATTGACTATTAGGGCACTTTTCCCACTATAGTTCTAGCACAAGTTTTTTTTTTTTTTCTTTTTTTTTTTTTTGCTTTTCCATTGTACCTGGTACCTGGTGCTCTGGCAAGGTTCCAAGTCAGCTGAGTTGATACTAAAATGTGAGGTCAGCAGACTGCTGGCCAGTGATTGGCCAAACAGTGTCGTCACTGGAAGAGTCATGAGCACGACATCCAACATAGGGATCTAACCAAACAGTACTGAACTGTAGATCAGTTAAAACTGATCAGTAAAAATTCTGACTTGAGTTAACATGAGTTAATCTCCAACATTTAACAAGGAAATTTCTAAAATCTCAATATTTAACAGAGGAGTCTGATGTATTGAGACGCCACTGATGAAAGCGGGCGAGCATAAAATACCATTATTGATGTGAGTTCACCATAAGACAACTTAAGTGGGGTATGTATGGGATATTGGATATTGATTAAAAATGTTCCTTACATTATTAACATTGATTTCTAAACTTGGTTTATACCAATTATACTAATTTCATAACAAAATTTGAATCAATAGTATTACATTCTATGATACTGTAAAATTCTTTAGTTTCAGCTGGACAGATCATTTTTTTGCAGTCCAACATGAAGCAGCTTTCTGCTTTCATATTTATTTCATGCACTATCAAGTGCTTCACTAAATTTGTCGTGTCACTTTAGATCTTCTCAACATTTTCATTCATTAAACAAGCACCAGCTTCTCAAAACTCAGACACTTTCACACACACACACACGTTTGCGCTTCTATTAGAGTGCGGACTCTCATAGACATAATGCATTCTCCAGCCCCTTACCCTAACCTTAACCATCACAACTAGATGCCTAACCCTTACCCTAACCCTTACCTAAACCCAATTCTAACCCTAAAACCAAGTCTGAACCCTGAATAAAGCACTTTTAAGGGGAAAAAAGTGAGGACCAGCCAAAATGTCCTCACTTTGTAGGGTTTATACAAATTTTGGTCCTCACTCTGCAGCAAGTACAAGAACACACACACACATTCTAAGCCCGATCATTCTGTTCTGCTTTGGGGAATGACCTCCATCTCTTGTAATAACTTCCTCCACGCCTCAACAACTGTTAGATCTTGGTCAAAAAAACATGTTGCATGCTACTTGTCTCACTGACGCAGGTACCAAAATTTGCTATTGAAAGACAGCTCACTGGTTTAGTTTGTGATTTTGATGCTGTCATTTAATTAAATTAACATATTGGTTTGTCTGCCTTATATCAACACACTCCAGTTTTCTAAGCCCACTGGAACACTTCCATGCACACATGTTCAGTCACTCACCTGCCCTGTTGATCTCAATGATCTCCTCCTGTGCCAGTGGGCAGTCACCAGTTCCCATCATGCTGCCTGATCCAACCATGCCAGGCCCAAGCACATTTCCCATGAGCCTGTGGGGTGAAGCGGTTGCCATGGCCAAGGCATCTGGCTTGCAGTAGTTGGGGCTGCCTGGCTGTGGTGCTCGAGGGATGTGCTTATTCCTCTTCTTGGGGAGCTTCTGCTTGGCCATGGCCAAGGAGTAGTACATGCCAAAGTTGTTGACAATGACAGGCACAGGCATGGCGATTGTTAGCACACCAGCCAAGGCGCAGAGGGCACCCACCAACATTCCTGACCATGTCTTAGGGTACATATCCCCATATCCCAATGTGGTCATTGTCACCACAGCCCACCAGAAGCCAATGGGGATGTTCTTGAAGTCGGTGTGGGCTGCAGCTGTCAGATCACCTGGGTCAGCACCAATGCGTTCAGCATAGTAGATCATGGTGGCAAAGATGAGGACGCCCAGCGCCAGGAAGATGATGAGCAGAAGGAACTCGTTGGTGCTTGCCCGCAGAGTGTGGCCCAGGACCCGCAAACCAACAAAGTGGCGGGTCAGCTTGAATATACGCAAGATACGGACAAAGCGCACTACACGAAGGAAGCTCAGCACGTCTTTCGCTGTTTTTGAGGAGAGGCCTGCCAGCGCCACCTCCAGGTAAAAGGGCACGATGGCCACAAAGTCAATGATGTTGAGGGCGCTGCGGAAGAACTCTGCCTTGTCAGGGCAGAAGATGACACGCATCATCACTTCAATGGTGAACCAGATAACGCAGATGCCCTCCACGTAGGTAAGCCACGAATCTGTGATGATTTCAGACACTACCTGCAAAGTGCAAGGAAACAGTAAAGGAATAATTGGTATTATCATCCACTTTATTTATTCAATTATGGTGGTATTAAAGTGTATAAAACTCAACCCCAACATTTGAAACAGGTAACTGGTTTTATTGTTGCTTTCTGACTTGCTCAAGCTGCTAAGATATGAAAAGTAACTGAAAGATAAGTTTAAAATCACGATCATTAATCATTATTAATGGTTCAGAATCAACACAAATATTCACAGTTGAGCCCTTCCCAACACCGCCACCGCATGAACCAGCCTAATACTGGCAGCTGGTACACAAGGAAAAACTAATTTTAATGATTCATCTGGTTAAATACATACCTACTTAAGTACATGCTATCTTAAGAACATGTTTGCTGCTTTACATCACAGTCAGACAGCCTTTTCTGATGGGAAACTGAAAATTATGTTATGTTGTAAACCACCAATTCTCCCACACCAAAGTCCATAGAGAAAATTTTGAGTTCACAAGATCAGTGGAGTTGCTGGTCTATTGCTGCCTTGTTTGGAAAATGTATGTCACTTTGGTGAATATAAATTAAGGATTTCAATCACATAATTCACAGAATAACACATTTGAACTTTGTGATGTAGGCAGCACAGGAATCTACAAATTCTGTATACTGTGAGGTAAAATCACTTACTTTCTCTGTGGACTTTGGTGCATGGATTCAGCTGTGACACAAACTTCAATTTCTAGTTAGAAGGGCTGTCCAAAGGTGAAATTAAATGGAAAACATATCCATAAGATGGTGCAGATTTTGTAAGTTGTATTTTTATATGGATCTGAAATCTTTTTTTCTTGGTGTCCATGCTGTTCTAGGAGCAGGGCATTTGCAATGCATGTGCATGTGTCAATACCCTATACACCCACACCACAAAGAAAACCTGAACTTTCAGTTTAACATTGGGGCTGATCATTGAGAGTACAGAAATTCTGTCCATTATAAATACAAAACTTGCATTAGAGCAATCCTAAATTTACCTTAAAAGTAGTACAACTGCAGTCTGCAAAATTAGTGACTTGTGTGTAGATGTGGTGGATCCTTTTTAAGATAAAATAAAAAATAAATTAAAATAAAAGAAAGTCTATGAAAATGCTATTAATTGCAGCACGGCGCATTCATAGCGCTTAAAAAAATCTGGTTATCTAAGTCTCATTTACTCCAAATCCCCCAATTTTATAGCAATAGCAAATATTTTTGTGTCCCTTTGATGGCTGGATTAACATGTCGAAGACTAATGAACCAGTTCACAGAAACTTCACCATACCTCCATACGCGTCATATTGCCAATGGTGACGTTCTCTGTTTTGGTGTAGATGGTGTTGAAGACTTCATGGGTCTCCAGGCAGAAGGTGGAGATGGAGAGGAGGATGAAGAAGAGTGAGGCAAATGCCACATACTGCCGGGAGACAAGGAAAGAGAGAGAGAGAGAGAAAGAGTTTTTGCACATTAAACACATACTCTCTGTTCACTCAAGTTTGACAACAGGAAACTGTTACGCCAGGTGCAACATTTTTCCTGCTGCTTTCAGCCTTCATCCGTAGATTTTTGGGTGTTGATATAAGAGCTGCTGGAAGGAAGAGGGGGTTTGGGGCATTGCAGTGTGTGTACAACAGTGGCTATAACAGCAGCCTGCAGATAGGGGGTGCTGACAACACACTGAGCAGAATGGAGCAACGTTGCTGCTGTTAACTCAGTCTCAGCTGCTGCAATCCCACTGAAAATGGCACCTTCAGAGAGACAGAGGGAGGGAGGAGAGGATGATGGATAGAGGGTGGAAAATAAATAATGTACAACAGTGTTTGTAAATGTGTGTATAGTTATCTCATGTTAAAATGAATATGAGGCACATGAGCAATGGAGGAATTGCTGTGAACAACATTATGAAAAGAAACAAAACTTATCTAAGAACTCAGATAAATACATTTAATCATATAATAATTTCTGTATGTGTGTGTGACTGAGTGTGGGTAGATCTTCCCAACAAAGGTTAAAAATAACATTACGCATACAGTGTGTTATCAGTGACATACTGTATAATTCTGTTAATGTGTACATTACATCGTGTCTTTTGTTCTGCAGCATTCTCTAAACGCTTGTGTGGAGGTAGACCTTTTATCCAACAGTGGAGGATGATGCAAGATGGCAGCCTCCTTAAAGCAAGACCCTTGCCCGTACACACAAAACACAAAAAAAGGCTTATTCTCAGGCTATGAAAACCAACCAATTTTTACCACTTGGAAAGTTAAACATTTTGCAATATGTCTTAGCTTTAAAGCTTGACGGTGCGTGTCCCTGGTGCCTGGTTCTGGAGAGACCCTCTAAAAGTTATCATGGAAGAATATGAGGTCCTTCTAAAAAAGTTAATTCACTCTAAATTGGCCAAAGGTGTGAATGTGAGAGTGAACGGTTGCTCATCTCTGCATGTTGTCCCTGCTTTGGACTGTGACCTGTCCAGGGTGCACCCCACCTTCCTCCCACTGTCAGCTGAGAGTAGGCACCATCGACCCCATGACCCTGTTGAAAGTCACTTATATTCCAGGTGAGACCAAAATTCCCTGCAGCACTTTTCTCCTCTATGAATACTCAAAGGCAAGAAGACAACAAAGGAGAGAGTGACATTAAGTGAAGTGAATTACTTGACTTGGTGCTATAAAACCGCCATGAGTAGAAGCCAATGGGACTCATTAATCCATACACCTACTCAGCAAACATAAACTAAGAGACTTGTTATTTCCAGGTTTGCCTGCAGCTGTGTTACCCGCAGTTAGATTGTTAGACTGGAAACAAATGCTATGAAAGCTTACTGTAGGTTTCTTGTAGGTGATCAATGGTAATGCTCCTTCTTTACAGCTCTGATTAAACCTCTTATGCCAGAGCTATATGTCAAAGCCTAAGCCTGTTTTGGCCCATTTTATTCCCTCTTTTTTGTATTGCTCTCTGAGCTGTCTGAACACTTGACAATTTTTTGGGCTTGTTCAGGATAAACACAACACAGTACATCATTCCACATGGACTAATGCAACCATGTTGTGCATTGGCTCAGTGGGATCATGTTCAACAAGAATACACTTGATAAATGTAACAATATAATGTCTGTCAAACCAGGAAAAGACAAGTCTTACCAACTATGTGTGTGTTTGTGTGTCTTTGTGTCTTGATTCGGTTGTGTGTACAAGTTTTGGTTCAAAACTCCCGTTGTGAGGACATTTGGACATTGTGAGGACATTTTAGCAGGGTCTCAAATCGTCAAAGGGCTTTTTGTAAATTAAACCTTAATTTTAGGGTCCAGGTTACAATTGTTTATATCTTACATTTTGGCATGTTGTTGAGATGCTTAAGTGTTAGGGCAGATTGAGCTGTGGACAACTAGTGGGCCTTGGAGGTACTGCAGGTGGGCTCCAAAGTGGTCTACATAATTCTGCCATTAACCAAGTTCTTCCAAACATAAATTCTTCGTCCAAAATAGAACACACCAAAATATGTCCAGTGGATTATGATTTTTGTTATTCTTTGTTATTCTTAACATATTAAAAATATGTTACCAATCAGTAGCAACATTAAAACTTGTTTTACTTTTGTGGCAAATGTATTTTTCTTTTTCTGAGATGTGGACAATAACTGAATAAAAATATTAAATATAATATATAAATATATAAATAGTGTAATATTGTTGTTTGTAAACACAACATAGATATTTACAGTTATGGCTAAGGCAGTGATAATCAATGATTTATTTCCAACTAGTTTAAAAATCGATTGAGTCTTTGTTTTAATAATTTCTAGCTTCTTAAATGTGATTTTTTTTTTTGTTTTGTTTCTTTATTCTTGAGAGCAAAACAACACACACTTGAAAATATCATCATTTCGTGGTTTGGGAAACAGTAATCAACATTCTCAACATTTTCTGACATTTTATGGACCAAAAAAAACTAATCCATAAGTCAAGAAAACAGAATGCTCAATCATGAAAGTAATCAGTTGTAGCCCTAGTTACGGCAAAAATGGTAATCACAATAATTTTGATCAACACTGTGGTTTTTAATGACTATTCATTGGTAATAGGGATACATTATTTATTTTTTTATGTTCTACTTTCAATGTTGGCACATCAAGATGTGGGGCTTAAATGTAGAACCTCTGAGACGTGTGTGTGTGTGAAGGAGCTAAAGAGAGAGAGATAGTATACATATGCTCATAAAATCTTACTGCACCGTTAGGTCATCTACCTTGAGGATGGAATTATTAGCCCTTACGTGCTGTTAAACAGAGCAAAGAATTTTTAACACGGCTTTTTCAAACATCCTAGTTTTATTTTGGATGCTTCCATTATTTGACTTTGCAAATGTAATTATTCCACAAAATCCAAAAACTACCAGAGTCAAAATGAGTCCCCTTAAGAACTGACATTTTTATTGAGCCATAGCACAAACCACTGTTGTGCAATGATGTGCTTAACTGTGTAATGATGAAATCTTTAAAAATCAAGTCAAAACTGCAGCTAATAATTTTGTCCTCAACTGTATGAAGGTCTGTGTTATTATGCTGTGCAAATGCAATACATTCATATGCAGCATTTTTGTGTTTATGTTAATGAATATATTGTGCACAAATACTTAAAATGAATCAAATTCCTTATGTTTGCTTAAGTATTTACATTTGTAAGACTGCTCTCTCTCGCTCCCTCTGTATGTGTGTGTGCCTGCACTCATCAGCTCAGTGATGAAGATAGACAGATGAAGTCTTCCTTTAATCCTCAGGGAGTACATAAAATCCCACAGCTTATTATCGTGGTCTAATTTAACACTGCTATCTAGAGCTGCCCTGGATACACACACACAGATTCTTGAATATTCTCGGGGTACTGGAGAATTATACCCAGGATGCTTACCCTTAAAAATCTCAATGAATCTCATTGTACATATTTTACATGACTGCTGTGGTCCAGCAATTTTTATAACAGTGTTAAGGAGTAACATGTTGCCCCTTTCTTCTGAAAAGCAACCCCATGTCCTGAAAATTATGTTCCCAAATCAAATAAACTGCATTCTCTAGGAACATATTTTCTGAAACAATTTGCAACATTCATACAGTAGAGTATCGGAGCCGAGTCCAACGCTTGACCTTCCAATTTAGGACAACTCAATTTACCACGAAGCCACTATCGCAGTTCAACTCCAAGCTTCACACCTTATCTCTCAAGCTGAGCACAGCCACCGTACAGAGAAAACTCATTTTGGCCACCCACAGGAAAAAGGTCATGACCATAAGTGAGGGGTCATACATATGTTAAATAGTTAAGGGACAGTCTTTCCAAAACATCATTGAGAGTGCAATTTAAATTCCACAGGAAGGTATTTTTGTGACAAAGCAGTGTACCAGGTGAATACTAGTAACTTCAATGATTTATTTATTTTATATAGAATAAAGTATGTCCTTTGTACCATAAATACAGTCATCTTTTGTGTACAAAATTATGTCATGGTGGCATACGTGAAAAAGTAAAAGCAAGACTTCAATATAAACATGGATGGTGTGGTTTTTCTATCGCATTACACTGTGTCAGTTTTAATATGAGGGCTTCACTTGAACAAAGACTAACTGATGCTGTCACTCTTGTTAGGAGGACAGTCTCTTCCTGACATTTCACACTATTCCACTGTTGTACAGTTGGCAGGAACACAGCAAGAAAAAGTAATGTGCAAGCAAGGGACAGAGAGAATGCACAGCATTTTTAAAACAGTGAGATTTGTCTTTGCAAACTTTTAGGACTCAAGTGTTGGACCCCATGGGTACATGTTGTCTGCAAAGGCTGCTTATACATGTGGTATGTTTACTTAAAATGGTCTATGTAAAAAAAGATGCCTTGGTTAAACAGAAAGGACTGCTAAACTTACAAGTTATCTGCAGCTATAAAAATCAATTTATGTTGACACAGAAATGTGGAGGAAGATACTGTATTAGTAGACCCTCTATTTTTTTCACTTCTCACTTCTGCCAGTCATACAGTCACTTAAATCCCTTTCCTTAATTCTTTCCATGAATGATCTCCCCTCTTTATCTTCTTCATCTCTGACTGTGCCTCCACAATCCTGACTCAGCTCTGTTTCTCTTCTATTTTCAGCCCTGCTTTTATACCTGAATCCCTCATTGTCTATGCATTCTTTCATATTTTTTTTGGTCACCTTCTTACATTTCTTTCTTAACAAAGCTATTTTCAGCAAAAACCTGTCGGGCTTCACTCATCAGATAGACAATGTCACCAGGTACGGTAGCTGCTGGACATATTTGAGTATTTAGCAGTTACCCAGCCTGATACTAACTTGAATATAAGTGTTTTATGAGGAGATAATATTGATTTTCCAATGATCATGAGAACACAAACATGCTTATGTTGCAATATGTGCTGGTATCTGTGTTCAAAGGCACAACAGCCAACTAGAATTACCACCATTGGTTTTCTCCACTGACCAAGTGGTTCAGTGGACACAAGACTCCTTACTGTACTGTACATATATCATGTACAGTACATGTTGAATTTATTGTACAATAGGCCAAATATGTGTTTTGTGACGTCATCTTGACCATTGGCTGGGCAAACAAGTGATTGTAGTTTTGGGCCAAATTTTAAAAGATTCTTTCAAGTGCAACAATATGCAATTTTTAATAGGTGATGACATTTTGAATGTAGGAAAGATAACTATCTAATCTGTTTCTACCTATTATGTCAACCAAAATCTAACCAGTGCATCTTTAAGTCCCATGCCCATGTAGAAAGAATTCTGTTAAGATTTACCTGAGCTATCACATTCAAAATGGAACAGGCAATTAGTCAACCTGAAAATAGACTTCAGATTAACCTTTTTAGCACCATGGTAAATCATCATCTGGATGCGAGCTTTCAGTTCAGTTCTTTATAATGTCCCCACATTTCTTAGAAATCACAGACATCCATAAAATAAGCCAACAAAGACTCTCAATAATCCAGAAACTCAAAGGACTTGTTGCACCACATTTGTTATTACTGCTTTACCAGTCCATTATATAAGTACTTTGCTAGTCATGTCAATAATGGGAGGTTTGAGATGGGATGGTGGCAAAAGGGAGGAATGATTTAAAAGAGGAGAATAATGTGGATGAAAACAAGAGTACAAGCAAAAAAAAACTTCTTTATTAAAACTGAGAATCAGATGACTATAATTAGTCATTTAATCTGGTCAGGTTGGAAATCAGTGCCCAATCTCATCAAAAACATGAAAGGGTAAAGAATGAGAAAAGGCACAAGAAAAAAAAAAGACACAGTAAATGTAGCATAGGACCTTCAGTGTGTAGCTACTGTATGTAGGAGGCAACTGGATGTGGAGATTTTATATAATGATTATCTTCCCCCAAAACAAAATAGGATTTGACTTCTTTCACCAGCCGCAAAAATCGCTTAGCATTTTTGGTAAGTGACAAGCAGTTTTTACCAAATTATTTACCAATTTTTACAAAGAGTTTTTTTTTTTTAGGTGAAATTTTTAAAGTGGGAATTAAAAAAAATGAAATAAAGTTGTCAGTTGGTTACAAAAAGAAAATAATCAAATCTTCTCATTATACAAAGCTGTATACTGTCCCATCATAACAAACTACTCTGTCAAAGCAGAACTATGCAGGAGTTTCACCCTACTTTTACAGCTTCAGAGTCAATGTGATGGTTAAATGTCATTGTGGGGAGATTGGTGGGAGTGGGGAATGGTGGGTGTACTACAACGCACATGACTTTTGACAGTGATGCAAGGGCATAAATTGAATGTTGTATGTGAGTGGGGTCTGAGCAATGAAAACTCTTTGGTTAAGGAAGTCCAGTTTTGAGTCAATATCACATTTTTCCATTGTCAGTTTTGCATTTCACACCTTTCAACATTTCAAGCTCAAACGTGCTAAGGTGCTTAATCTGTGACCACAGCACACAACACACTGATGCTGGACAAATGACATCATGTTTTTCCTCCCCACTGCAGTGACGCAGCAGTTAGGATGTCCTCCTCCACACACTTTACACAGTGTGAGTTCGGCTGAGTCAGTGAGAATCTGCATGGACAGGGCATTATGTGTGTGGGACAGGGAAAAGATAGAGGTTTAGGTGAGTTTCTGACAGAGGGAAGTGGTGGAGAGGATCACTTGTACCACCTTTCCCCCTATTTACACTTCATCATCCTTCCCTCTTCATCTCGTCCTGTGTCCATCCTGCCACCTCTGCATTGTCTCATTTTGCCAGCTCTTCCTCTTTCCCTGTTGTTCACATATGGTGACATGCAGGAGGTGACAAAGATCAGCTTCTGCCAGATAACAACATAGTGCTGACAATGTTATGTCCCCTTGATTTTATCCTTGGGGAGTCCTGGCCTATTTGTGGTTGTTTGGGAATGCTTTTGATTTTGTATGTTACTTTAGAAAAGCTGAGATTGTTTTCTTAGTAAAACAAACAGAAGATACAGTATCACGTTTGATCACAGTGTAAGGATTTTTGTCAAAAGTCTGATATTCATTTGAGAAACTACTTTATGTTTGACTGTGGTCATCTGGAATCTCAGAATGCATCGTGTTTCTTGAGACTAATGAGCATGAAAATGTCTACAAACGGTTAAAAGCTGAGCACAATCAAATCATTAAGTAAAGAATCACAGGAACCACTGGTCACTTGCCAAACTGACAGGGACTACGTGATGCTGTCAGCAAGCCAAATTATCTGCTGAGCTGAAACAGTGACTATGGGGCAAAAAAGTCTCCATAAACAAAGAATATCATAATTATTATCATAATAATTATAATTTACAATATTATTATTTTATTTTTATTATAATTCATAAGCAGTGAAACTTATGAAGAACAGCCATTTTACTGCAATGAAACTTTGGGGTCTGTTTCCTGTGCAACTGTGTCTGTGTTTTATGATTTCAGGAGACTTGACTAGGCTGCTGGGCATAGCTCCTCCTCACACACCTGCTGCGCATTCCCCTGATTTCCACCCTGGTCTTTATCAGCTGGTTTTCCCTTGCAGCAGGTGTCAGCGCGTCACACTTGTAATACGGTACTCACACGTACTAGCTCAACTCCATGTTTTGTTCCTTTTTTCTAACTCAAGGTTTTCTCCATTTTTCTAGTTACCCCGGGAGAGACTCGCCCAGCCTGCCAGTCAGTCTCCTCACCTTTTGTTTGTTCTTCGTTTGGCTCATCTCGTTTGGTTTCTTTTGTAGTTTTTTGTAAATAAACCTCACTCACCTTGCCCTTCGCAACCTGGCTTCCGTTTCCCTTTTTTGTCCATACATGCCCAGTGTAAAACGCAACAGTACGCGCTGACCAGACGGGGCAATGGACCCCACGGAAGCCGCGTCGCTGCGACACGCACTCGCCGCTCAGGAGGCAGCCGTGAAGACACATGGACAAATTCTAAACGACATCATGGACACCATATGCTCGCTCTCTTCGAGCGTAACCCATCTCACCCAGACGACGTCAGCACCTGCAGCTCCTCCGGCTGTCGTCACTGCTCCTGCTCCTCTGCCTGGTTCCCGTCTGCCGTCACCTTCCTCCGCTGTCTCGCCTGTGCTCGGGGAAGCTCCCATTCCCACGCCGGACCACTACAGGGGCGAGGTAGGAGTCTGCAAACGTTTTCTTCGACAATGTAAGCTAGTGTTCGAACAACAGCCAAGCTCTTATTTATCTGATAGCTCCCGTATTGCTTATGTATTTAATTTGGCCCGCGGAAGGGCTACAGACTGGATAAACTCTCTGTGGGAATCTAACTCTCCTGTTCTGGACACGTTTGACTCTTTTTCTGAAGAGATGATCAGGGTTTTTGATACTCCTTTTAGAGACAGTCACTCCGCAGCCAGGCTGCTGAACATTAAGCAGGGGAGTCGCCCTGCTGCTGAATACTCCATTGACTTCCGTATTCTCGCAGCTGAATGCGGCTGGAACGAGCCAGCGTTAACCACCGCTTTCTTCAGGGGGCTAAATGATGATGTAAAGGATGAATTAGCGACCAGAGACGAATGTGCGTCTCTGAAAGCAATGATTAGCTTGGCTGTGAGAATTGATAATCGGCTCAGGGAGAGACGTAGAGAGACTAGGGGTTCCAGTTCATATTACCCCCAGATCTCTGTTCCTAGGCCTCCACTCAGCGCACCCCATGCATCCTGCCTGTCTGCTGCTTCGTCTCCGGCTCCCAGCACCGCTTCACCACCTCCTGCTCCTCCCGAGCCTATGCAGCTGGGAAACACCCGGCTGTCCCCCGATGAGCGGCAGGAGGATCCGACACGGACTTTGCCTCTACTGTGGAAGACCTGGACACCCCCGACACTACTGTGACGTAAGACCCACTAGGGGGCGCTCGCCCGGGGAGGGGAGAATCCAGGTGAGCAAAGTCATTTCAGAGCCCCGCTCCTCCAAACGCACACATTTAGACGCCACTCTCACTCACCAGGGCACATCTCACTCACTCAGGGTGCTAATAGATTCCGGTGCAGACGACAACTTCATCGACCCTGACCTTGTACGACAGCTGGACTTACCCCTGACTGCCATAACTCCTCCTCGTACAGTCTGTGCTATTTCCCATCCCGAGAGAGAGGCTATGGAAAAATATATTTCTGAGTCCCTGGCTTCTGGGCTCATACGACCATCCTCCTCTCCTCTCGGGGCGGGCTTTTTTTTCGTAGCCAAGAAGGACAAATCTCTGAGACCTTGTATAGACTTCCGTGGACTAAACGACATAACTATCAAAAACAAGTACCGTCTGCCGCTTATCGACCCTTCCTATGAGCCCCTATCACAAGCCACCATATTCACCAAATTGGACCTTAGAAACGCCTACCACCTCATCCGCATAAGGGAGGGGGACGAATAGAAGACGGCATTCAACACACCCATCGGCCACTTCGAATATGTGGTTATGCCATTTGGACTTACTAACGCTCCCGCTGTGTTCCAAAATATGATAAACGATGTACTCCGGGACATGCTTAATCAGTTTATTTTCGTTTACCTGGATGATATTTTAATTTTTTCCCGTAATGAATTGGAACACAAACAGCATGTACGCCTAGTGTTACAGAGACTTTTGGAGAATAGCTTATTTGTGAAAGCAGAAAAGTGCGATTTCCATGTTAAACAAATTGACTTTCTTGGGTTTATTTTGGCAGGAGGCAGTGTGAAGCTGGACCCTAGGAAGATCGAGGCAGTAGCCAATTGTCCCCCCCCTCTGAACCGCAAACAGTTGCAGCGCTTCCTGGGGTTTGCCAACTTCTACCGCCGGTTTATCCGAGGTTACTCGAAGGTGGCCTCTCCTCTCATCAGGCTGATCTCTGCCTCTCTGCCATTTCGCTGGACTCCAGAAGCGGACGCTGCCTTCAACTCGCTCAAGACCCTCTTCACTGAGGCTCCTATTCTCGCTCTCCCGGACCCGTCACGCCAGTTCATCGTGGAGGTCGACGCCTCAGACTGTGGGATTGGGGCGGTGCTCTCTCAACGACACCCTGAGGATCAGAGGCTCCACCCATGCGCCTACTTCTCCCGCAAGCTTTCCCCCGCCGACGCCAACTATGATGTCGGGAATCGGGAGCTGCTTGCCATTGTGGCGGCCCTCCAGGAGTGGAGGCATTGGTTGGAGGGAGCTGAGCAGCCCTTTCTAGTCTGGACTGACCACAAGAACCTGGCCTCTCTTCGCTCCGCTCGAAGGCTGAATGCTCGCCAGGCCCGCTGGTCATTGTTCTTGGTCATTGTTCTAGCCGTCCCTGGTCACACATCGCCATCGACTTTGTCACCGGCCTGCCACCCTCCAACGGACATACAGTGGTCTTGACTATTGTGGACCACTTTTCTAAATATGGACACTATCTCCCTCTGGTCAAGTTACCTTCAGCTCTGTAGACCGCCGACCTGCTAGTCCAACATGTCTTCCGTCTACATGGCATACCAGTAGACATCGTCTCCGACCGTGGACCCCAGTTTGCCTCCCAGGTGTGGCGGGCCTTTTGCAAGGCTCTAGGAGCTACACCTAGCCTCTCCTCAGGATACCACCCTCAGACGAACGGCCAGACTGAACGCGCCAACCAGGACCTGGAGTCGGCCCTCCGGTGCGTGGCAGCCCAACACCCCGCCTCCTGGAGCACACACTTACCATGGGTAGAATACGCTCACAACACTCTCTCCAACGCCTCCACTGGGATGTCACCGTTCATGGCCTGCTTTGGATACCAGCCCCCTTTGTTTCCCACCCAGGAGGAGGAGGAGGTTGCTATTCCATCGGTCCGGGCCCATCTCCAACGCTACCGCACCATTTGGAGGGTAACCTGCTCCGGTCTCACCAGATCGGCCGCCCAGAACCAACGGGTAGCAGACAAGCACCGGGTTCCCGCCCCGGAGTACAGGCCCGGGGACAAGGTGTGGCTGTCCACTCGGGACCTCCCCCTCCAGGTCGAGTCCAGGAAGTTGGCACCCAGGTTTATCGGGCCCTTCGAGGTGGATAGGGTCATAAACCCGACAGCGGTGTGGCTCAGTCTCCCTCCCTCCCTTTTTGGATCCGGCCCTCCTCAGAGACTTCTACCGGAGGTACCCGTATAAACCTGGTAGGTCCCCAGGAGGTGCCCGTTAGGGGGGGGGGTACTGTCAGGGTCCAGTTTCCCCTGCTTCCTGCCCTTTTATTTTGACAGTCTATTTCCTGTGCAACTGTGTCTGTGTTTTATGATTTCAGGAGACTTGACTAGGCTGCTAGGCGTAGCTCCTCCTCACACACCTGCTGCGCATTCCCCTGATTTCCACCCTGGTCTTTATCAGCTGGTTTTCCCTTGCAGCAGGTGTCAGCGCGTCACACTTGTAATACGGTACTCACACGTACTAGTCGTTTCTATGCTCAGCTCAACTCCATGTTTTGTTCCTTTTTTCTAACTCGAGGTTTTCTCCATTTTTCTAGTTACCCCGGGAGAGACTCGCCCAGCCTGCCAGTCAGTCTCCTCGCCTTTTGTTTGTTCTTCGTTTGGCTCATCTCATTTGGTTTCTTTTGTAGTTTTTTGTAAATAAACCTCACTCACCTTGCCCTTCGCAACCTGGCTTCCGTTTCCCTTTTTTGTCCATACATGCCCAGTGTAAAACGCAACACATAAATAATTACTATTATTATTACTATTATTTATACCTACTTCATAGGTGGTGTAAGTCTAGCTTACTTACATACTGTACATACGTACTAACAGCTGGCAGAACAAAACACAACACAAAGAGAATAATGAGTTATTAAGAAAAAAGTTTTCACAATAGAAATAGGAGCCTGTGAAAAGGGTTCTTTTTTTTTCCAGTAGCCACTCTTGACATTGCATGCCGATTGGTTAGCCAGCTTGTTGTCGTCACTTCATGCAACTAGTAACCACTTGCACATTACTAGAAATTACTGGCTATGGAATTGCTCAAGTTAATGTGTTCTGTTGTAACCTGAAATTAGTAAACTGCTAGCTGCATACTGCCTAGTAATTCATGAGGCTTTCGTAGTGCTTTAGTTATTATTAAATAATGAATTTAGTAGAGACTTCGAAATAGTTCTTGGGTGTGTAAGTCAAATTCCTTGTTTGTGTTTTCACATACCTGGCGAATAAATTCTGATTCTGAAATAGCTGTAACCCAACTCAGAAGAAGACAACAGTGATGTTAAATTCAACTCCTGAAAAGCAACATGCCTTATCATAAGTATTTCTGGTTCTACACCATTGATGGCAAAGTAACAAATCTGCAGCTTTAGCTGTTAGCTACAACCTGAGATAAAGGGCTCTAATTTCATAGACCAGGCACAGGCGCAGCACAGGTGTGTCCAGGTGCATTTTGCTTGTTGTGTGCACAGCACAGAAGCACCTGTGCATAAAGGAAGCATTTCCAAGCTCATGGTCTGGTCCTTGTCACTAGTGTTTGCATGTGAAATGAACTTGTCTTACCCAATTAAATTATTATCATTATGGTATATAACTCTGGATTACACAAAATCAAAGATGTAAATACGTTTGATTAACCCTCTTCTGGATCCAACCGGGAGCATGTCCCCCTGCACAATAAGGAAGAGGAAAAAGGAGACTAGTTAAATGAATTGATATTAACACCATTTTGTATCATGAGTAATTTTATGTATCTTTAATTGAGTAAATTGTGACCAAAAATGTACAAACGGAAACATTTAAGGACAAAGCTGTATAGCCAGGTGGTCCCTCCTCTCCCCTGCGCTCTGCTGCTTTCCCTGCATAGAATGAATTGAGTTTTGAGATATGAGAGAAGCTGACTATATACTCCCTATATGATGCCCAGGCTGTTTGTGGTTGGCTGAGAGAGATGTGAAGTCGTTAGTTTGCATCACAGTTTCAGTTGTATTAACTAAATTCCACATGTGCCAACCACCTTTGATTTGACATCAGATGTGAAGGAACAGTCGATGATTATTAATTGCATTCAAATGTGCCTGACATTCTGTAAAAGTGCCTGTGAGGTTTTGGTGACGTGTGTGCACTGTGCACCAGTCAGCCAAATTACCACTAGACCGGTGCTGAGAGTTGACCAGGTTGGAGTTGGCAAGCTTTCAGCGCACCTACAGCGCAGCCTTTTGGCACTGCGCCAAGCTGAATCTGTCGACACCTCCCCTTTTTGCACCTTGGTCTACCAAATTGCCAAATTCGCTGCAGTTATGCCGGACGAAATTACGGGCTGTGCCATGCTGCACCACCTTGCGCTGCGCCATGAAATTAGATCCTAAAATGTCTGTCGTCATGTCTGTGTGTACGTGTGTACACAAGCCAGATGGACTGTATCTGATATCTGTATCTGACTAACGGATCAACGTTGGAGCTGGTATGAGCCACAAACAGTTGTGGAAGCTGACACATTGAATAAAGTGGATGCGTATCACTTTCAATGCCATGACAGAGATACAACGTGATGGGTATGCATTCAGTGGAATCCCGGGGTTAGTAGTTGGTCAAAAAACAGTTCCAACAGCTTACCCATCTAACATAGTTGCTTTTTTCTGTTTCTGTCAATGATAAAGTAAATGTGTTAATCACTGAATATTAAAGTAAGTGCAGTTTTTCCTTTAGATGGAGACAGGCTAAGCTGTTTGACCCTCTTGAAGCCTTTATGCTGACTGTGCTGAAAATCAAATCTTATTCTCATATTTACCAATCAGTTAACTATAACCTACTCCTTTAAGAAAAGCAGACAGGGAGACTGTATACAGCAGCCCACTATAGCCATCCAGACTTGGCCGTGCATAAACCTCACAAAGCACTCTGATAGTAATTGTCATTCAGCCTTCACCGGAGATGTGTGTAAGCAAAACTGGACCCCACTGAATCAGCAGCAAGGAGGGTGGTGATGAAGGTGGTGGTTATAGAGGGGGAGTGAAGAAGCTCTTTGGATGCAAAAAAAAGGGCCTTGGATATGGTTCCATTATAAATCAATAGATTCAAGCTCGTCAATCACAATGCATAACCACATGTCATAAATAAAGGTAGTCACAAGTATACCCAGGTGGTGTACTTCTTGGAGAAGAGCCAGGTTGCACAGGAGCTCATAGGATGGTGTTGGTAGCAGTGGGGAAGTTTTGCTAGCTTAATTTTCACACTGCAGTGTGTACTTGAAAAGATTGAAAAAAAGGCATGGAGGGAGAGTGGATGATTTAGAAGCTGATGTAAAGCCTTTAGGTGTGACATATGTAAGAAACTTATATTAAGACAGTAGAAAGACCTACCATTCACCTGATCTTTATTATAATTTATTAGATCTCTTCTTTCTTCATTTCACAAATTATTTTACTCTACCATTTAGCCTCCTTTTTCTGAAATTTTAATCTCTATTTTACAGCACGTATTGTTTCGTCACATTCTAGTTAATCTTATCCTTTGTTGCCTATATTACTTTTATTTTTTTATTCATTTATTTATATATTCACTTTTGCATAGTCAGCTATTCCACTTTATCTGTAACTATTTACTTATTTTATTTTATTTTACTTTCTTTTACCACCTGTCTTGGGTGTTTTCCCTCTTGGCTGTTTGTGAGATCCATTACAGTGTTTCCTCACCTCTTTTACCCAATTCTATCTCTTCCTTACTCCTTCATATACCACTCACTGCTTCAGTACATGATAGCAGTCATACTTTTGCTGAGGTGGTTATTGGGGAGTTTTCTTTTTTTTGGTTTAGCGTTTTTGATCTAGTGCACCACCCATCACCACTAACACCAAGAATAAAGCTAGTAGCACTTCAACACAAGGGAAACCAGCAGAGCGAGCAGAGAACAGCTAGCTGCTAAACATCAGATGTACTGAATAATAGTAGACCTAAAAAGCCCTGTACCCTTCTAAAAAATGTCGTGAGAAAGTTGATTCTTAGGACTCAGCACAGCTCTCAGCTTAGGACAGACATGCCAGTCTGGTTATTTTTCTACCACACACTCTTTCTATCCCCTCTCTCTTTCAATTTGTAAGTTGATTTTTGACATTTATTGAAGTTTTCACTGTCTGTTTTTGTCGCCTTCCTATCTGCTCTCTGCTGCTCTCATGAAAACACTGAGAGTGGGACAATTATGTACAGTATGTGGATGTAAATTTGTATGAACCCAGTGTAATGCTGGGTATACTTTAAGTCAAAACGCAAGCCTGACCCAGGGCTTTACCATTCCAAACTGTACCACACTATACCAAATCAAGCTGTACCATGATGTAAACATTTAATCTCCCAAAAGCACTATAGTGCCACGGACCAATAGATAATCAAGGTAGAACAATGAGACAGGAGAGCGGCATCAGAAGGAAGATGAGGATGAGGAACAAGATATGCTGTCACAAAGGAATACAGAGTGATCCGTCCATTCATTACAGCACAGAAACAGCCTCAAGATACAGTAAAAACAAATCTGCTGAGTATAAATATGTGTTTGTACTGCATCCACTAGGTGAGGTTGACAAGCCAAGAGGACTTATTTTCAAGGGGTACGTATTTGTAAAGTTTATAAAGAAGGACATTTTGAAAACAGGTGGCAAAGCAGAAACAAAAAAGGGGAAAAGCATGAAAAATTGCATAGAGCAAGAGGTGAAAAATAAGAGCCATATATGGATGTTTCTTCCCTATACTGCACTGCTGCAGGCTGCACACTGGTATAATGCTTCACCTGGTGCAGAGGTACTATGTAGGACCAAACAGCTAAGAGGGAAACTCAGAGCTTAGTGGTTAGTGCACTAGGCTGCCAAAGGATAGAGCCAGGGCCAGGAGCAGCTGTTGCCAGAATGTGAATAATATATTAGTGCAAATACCTGGGATATAGATTCAATTCAATTCAATTCAATTTTATTTATATAGCGCCAAATCACAACATACATTATCTCAAGGAACTGTACATTATAAGGCCAAAACCTTTACAATATTACAGAGAGAAAAGAAACCCAACAGTTCACACAATGAGCAAGCACTAGGCATCAGTGGAGAGAAAAAACTCCCTTTTAACAGGAAGAAATCTCTGACAGAACCAGACTCAAAGATGTGCGGTCATCTGCCTCGACCGGTTGGGGTGAGAGGAAAAGGGGGGACAGATGAGAGGTGGGGGACAGAAAGGGGGAGAGAAAGAAAAAGAGGGAGGTGAGGGAGAGACAGAAGAGAGAGACCAGGAGCAAATATACAACAGTTGTATCAAGTTTAGAATCAGTTCTGAACTACAGTGTCATTTATACAAGCAGCAGCAAACACTATTGATAAGAAACTATACTGATGAAGTTTTAATCAGAGCATAGTAACAATGACAGCAGTTACTGATAATAATAATAATAATAATAATAATAATAATAATAATAATAATAATAATAATAATAATAATAATAATATCATCAAAACTGGATCTGGATCCTGCAGCCTGCAAGATGAGAACAGAGGGAGAGAGAGAATGGAAGGAAGCAGACAGTCTCGTGAAGGAAGAAAAAAAACAAGGTTAATGACACATAATTTAGTCACATTCATACCCTGAGTGTGAGAGAGTGAGTGTGAAAGAGTGAGTGTGAGTGCACCACAGGAAATCCCCCAGCAGTCCAGGCCCAGCCATAATACTTACTGTACCTAATCATAACATTACTTTTTTGGTAGACATCAAAGAGGTGTCCATCTACACCTGGACAACAATCTGCTTCTCTGAAAGCATAGTATTAATGGCTACAGCCTCACTGTTTTCACCTATCATGAGGAATCCATCGATACACAGAAATAAGAATGGTGTCTGGCAGGTCCCATTTCTTCATCCACCAGCAAATTCAGTTGAGCATGGTCACTCCAAATCACTGCAAAACTGCCAACTTGCCGCTGTCTCTTGCCCATGGGCAGTAGGATGAGGATGAGGGCAACAGCTGTGGCTCAGGATCCTCCTGTGAGAAATGCAGTGGCACGTTGGCTGTTTGCCAACGTGCCACTGCAGTTGGTACTCCAGGCTAACTATGCAAGCTCAGTTAAATGCGCTCTCTTACCTGTGAAGGAGGAAGAGAGTGGGCCTCACAGACCTGGAGGACCTTTTAACAAGGTTCTCCTCCTGGTTCTCAGACCTCCTCACTGGTGAACAAGGAGAAGAACACCAAGGCTAGAGCTGCACCCCTATGCCCACCCCATTCTCAAATGAACATTAACCTGTTAAACCCCAATGCGTCGGGGCTTAAGGGGAGTAGTGCGCAACATAAAACTTAATAAAGCCACGCCAAACTTCAAAGAATACCGACACACCGTATACCCAGAGAAAGGTAAGAAACTCAGCAACAACCTCAAAAAAACCATTTTTAAATTAATCAAACACAGTTAAAATGCCAGGCATTCAAAACCAGCAACTGTAGGTGGCGCTACGCTAAGCTACTACAGTGCACACAAACAAAAACGCCGCTACAGTAACAGCGCGATTATGTAAACAAAGGGAGAGCGCACCAGCTGCAGAGCTGAGACTCCACAGATTCCAACAGTACCACTTTTATCTCTCTAGGACAAATATTCACTGAACTACACCCAAAATAAGACCAAAGCAAAAACTCCTTCTCAGGAATAGCAGTCAGAAATATTGTCTTACCTTTGATGATTCTCAAAAACTGCTAAATCCACAGGAACAAAGACACTTTGGATAGTTAGCTGCAGCCCTTAGCCTGCTTCAGACTCTCTCTCCACTCTTCTACGTGTCTGTATTATGTAACAGGACCCTGCTGAGTGGAGGAGGAGGATCTTTGCGTAGATCTCCCATGTTACACGTTTCTGCTGATATCACGTGAACCACAGCAGCTATTGGAAACACCACAACGTGGTTCTATTGGTTTAGAGGATTAAAATGAGGTGTCAATCACCAAGATTGACCAATGGGAACCAGAGCTAGAAGCCTTTAAAGTTGGAGAAGTCTGCCCAGCAACAGAGAGAGGCTGCAGCTCTGCACCAGATGCCAGCAGAGGGACGGGGCCTGGGCCCCTCAAACCTTTGAAACCTGACACCGTGATCCTCCTGGAGTCTGAGACAATTATCCTCTCTTTTGATGGTTTATTTGGGGTTTATTTTGAGGGGAAAATAGGGGAACGCCTAAGCATTTCTTTACTAAGGCCTCTGTTATTTTGCTCTGTTTCATTTAATAAGCATCAGCTTTTCTCCAGCTTATTTTTAAATGTTGTTACATGATTTTCTTGAGCTTTTAAGCTCCAAATGCATATATTCAAAGGTATATTTAGTAAAAAATGCCTTTTTTTTTTAGGCGAGGGTGAAAATTCTTAATTTTTTCTGGGTTCAGGCTGCATTTAATCTGACACAGTGGCATCTACAGTGATGCTTACACTTCTGATGGACTCTCACAAGTCTTATTTTTATGTGATATCAAAATAATTCACATAGAACTTGTAATTACAGAGAAATACTCTATTTATTTTGGACATGTTATTTTCGAAAAGTGACCCCAAAAATAGGGCTGGAGTTTAACAGGTTAATCTGCTGATGCTCGAAAATGTAAAATTGTGAGGGATTTATCTTTTCACCACTCTACCTATCTGAAAAATATCTGAGAGGTATTTCTGATCACATGACATTTGTTTATAATGTGTTTGACATTTGCCTTTGTGAATGTGAACCAAATCAGATAAAAAATTAAAGAATACATTGAATATCCATCAAGGTTGGATCAACAAAGTGTACTCTTTGTGGTGAACACACAGGGATCTCATTGACTTTAAGAGACAGTGGATGCCTCCTATTGGCTGCTCTACTAAGCTGATAAGCAAACAAGTTCCTCTGGGGGAACATCAGTAAGAACCAGTATGTCACAGTAACTACAAATGACACACCACAGTAGGACAAAGACCATCACAGAAGAAAAATTGTGAGAGGCGATAGCACTGCACTAAGCCACTATCAATAACAGTAACAGAAATTCCTTAACCATGAAAGCCCTAGTAACAAGTCACAACAATGCAAAGCAACCCCAAAAAACATAAAGTCATAAAGTAGGCATAACAAAACAAGTGATTATGGAAATAGCTTTTCAGATATGAAGAGATTGCCTCAGGTCATCATTTGCCTCTGAAGCTCATAAGTTTGTCTGGGCTCATCTGGTTAGAGAGGTTTTAAACAGAGAACCTCTGTCCCAAAACATCAACGACATGGAGTTAAGACTTGACAGTCAACTACTTAATTTGCCGTACTTTCCATTGCAGTTTTAATAAATTCTTTAAGTGACTATTGTCATACTTAGTTGTATTACACTTTAAGAATCCCCGTAGTAACAGTGATTGGCGATGAAAGGAGGCTACGTGACTGCATGCAGTCCACCACAGTGATTGACTGCCTGGCTCCGCCTGTATTGATATTTTGAATGGCCAGTTAGATGAGGTCATCAACCCAAGGAAGGTACTTTTCTCAGGTCATGTATTGATCTCCTATGTGCACATGCATGTTTGTATGTTGGTGCATCAGTGTCTCCTGCAGTTGAGTTACCAGCAGGGCAGTGAGATCCCTGCAGATTTCTACACAAACAAATAATGTTTCTGATTGTGTGTTTTTTTGCATGTGCATATTGATGCATGTGGTTATTGAAATTGTAGAAAGTTGTCAAATTGTGTCAAAGTAACCTCTAAAACTGACTGTACCCCCCCTAAACACACACACACAGGGTGAACATGCAAACTCTATTCAAAAAAAGCCCTATAGGTTAAACTGGGATCTGAACCAACCACCTTTTTGATGTGAGGTAACATTGCAAGCCACTACTCCACCACGTAGCGCCATTTGCCAGTAAAAGCGTCAACTCCCTTAGTCAAATTCAATGTAAAGCCATATAAACTTCAAATCTATGTGAATCTACTGTGTTCACGGCAGGAAAGGTATTTCTGGAGTGAAACCAGTAACTAAAGCCATTTTCAGACATGAAATGACGATAATTGTTCATATGGGGGTTGTATGAGAGAACATAAGTGTCCAAAAAAGTCTCTCTGAACACTCTGAATCTCTTCAATTTTCGGCCAGCTTCTTATTCATATTTTCTTATACTGTACAATGTACAAATGAGGTGAAAACACAACAGAGGAAACTTCAAACAACCCATAGCAATCAAGTTTTGATATAACTTACATATTACACAAACTATGCATTTAAGAACTAACATTTCAGTAGACCGAATCCATTCATTTTTTAAAATAAGGATTCTACTGTGAAGTATAGACATGATAATGGCCCAATTCCCTTTCTTATGTTTAGCCCTACACCTTGCCACTTTGCAGTGGGTGGCAAGGTATACCCCCAAGAAATGGGACATCTCTTCCAGAATGTGAGACATAAAAAAAGAAAATCTGTTATTTCACTATCACGGACTATACTCATTCTTTTGCAGCAAAGCAGAGGCATGTCTTTAAGGCCTGAGAATACAAGTTGACCAGTTTGTGGTAAAAAGAAGGTAAAAGACAAGCTATGTTGTGTTGTGGTCAGCATAGCAACACGAATGTTACTTTTATGGCAGAAACATAAGTGTCTTTAAATTTACTTAATCTGGGAAATATCTAAATCCTCCATTTAAAATATACCCACAAAAAAATCTCTGAAGGCCTTTACACTTCACTCTACCCCTCCACCCTAACAAGAAATAGGGCTTGATGGCTTTATTTGGGTTTTATTTGGAGGGGGAAATAGGGGAATGCCTAGGAATTTCTTTACTAAGGCCTCTGTTATTTTGCTCTGTTTCTTTTCATAAGCATCAGCTTTTTTCCAGCTTATTTCCAAATGTTGTTACATGATTTTCTTGAACTTTTATGCTACTGCTGCATATATTCAAAGGTATTTGTATTGTGATTTTTATTTAGCCCCACAAAAAGGAAGAACTGTTTATAAATGGAGGAAAATGTCAGAGGTTGAAAGGCAAAACTTGGGGAGGAGGATTCCAGAGGACACAGGTAATCTGCATTCATGAGACGAGATGGAATGAAGTGCACAGCTTTTTTCTGTTTGCAATGTTTCTGGAACACTTAGCCTTTGTGACGCAGTCCAAGTGCATTGGACGCTGATGTACAGTATAGGAATGCCTGGAGGTACATTATCAAGCAGACTTCCTGTCTTTTTACACGATCCTGCTGCATGCTTTCTCCTTCCTGCCCTTTCGTTCTTTCTTTCTTTCTTTCTTTCTTTCTTTCTTTATTTCTTTCTTTCTTTCTTTCAGAAAAAGGTCTTCACTCAAATATAGGGTAAGGAGAGATGAGCTTGTCTGTGTGTGATTTCATGCACTGCAATGAGTCCCTCGAGTGATGTAAGAACAACACAAGAACTGAGTGACAACAAGAATGAGGAGGATAATAAAAGAATAGAGAATAGATGGACATGCAGAAGAAAGAAAGAAAGAAAGAAAGAAAGAAAGAAAGAAAGAAAGATTTGATTTTCAAAATGAACATTTATTTTCAAGAAACTAACACAAATTATGGGGTGAAACTGTTAGACCACTTTCTCTCAGACGCTCTCACTCTCTCCACATACTCCCAGCATGCACCACAAGAGAGAAAGAAAGAAAGAAAGAAAGAAAGAAAGAAAGAAAGAACACGGAACATGGAACATGGAACTCATCAACACGCTTTGAAATTCTGGTCTTCTACGCCGACCCCCCTCCTGGATCCTGCAGAAAATTCATATACATTTCTAGCGCTAAAAACTCCATCCCAGCAATATGGACTGTCCGCAGCTCACACACCAGCTCCTGCACTTCCTCCCTACGTCATCACCTTCCGTGAACTTTTTCAATTTCTGGATAATTCCAACATCCTCTACAACAATTTCAAAATAAAAGCAACTGAAAATCGCCCTCCTCATCATAAGATCCCTTAATAAAAGCCTCATCTTAAATGAATTCATTACTGATAACCAACTCGATCTGCTGTGTTTGAATGAAACATGGCAAAAACCCCTGGACTATTTCTCAATAAATCAAACCACCCCTACAGGTTATTCTTATCTGGACAGCCCACGCACTGATGGCAGAGGGGGTGGCATTGCTGTCATTTTCAATCAAATCCTCCAACCCGCGCACTGTCACTCCCCTCTGCCCCATCATTTGAACATCTGGCTTTTAAATTTCCTGGACCTAAACCCCTCATCACTGCCATTATCTACCGCCCCCCCAAACCAAACCTGTCTTTTCTATCTGACCTCACTGAATTCATCACTACACTGTTTTCAATATCAACATCTCTTTTGCTCATTGGCGATTTCAATCTTCACATCGACTTCCCCAACTGTAAAAATGCTATGGACCTCCTCGACCTGCTCAATTGCTCCAGTTTCACCCAACACATTAATTTTCCCACCCATAATCGTGGAGACATCCTAGACCTGGTCTATCCATAATAATCCATAATATTTCCAGCCATGACCTCTCCATGTCTGACCACCTAGCCATTATATTTGACATTGACATCCCTACCCCCAAACTAAAACAAAACCGCAGGATCACCTTCCGTAACCTCAAATCCATCTGTCCAGTCACTTTCTCCACCTGCATATCAAACTCTCTTTCCTTCCTCACCCCCCTGAAAATCCAACCCCCATGGACCTTGTCATCATCTACACCAACACTCTGCCTACCTCCCTCAACACACTGGCACCTCTGAAGACCAAAACAGTCACCTTTACCCACTCGGCACCCTGGTTCACTCCAGAACTCCACAAGCTCAAAAAACAATCTTCACAAAAAAAACGTATTTACAGTCCATTCCCTCGCATACAAAGACCACATGCAAATCTACAAATCAGCTCTCAACAAAGCACATACTACTTACTTTTCTGGCATCATCCATTCTGGTTCCTCCAACCCACGCTCCCTGTTCTCCACCATTAATAAACTTCTCAAACCCCACAACATCATTTCCACATTCACCTCAGAGAAATGCAATAACCTCATGTCATTTTTCAACTCAAAGATAGAAACGATCTACAACCAGCTTGCTTCCCCCACTACCACTACTACTATAACCTCTGTCGACCTCTCAAAAATACTCTCCACCATGAAATTATCTACATCTCCTCTGGACCCCATCCCATCTCAACTTGTCAAGGACTGCCTCGCCCCACTCATCACAGAAATCATCAACTCCTCCTTCATCTCTGGCACAGTCCCCCCATCTCTCAAACTTGCAGCCACTCCTCTCCTTAAAAAACATGGCCTCGACTCTGATGATCCCAACAACTACAGACCTATCTCCAACCTCACATTTCTGTCAAAACTTCTGGAAAGAGCCATTGCCACTCAACTTAAGACTCATCTCCTCTCAAACAACCTGTATGAAACATTCCAATCTGGTTTCCGCACCCACCATAGCACCGAAACGGTCCTCCTCAAGGTCACCAATGATCTCCTTCTTTCCTCTGACTCTGGCTCTCTCACCATTATCCTCCTTCTTGATCTCAGCGCTGCTTTCGACACAGTAAATCACTCCATTCTTCTAAACCGTTTACAATGCATTGGCATCACCAACACCGCCCTCTCCTGGTTCAAATCTTACCTATCTGATAGATTCCACTACATTAGCATCAACCAACATGAATCCCACACCACCCCTGTCGCACACGGTGTCCCTCAAGGTTCAGTCTGGGTCCCATTCTCTACATTCTGTACATGCTTCTACTCGGACACATCATTAACAGCAGTACAGCCTCACTTGCAATATTAAATATTCATTGTATTAATTGTAGAGGGCTCCTTATGAGCCCAGAACCACAGGGGACTGTTGGGGGCTTAGCTGCTGATTTTGACTGGAAGTCCTTCATACAGTATGTACACATTATTTGGTGCTGTGCTATGTTTATGATCATCTATAGGGAACATATTGTCAGGGTCCGGTTCCACACTCCTCCTGTCTTTTGTTTTGTCACTTTCTCCATTTCCTGTACAACCCTGTCTCTGCCTTATAGTTTCAGGAGGCTTGACCGGGCCGCCGGGTGGAGCCTCTCCCTGCGCACCTGCAACTCATCACCTGATTACCACCCTACCCTTTTAACCCCTGCTGTTCCCTGTGGCTCTTGTCAGCGCGTCTCACAGTCTCAGCGGTACCATGACTGACACACATCAGGACTAGGTTTTTGCCATTTTGAGACTTTACTCTAATCACCCGTTTTTTTCTTCCCTTCAGTCCCAGCGTGCGCCCTTTTCCCGGGAGACTTCACTCCGGCCAGCCAGCCAGTCTCCTCGTTTTTTGTTCCCCATTATTTGGCTAAGTAGTTCGTGTTTTTGTTACCCTTTTGTAAATAAATTGTTAATTCCTCCTTTTAACCATCCGGCTTCCGCTCAATACTTGGATCCATACATGTCCACCGTAAACACACAACACATACACTTCAATAATGTATTTAAATTGTATTTAACTTTGTCTAACCTAAACTCTGTCAACTCCACTGGCTCCCCATAAAACAACGCATACACTTCAAGATCCTCCTCATCACCTACAAAGCCCTCAACAACCTTGCTCCCCCATACCTGACTGATCTCCTCCATCGCCACTCCCCCACCCGTCGACTACACTCTATAGATGCTAACCTCCTCACTCCCATTACCACTACCAAATACCGAAAAATCTGAGACAGAGCCTTCGCCATCGCCGCCCCCACCCTCTGGAATGCCCTCCCCCTGGCCATCCGTAAAGCCGATACCTTACTTACCTTTACGAACAAACTCAAGACTCACCTGTTCAAGACTGCTTATGACACCTGACACGTTACATTTACCGCTGATCATCTTCTTCTAATTTATCTGTTACTGTGTCTCTGTGTGTGCTTTCTGTGTATGTAAGCTTTGAGATTGTTGTTAAGCGTCTTTGAGTAACTTGAAAAGCGCTATCAAAAATTGATGTATTATTATTACTATCTATTATTATTATTAATTCTTGTTTTCTTTTTGATCTCTGTAGTCCTCAACAATTCTGTTCACATTTGTCCTTGAATAAATGTTCCTCACTTTTGCTGTGTCCTCTCCTCTCCTCTCCTCTCCTCTCCTCTCCTCTGAATACATATCATTCCTTCAGTCACAGCTTTGGAAATCTGACCTATAGGTCATGTAAAGTAGCTTCTCCCTCTCTCTGAGCCTCCCACCCATTTATCTAGGGGTTGGGACGGGCACAATTTAGGAGTGTCGAATTAACCCAATGGAGAGTAAATTCGGAATTTCGGTACTTTGCAGAGGTACCTTAAACCATTAAGATTCAAACTGGCAACCCCAGTTAGTTACTAAGTTAATTTTCCACTAGTCCATGGGCTGCCCCTCCTACATTTCTGAACTTTTTACAATATTAAATCTAACCCCTGGTAATTGAGGCCATTTTTTAAATATAAAACAAATATTATACAATACTTGTAACAATATGTAACAATACTCATTTAAACCCTTAATTTGTTTTACTGCACTTATATAATGGCAGTCCTTTTAGTGCTTAGCTATAAACCTTGTGTTTAATGCACGTTAGCTTGCAACATTAATGAGGCAAAACATGAATACCGATTCTAAAAAATAGAATAGTTATGCATGTGTTCATTTTTGGAAACTCATCGCTCATTGACTGGCCCGACCCATTATCTGCAACAGCCCCACAATGACCAGTTACAGTATATGTACAGTATGTCCCAGGACCCATCACCAATAATTATATGCTACATAAATGGTCACTCATATCAAATGTAGTGTATATTCAATTGCAGAGTTTAAAAAAATGTATTTTTGGTCACACACTGCTTTGTATAATAAAACAAATCCTAGACTAGTCAACTAGATTTCATGTCATCATATACATGTAAAAAATGCAGCACTATATTAAAGTTAATAATTTTAAAGTTAAAATTAAAAATAGGTACTTCACCCAATGCCTGCACCCATTTTTAGGGTGAGGGTTTATTTATTTTAACCAATCCATGACTTTTTGGCAGGTTCTTGACCCAGTACAGTACTATTTCACAAATATTAGTGAATATTAGCACTGTCGGGGAATGTTCATGCTAGGTCAGGACACAATAGCATGGCAGTACAGCCTCACTTGAAATATTAAATATTCATTGTATTAATTGTAGAGGGCTCCTTATGAGCCCAGAACCACAGGGGACTGTTGGGGGCTTAGCTGCTGATTTTGACTGGAAGTCCTTCATACAGTATGTACACATTATTTGGTGCTGTGCTATGTTTATGATCATCTATAGGGAACATATTGTCAGGGTCCGGTTCCACACTCCTCCTGTCTTTTGTTTTGTCACTTTCTCCATTTCCTGTACAACCCTGTCTCTGCCTTATAGTTTCAGGAGGCTTGACCGGGCCGCCGGGTGGAGCCTCTCCCTGCGCACCTGCAACTCATCACCTGATTACCACCCTACCCTTTTAACCCCTGCTGTTCCCTGTGGCTCTTGTCAGCGCATCTCACAGTCTCAGCGGTACCATGACTGACACACATCAGGACTAGGTTTTTGCCATTTTGAGACTTTACTCTAATCACCCGTTTTTTTCTTCCCTTCAGTCCCAGCGTGCGCCCTTTTCCCGGGAGACTTCACTCCGGCCAGCCAGCCAGTCTCCTCGTTTTTTGTTCCCCATTATTTGGCTAAGTAGTTCGTGTTTTTGTGTTACCCTTTTGTAAATAAATAGTTAATTCTTCCTTTTAACCATCCGGCTTCCGCTCAATACTTGGGTCCATACATGTCCACCGTAAACACACAACACATATACTTCAATAATGTATTTAAATTGTATTTAACTTTGTCTAACCTAAACTCAATTCTAACCCTAACCCTACACCCAGGTCCTAACCCCCCAAAAGCTCTTTAAAGTTGTGGGGACCAGACAAAATGTTCTCATTCCCTGTGGTTGAAATAGTTTTTGTTCCTCACAAAGATACACATAGAAAAATGCACACACAAACACACTGTACATTAGCTGAACAACTGAAGGCCATCTGATTGTGCATGTGTTTGTGGTGCTGTGGTCTACTGTACTTCATTGCCAATTGCAAATTACGCATATACACTCAAACACAAACACACCTGCAGATGCAGAGATTTATCAGCATATTATCACTGAAGTGCAAACATGAAAGCAGGTGGAGGCCAGTTGGAACAGATATCAGGAGAGAATGAAAAGGGTAAATGGAAGCAGCAGAAAACGGACATAAAAAGAGAATGGACTGTTTGATCTCCTTCCCTCTACAGAATTCCCAGGTGATGCAAATCCCACCTTCTTCATTGCTCACAAATAAATCTAGCTCCCTCTCTTCCAACTCCTCTGCTCTGTTGTTCAGTCTACTACTGCAGCATCACACTGATGTCACTCAGAGATTCTACTTTGGGTCACTCACTCACTCATCTCACAGGATAAAACACACACAAACACAAAATCAATCAATCCCGAACATGGAAAACACACAGAGAGGCTTCACGGAAATCATCACATTATCAATGCAGACAGGACTTTCAAAGAGGTTTATGGTCTGTGAGTGTATCTAGTGTGTGTATGTCATAGTATGTGTGTGTGAATATATGCGAATGCAGGAGGACAGAAACAGCAGACTCCGCAGTTACAAGACAAGAGGTAAAATGGACTTAAATGGATATTCTCTCTCTCTCTCTCACACACGCACCCTCTTTTGCTTTACATCTTCACTCATCACTCACGCATTTTCTACTGCTTTATCCACTGAGGGTCATGGGGGGTGCTGGTGTCTAACTCCAGCGCCCCCCTGGATATGCTCCTAGATGGGAGCATATGTTGCTCTAAAACCTCTATGTACTTTTCAGCATTGATGGTGTCTTTCCAGATGTGTAAGCTGCCTACGTTATAGGCACTACTGCAACCCCATACCATCAGAGATACAGATTTTTGAACTTTCCACTGATAACAAGATGGATGGTCTCTCTCCTCTTTAGTGCACAGGATACATGGTCCTGACATTAAGTTAAGTACAGAGGCATATTAAAAATGTATTGTTTATTGGAAATTGGCTTGGTGTTTTACAGTCCCAGTATTTAAGAATCAGTTACATCTAGTGGTGAAATTGCATAGTGTGACTCTTCTTTGATGGTTTATGTATCAGGCTTATGTGAGTGCAGCTGTTCATCTTCCTTAGCAGAGTAAGGTCCGCTTTAACATGCCAAATGCACTTCTGTTTGGAATGCTATAGAGACATGGTGGTACAAGATGGCAACCTCCATAAAGCAGGGTCCTAGTCTAAAGTACATAAAAAAGGCTTATTCTAAGACTACAAAAGCCAAACTGCCAATAAACCCCTCCGTAAGATTAAAGATTAAAACATAGCAGCAGCTCTGCAGCAGATACAGTCCCTACATTAGAGTTCAGTAACTAAATTCAGGCCAATATTTTTCTAAGCAATTAAACACCGGACCAAAACATTGTCTCTTCATCAGGAAAAAAAACTATTTTTATCAATGAACCCATTTTCTAAACTATTTAATATGGTACAAAAATTAAAGAGATGTCTTAAAACTGCTCTTTTGTTTCTGCATGACTGTATTTTTCTAAAGAGAAGTGAATAATTTAAATTACAGCATTAAAAAAAATAAATCTGACATTTATGTATGTGCTGGATATTATGCTGGCATGCCAGATTTACCACTTACTGACCACTGCCCCACTTGAACAACAGACAGGGCAGCAGAGCAGCGATGCAGCCATCACCCACTGTACAGGCAAGTGCAGTATGACATAAGAAATGCTGAAAAGATAACCACAGGTCACAGGGACATAAATTAGTTTAAAATTTAGTTTTGTACAGAAAAGCATAATTGCAAAGAAATACAAATGAAATCCATTATACTGTATATATACCCATACAGTACACTTGCCTAAAAGGCATTGCAGCTCCCTCTCCACAGCTGTTTTGCTACAGCGCCCCCCATAGATCATAACAATGAACACTGCCACAGGGTGAAGAGCTGAAGAGTGTGTGTGTAACTGTGTGTCTATTTGTAAGGGACTGCACGAAGGGCTTGTTTTGATGAGGGCAATTCAGAGACGCTGTAACCACCACTCCACTGGAGGGACAGGGTTTAAGTTTGTGTGTGTATTAAAATGTCACAGAGAAACATACAGCTAAATTTAGAGGAGGTCTGACAGGCGTGAGAAAGGGAACCTCTAATGGCTTCTTGGCTACAGAGTCTGTGAATGTATATTCATGTAGCCACAGTGTAAAATTCAGATTTTTATGTCTGTTCCCAAACTGTGGCACTACTACTTCTTCCCACAGCACCCCCTGAGGAAAAATTGCTTGGGAAATCCTGAGATTGTGCCAATTAAATTCCGTTTACACAGCTTCTTCTGGCACACAATATGAATATTTGAACGACACAATTTGTGTTTGAATATAAAACAAGAACGAGGCTGTCACTGAAAAAAATCCTTCCTGCATTTTACCAAGAGTCAGTGCCAACTGTGTCAATCCATGATTATTTTTTCTTTCAAATGCTGACCTTGCCTACTTGCTGGCTGCTATAATAAAAAATAAAAACTGATTTAAACTATGTTGCCTCCATCCTGTTCATAGCTGAAGCAGGCAATTCCATCTTATCACCTGAATGCAACACATCAAGCAATAACATATATAACATCACAATGACAACAGAACAATGACAAAGATTATTCTGTCAAATGCACATTTGGGAATTAAAGTATGCATTTATTAGATATGGCACAATATAATGCCATGATATTTTATTTAAAGTAGAACTAGGAAGGACTTTTGCCCTACTTTAACAACTTTGTCCATCAATTTATCAAACTTGCGTAGAAACTAGTGCAAATTCAGGTTTAAATATAACAATATGACAATGTGAGAATGTGACAATGTGACAATATCACTCTACACCAAATCCCACGCGCATAAACCACACAATCTCAGTGGACACCTAATCAGCCTTTGATAAATACAGTGGCTGAAAACGGTCATAATTTGAATGTCACACCCCCATTCATGCATGATATTGAGACCTCGTCCCTTGAGTTTATGACACTGACCTACGGAATACTAACAAAAGAGAAAGTTCAGAAGCTGAAAATAAGCAAAATGACACTGAAATTTCAAAAAGTCAGAAAGAAACAGTGTGGGGAGAAATGATTGCTGTGGTCAACAGCAACGATTTTGACAAGCCAAATTTTGAATATTTGATTTAGATATTGCACAAGTCATCATATAATAAAGCTCATTACTTGATCAGACCTCAAAATCGCCACCAAAAATCTACACCTGCTCTGAGCTGGCGAGATTTGATTATACGTCATACCAACGTCCATATTGATAAATATGCAAGTGTACACCCACTATTTTGGTGTATGCATGTTTGATAAATGAGGGCCATTGTGATGGTTAAATGTCTTGTTGCTGGGAGATTCGGGGCTGTATCCAACCCCTCCCTTAGTGTTTGTTAACTGAAAACCAGCCTTGTAAGATCAGTGCTGCTGACCCAGAGTCCTCTGAATCAGGAAGTCTTGCCAAAAATCTCGGGTCTCATAAAAAATATGATTGCTTTACGACAATATACACATGCCTCCCAGCCAGGTACTGTCTATAAGATCAAGGCAGCTCTAATGTTATTTTGGATGTTCAGCAAAAAAGAAGTCGAGAAAACCATTGTTGGAGGAAGCGAGGAAGAGGAAACGTCTGTCTGACCGAGCGAGGGCCACACAAGAGTAAACATCAGACCAGCTTTTTCCGAATGTTGAAAACTGAAAAACACAGAAGTATGCAAAACAGATGCTGACCTGCCATTTTTGCTGTTGCACTTTAAGTTCTGTTCTTCCATCAGCATGGCCATGGCTCCATGGTTTGTGTTTGCCGGCTCCGTTAAAAACAACTGGCACATGGCCAGGTGAGGGGAAGGGAGGAAAGTGCGTCAGTGATGAGATTTTTCGACAGTGATGATGAAGTAGCAGACACAAGAGGGAGCTCTGCGGGGAAAAGGGGAAAAACCAACCAGGCAACCAGCAAAGATCCACTTAAAAAAAAAAAAGAAAAAGAAGATGTGTTGCCTGTCTGGTTAGATAATTATACATACGCAAATGAATACTCAAACACCTTTTTTTCACTTGAAATACAAAGATCCAGTTTTGAAGAATAAAATGGTCAATAACTGTAATTAAATAATCATTTAACATTTGATATTAAGTAAGTGACTGTATGATTTGTAATGGCAACCAGAGAGTAGATGTGGGCTGTCCAATGTTTCCAGAGGTGTTGCAATGAGTGTCTTGGCAATACAGTGTTGTTTTGGTCAAATGACTATGAAGGTTTCCTCGAGTCAATACCTTCCCTCACAAAGCCTCAAATGTCATGTTTGTCATGAATAAATGTGGTCACACTGACTGCAGTTCGTGTGTCTGTGTGTGTATGTCGACTGACACATAGCTTTGCCTGTTCTGTAGAAATGGAAGGACATCTCTTTTGCTGTCACACCTGTGTCTGACAATGAGCATGCTTATAAAAGAGAGGTTTACCACTCTGCTCTGTTACTCAAAGTACCTCGCAGCTCATCACCGTTCATGTACTTCAAGCTGTGTTTGGCTTTGGACGACTGACTTTATGACCACTGCATTTGCATTCACACTTGTTGCAATCTCAAAAATGCCATACATCTTTAATAATATCATTACAAAAACTAGTAGCTTAAAGCTGGAGACCATAACTTATATTCAAGCTATTGTCAAATGAATTCACACAACGCTGATGAAGCCCACGTGACTCTGTGTTTCTCAGTATAGTGGTGTTTTGTTCTCATTCCCCCACTATGGAAGGAATTTGTTTACTGTTTTAAGGCAGAAGCACAACAGCAGCAGAGTTCTAGTAAAGCAGGCACCTGAATGTAGATATTAATGTTGGAAACCCTTAATGTTCAGCAGTTTGATGCTAGGTAGAGTGGGGGTGGTACGAGATCACCTTGGTGAGAACATGCCTGTGGTTCCATTCATACTAAACCTAGGGACCTCGTGTCTAGTCGTCGATGCATGACTATTCTATTTCATACTACATTCCAGTAGCGTTGTTCTCTCCAGTAGTACGCCCTCTTTTAGATTTCCTTCTATTCTTTGAGGAGCTGAGTTGTACTCTTGTGGGTACCCATCCAACATGTCCATGTGGACTGCATAAATGCTATATTCAGTCTTACTACATAGATGTTTCCTAGTGGCCACACTAGTCCACTTCAAGCCCATGCCCACTTAGTGCCCTTTCCATGCTACCTGGGTACTAAGTGACCATTGGCTTGAAGTGGGTAAAATATGCTAGTCCCATATGGTTTCAGTAAAATGGGCCCCACATGTGAAGCTCATGTGGGCAAACATGGGTGAGACCAACATGAAAACCATGTACAAACCTGCTTGGGACACATATTGTCAGCATGAATATAACCCTTCTGGGGGCCACATAAATCAAGCAAGTGCCAATGGTTGCCATCTTTTGACCATAATAAGAGGGCTCCATAAATTCTAATGGAAAGTGCTGTCCAACAATGAGCATGGGGTTTGGACCACATAGTCTGTATGGACTGGCCCTCTCTGGACATGTGGACATGGTAAATTTGACCTGGGCCTGATGTAGATCCCAGGGCCCGTAAATAGTAGTTAATGTCTTGAGCAGGGAGTTACGGTTCAAGACGCCTGTGCCCCACATCCACATTACGCACTTAAAAATGCATAGCACATAACCACGTGACACTTGCCATGTGCATGCCAGTGTAAACAGGATATTAATAAACTCCTCTGCAATTGTTTGCTTTGCTTTAAAAAGGAGAAACAACAATGCTGAACACAGTGTAAGAATTTCTGGAATGAGAACAGCAAGGTGTTACCAGAGCGTTTTGCTTACAGCAAATAGTTGTGTCAAATAATAACCAATTAGGAAGAGAATGTAGGTAAAGTAATTGTTTTTAAATGTCTCAGATTTTGCCCATTCAGACTGAAATGCAGCCCTGGAGTCCAAAGCATTTTTAAACGTAACACTTTACTGGGACTCTAAAATATCAGTACAATGTGGATGGCAGGCATGTTCAGAGCAAGATGTGTGTTTTTATTTGATGACAGCTACTTCCATATAATTACATCTGCTTTTCAAAACACATAAAATCTGCTCTGGGTGTACCTGTTGCCCACACTTCCCCAGTGTTTTTGAGTCCAAAAAACAGAGACGTTTTTATTTGAAAAATCTGGCTGTGTTTTCGCCTGGATGGGGAAAAAAACATGAGCCTTTACAACAATAATGCACTTACCCACACACTGTGACTTCATTATCAGCTATGAAGAAGAAGCTTTGTTAAGACCCATATCATCAGTCTTATAACAGAAATTCTTGCTGTTACTTTTCACAATTGTTTCTTGTTAGTAAGCCTTGTTAGTGTGCCTGGATCATGTTTTAGTTGGATTAGAATGGGTGCAGGTTACTAAAAAGAATGCAGGTAACATAAAAACTGCCTTAAGGCAAATCCAGGACCACTGAGGATCCTGGTGGTTTGTGGTATTCCAACCTCAAATACAACAAGCTCCAATTCTTTAGATTGATGTGATGTGAGTCAGTTAGATTGGATGATGACACTGTTGTAACTTTTCGTCTGGCTACTTTTAACAAGTGGATTTAATTTCCAAAAGGATTTGGAGCCTTCAGGGAAACTGCTGCCTGCACACTGTTTCAGCAATTAGGCATCAGAAAGTGCCAACAAACACTTGCAATCAGAACAACTTCCCCCCCAAATTAAAATTGCACCCCACGTTTGATTCAGCACTTCTTCATCTCTAGCAATGCTTCTATTTCAGCGTCACTACTTAGTGCCAGTGACCCACATTAGCCACCTCTGCATTGGAGATCACCACAGAGGAAAAACAGCACATGAAAAGCATTTAATCTTTCATGCAACAGCTCGGTTGGCTGAAACCTACACCACATATCAGCTCTGTCAGCGGTGGACAGCTCAGTGGCTTGGTGTATTAAAGATCTGTGCACTGTATGTACATGGTCCTCCAGCACCTGAAGGGATCTAGCAGCAACTCACACTATGGCTTGAAAATAAGTCACTTTCAGAATGTAATTGTAACTTGAGAAAACACAGTTAAATCACAAAGGCTGCAATTTAGGATGCATGTTGTCATTGGCTTCAGTGATGGCAAATATTTAAGCTCTCATCCTTGCACTAGAATACAGAATTGTTCATATTTCGATGGTGTCAGTAATGTCCCATCAGTTTTTTTTTTAAGTCTATATAAATTGATCATCGAAGTGAACTTCTTTTGACAGGTTGATTTTGTTGAAGTTGATATTTTCCAAAACGTCCACCCCCTACCTCAAACAACATATCAGGATCTGGGGTCATGCTTCTTCCTGTCTTTTAGTTTGTGTTTTTGCTTGTTTCCTGTTTTCTGTTTTCCTTGTTTCAGGTGGCTTGACCAGGCTGCAGGGTGGAGTCTCCTTTGCCGCACCTGCTACTCGTTTCCATGATTTGATCCTCATCCTTTATATGCCCCTAGGTTCCTGCAGCAGGTGTCAGCGCGTAACCCAGTCAGAGCGGTATCTATCCAGAACACCCTTATGTATCGTCTTCTTCTGTGAACATGTGCGTTTATGTTTTTTCTTCCCTAATCGTCGCCTTTTTCCCTTTTTCCCTAGTTAACTCGGGAGACCGACACTCTGCAGCCAGTCAAGTCACCTCGCCTTTTGTTCCTCGTTTTTTTCCAGTTTGGCATTTTCTTAATTTTGTAAATAATAAACCTGTTTTTGTATTTTTACTTGATTTGCTCCCGCCTATCCTTGGGGTCCTACTTAGTCCGTCGCTAAACATAACAAGTTAATGACATTTAGGTCCCCCTTTACACCTGGCATTAAAGAGGACATTCACTGAAAAGTCTAATTTCTGATGTTTTTTGGTGTGTCCCTGTGTTCTGAGAAAGAAGGGCTTCAATGTTTACCTGAGTTTGAGCAAGCGGTTTTGAAATATGAGTTTAGTTATGTAACTAGCACATTTGCCGTGCGACAAACCCTCCCCCAACAGCTACTCCCGGTTGTGGGCGTGAACATTCAACCTAAAGAAGAAGAAGCTGAATCGCTTCCACCATTACAACTATTGTATCTGTTGAGAAAACCATGTCTCAAAAGAAAGGTACAGTTCATTGTTGCTCTGTTGCTGGTTGTCAAAAACAACACCAGACACTTCATAGACTTCCTTCTAATGAGGAACAAAGAGCAGAGTGGATATCTTTCATTTTTGATAGTAATATCCCTGCTAAGCTTCCTGAAATACTGTTTGTTTGTAGCAGTCACTTTGAAGTCAATAGTTATACAAATTTACAAAATATACACAAAAACACAAAAATATACAAACCGCTGCACGAGATGAACCATGTGTATTTGCCATGTCAGCGAGTGTCTTTTTGACTCGGGGTTAGCAAAAGTGTTCCTTCACTAATTACTAACTGCAGCAGGCGGAGGTCGGTGTGAATTACTTTTGAACAGGGAACATCTAACATCAGTAAAAAAAAAAAAACATGACATGATATATTTGAACTTAGTAGAGGCAGGAGTGGATCAATAACTCCAGTGTGCCATGATATTAAATCACAAATTTTTGGTGTGGAGGGTAAGCAAGAAATATTGAACCAGAAATGAAGGTTCATCTGAGCTCTTAAGTCTATCCATCCATATGTCCATTATTTATTTATTTATTTATTTATTTATTTATTTATTTATGTATTTATTTATTTATTTATTTGTTATACTAGTTTCTTTGAGGGTTGTGAAGGAAGCTGGAGCAAATGTATTTCTGGTAGCCTAATATACCATATCTGTCTTACAACAAATCAAAACAAAGTAACAGTGAGTGTAAATGTATTTAAAGTGTGCCTTACACCTCCTGTGTTGTCTAAAACTATTAAAAACACATTAACATTAAACCACACTGTTAGACTGAGCGATGTTCCTTCATCAAAAGGAAGGTTAATAGTTAATAGTTACTTTTAGTTTGATCTATAGGTGTGTAATAGGGCTGGGCAAAAACTTTTGTCCAATATCCATTATGAGAATATATTGGGAGTGCTTGGGTCTTTTCTATAGTAAAATCAACATAATATTTTTCATATTCATCTCACAGGATCTACATTTTCTTTATTGTACAAAATAAATAAGCATAAAACAATAATTCAGCTATTCAGCCTACTGTTTTAGTTATTAGTCACAGCGGAGGATCCCAGCATGTTTACCGATACCCAATATTACCAAAATAAATAATATGCTGATAATATTGTGCATGTTTCAATATTTTTTGTGTCCCCAGATAGTCACTTTTGATACCATTTTGATACCAGTTAAAGCATTTTGCCCATTTAGGCTTGTAAAATAATATAATATACAATCTTGGCAGTTTAGGGTGGGTCGTCTTTAAACTGGATGGGTGAGGGTTTGATTCCTGGCTCGGCTAGTCTACATGCCAACTAGCAGCGTGTGAATGGGTGTGTGAAAAAATAAATGAATGGTAAAACTGTTTAAAGCAGCTTGGAGCGGTCATCAAGACGAGAAAAGCACAATATAAATACAGACCACTTACCAATACAGTGCAGGCTTGAAAACAATGAGGGGGTTGAGGTGTTCAAATACAGCAAGCTGCATTTCTTTCCTTCTCTCCCTCTTATTCACACACAGACACACACACACACATGTTTGTGCTTCTATCAGAGTGAGGACCCTCGTAGACATAATGCATTCCCTTGCCCCTTACTCTAACCCTAACCTAAATCCAATTCTAACCCTAACCCAAAAACCAAGTCTTATCCTTGAAAAAGCAATTTTAAGGGGTGAAAAAAAGTGAGGACCAGCCAAAATGTCCTCACTCTGTAGGGTTTTTTACGATTTTTGGTCCTCATTCTGCAGCAAGTACAAGAACACACACATGCATCCACGCACACACACACACACACACACTTGTGCAAAAGCAGCCTTTTCAGTATAGAAAATATCATGTACAGTAAGTCCCTAACAATTATATATACAGTAGTCTCACAGTTGCAGCAGATTACTGCAGAATGATCTGATGTGCAGTGTGTGTGTGTGTGTCTTCAATGACTGTTACTGGCCCCCTAGAAGAGAGAGGACAGCATTGATCACTCAGAGGTTAAACACTTTATTTCATGATATGTCATCAAATATAGTATGGTCTCCCTCTTTCCCTCTTTGTACTCTCTTTCTTACATTCACCGTCTTACACTCTCTCTCCCTCTCTCTCTCTCTCTCCTGCAATGGGTGACACAGAGAACGAAAGCTCTGTCGCAGCATTATCCACAGAGGGGGAAGGGGCACCCTGTTGGATATAATGCTTATAGCGCAACAAAACCAGCGTGGGAGGGGGAGGGAAGGAGAGAGAAAGATAGAGGTGCGGAGGATTTTTGAAAATAGCCAAAGTGTGTATGTGTGTGTGTGTATAATTGTATTTGTTACCTCTGTAGGACCTTCTCTGGCATAAACACTGACCTTGTCAGGACCTGTAGTCCTCATGGAGACCACAACATTGTCCTAAAGAGGCAAAACCTTATTTCTGTGGAACTTGGTAAGTTTAGGGCTGAGATTTGAATTGAATTGTGTTTAGGTTCAGGTTAGTGTGAGGCATTACGCGGTTATGGTTAAGTTTAGGGATAATGTTTTGTTTAGGAATGGAAATCAATGCAGTGTCCTAGAAAGAATAGCTGCACAAACCTGTGTGTGTGTGTGTAAATACATTTGGTCGTCATGTTTTGCAGCAGGAGTGTTGCGATCCTGCAGTGACGCTGCAGTCAAGCACCAGGCTCTATTCTAAAGGCTGGAGGAAAAAAATTTAGCTACTGCATAAATGATAGCGACCACTTTACACTATGGAGACACTGTAGGAGGAATGTGCTAACTTTAGCCTCTTTCATACCTAAAGTAAGTCACCCAGGATTTGTTAACCTGGGTGAACTCGCTGAGAAAAAACCACTGCAGTGTTTTTAGTCTCCAATGCATGAATTGTGACGGACTAGAAACAAACAAGTCACCATAAAAACACAATGCACCTCAGTGACAATTTTTTGGTGGTTAATAGGACTGCAAATAATGAATAACGAGTAATCATATTGTCCTTAAAATGATAAAAAAATATTGATCAGGTTTTCTTAAACCTGAAAATGATGATGTTCTCCCGTCTTTTTTGTCCATAAACTAAAATGATTCAGTTTTAATGATTTTCTTGTTATATGGAGCAAAGAAACCAGAGAATTTTTACATTTAAGAAGCTGAAAAATCTGAAAACCCTAGTGGTTACTATTTTGTATCTATGACTACAGCCTTTCTTTTAGTCATTGAGTGACAAATGACAAAATTAAAAAATATTGGGAGCTATCCAAAGTTGTAAAAAAGTTAAAGTTGTAAAGTTTTTTTTGTTTTTCTATGCCTATTCTAACAGCCAGGAGATGAAAGAGCATCATAGAACTGTATCAGAAATGACACGAGAATCTGCAGACAGAAGAAATTAAAGTGTTCGCCTAGGGGTTGCATTCCCACTAGGGCTGACACCTCTAAACAAATTCATGCTCAAAAGGAATTTGTTTGAATAAATTCAAATTACTCCTCCCCACAATACCCCAAAATGTCACAGATTTCCTAGCTTGACTAACAAGTGTACTATAACTATTTACAGTGCTGCTAACATGAGCGCATCCATAAAGCACTCAGTAGAGTAGGACTGAATAACAGGAGGAGGCTCTGACAGCTTTTATGAAAATGTAATATTAAAAACTAAAATGTTACATTGGTTCTATTTTTAAACATATTCAAGACAAACAGCCCAACTTAATTTCTAATATTATCTGGCAGAAACACAAGTCTGTCAAACTGATTGGGATTGAGTGTGGCACTGTTCTCACCTGTGGATGAGAACATGAGCTCAGAGCACTCTATCTTCAGAGAGAGAGGAGTCTCCCTCATGTTGACTTGCACAAGGAACTATCGCTGCCTATGCTAAAGTCACTCTGTTTGTACAGGTCCCTCTTGTGCACAGTCACCATCATATTATATGGTAAGAAACTACAAATACCTCTGCAGGATCTGAAGGGGTACTACTTCAAATGGTCTATGAGACTGCAGCATGAATTTCTAACCCTAACCCCACATTTAAAATAATATTGAATTTCAAAGTGAGAACACTAGTTAATACCAATGAGAGCCTGACTGTCATTTGTTTCAGGAATAAATGCCAATTTCACACATTTTCACTGCTTGAGCCCATTTAGACCCACGACGCATGCATTGATAACAAAAATCATCATTAGTTATAATTCTTGCATGCAGTTACTGTGAATTGATCAAAGTTTTACAAAACACATTTCAGAAATTAACATGTTACCAATCAGTTTAAGCTTCACTTTTATTTTTAGATTTTATTTTATTGGTGTAGTTAACAGGGACAGTGTACATTAATATAGAATGCATCTGTATTAGCCAATCTGTGATTTGTCATCTGTCGTCCCTGGACTGTGAAAAATCACAGTCCAATAGGATGTTCCACCAACAATAGAGTACTTCTGCTTGCAAAACTTCAACATGGCACCAGGCAAATTGTGAATCTCGAGGCTTCAAAATTCATAAGGGTGATATCATGACTGGTTTACACTATTTATATACTAGCAAAACCTGCCAGTCGCTGTTAGCTGTGATACAACATGCAAAGTCTCAATTGTTAGATCACAGCATGATTGACATGGATGGACCTCGGTCACACATTAGTCTGGCAGTGCAGTAAGTGTACGCTTTTGTGGTGGTATTTGTTTCTTTCCTTGAGAGTGGGAATTACTATGACACCATACTTCGTGAAGAGAAGGGAGGGGGGTAAGGGATGGGTTAAAAAAGGGGGAATGTATGTGTGTGCATTTAGGGGACAGATTTGCTTACAAAGGAACACCATTCACGTTGAGATGTCCTCCTGAATGAGGCGAGCTGAGACATACGACTGGATCGATAAACGGATACGGACATCCCAACCTGCTGAGCTCAGCAGAGAAAGAAGAAAGAGGGGCAGTAGGGAAAAAAAATTAGGCACAAAAAGTGAACCCCCCCCCCCCGTCTTGTTCTTCGCCTTTTACTACTGCTTCTTTTTACGAATACATTCCCAACACTACCCCCCACCACAACACCTCCTGTCCAATCACCCCCCTCCTCTTCCTCTCTTTCCATCTCTCTCTATCTTTCTCTCTCTTTATCCCTCCTTCTCTGCAGCAGACTAGAGCGCAGTCAGCTACTACAGGGACTGCAGTATTACGCTATAGCACAAGCAGCGTTGGGGAGGGGGGGGCATGTGGAGGGGGCTGCGGGGGAACTGAATAGTGATAATAAGCAATCCAGCACTCGGCTCTCAAATCATGGTAATAAAGCAGCACGGGCTGTCAGTGGCGATGACGGGAGGATAGAATAGAATCTGGGAAGGGGGAGGGAAGTGAAGGAGACAAGTGAACAAACCGTAGAAGGAAGAGAGGACACTCGAATACTTAATGCACAGATTGATCTTTTTGTCTTCCATTGCTTTCTTCAACTACCAGTATCATCATCATTATCTTCTCTTTGGCCGAGGCAGGGAAAATCTCCCCCCAAAAAATTGGCCACTGGACTTCGGTGCACCTGACAACAACTGCTGCTGCTGCATTGGCCACCCGTCTTCACCGCGTTGGCACCAAAACTATTGACTGCAACACTTTCAATGTCACCTAAAGTGTCATACCAATACTGTCCCAACACCACCTAGGTGCTCAATTTGTCCTCTTTTTTTTTTTTTAAACAGTCACCCCCACCCATTTGGTTCTTCGATCGCTTATTTGGCTGCCATTTAATTTTCTGACTCGTCCAGTTTTCTGCAAGATAAAGCAGGCCATTTATTTTTTTTTTCCTTGAGGAACATCCATCCTTATAAGTTAAATACAGCTGCAGCAAAGAGGAGTGTCTGAGATACTGCAGATTCACACCTGCAGTAACAGCTTTTATCTCTCTTTCATTTGCAGTGAACCCACTGTAAAGAGCTGACACACGTGGTGGAACCTTCCAACATCTCCCCTGACCCAGTGTGCAAGTTATCTGGCTTGTGACAAACACCTGCAAGCCTTACCTTGTTCTTTGCATTTGCTGCAGTAAGAGATGGGATTGGGTATTTAACTACAGTGTGTTACCTGATCTGGCATGCATTTCCAACGTGAGGTGTGTGGGATGCCGTGTGGTGACCTGCCTACAGAGTGCATACAGGGTTTGGAATCGATTGATCAATTAGCTTTGACACACCAAAACAAATTTTGGTGTGTAAAAGAGAGAGGGAGAGAGAGAGAGAGAGAGAGAGAGAGAGAGAGAGTGCTCCTCCGCTGTCACTTCACAGGTGTGCAGAAAAGTTTGAGGCAAATGGGGAAATTTACAGACAGACACGACACAGTTTATTTGCCTGTGCACTCTCCACTGTTTTGCGTCTGTCTTTGAGAATAGTTAGACACAAAGTGTTGAAAACTGATCAATTTAACCTGAAATCTGAAATTGGCATATACAGATCAGAATTTTCCCATGGATCCCTCAGCTGCAACTAAAAGATTAATCCCCACCTCAATTCATGTGATGACATTTTTTTTCCAACTAATTGATGTAAAAATGATGACAATGTTGATTAATATTTCCTAAACCTACAAAGGAAGACCTTGTCCTGTACTGTTTTGTTCTCAAAACCAAGGAAATTCATTTTATGCCATAGAGGAGTAAAGAAAACTGGGCATAATTCACATTATAGAAGCTGAAATAAAATATTTTGATTTTATTTAATTTAAAAGAACAACACGCACACATTTTGTGCTTGAGTGTGAGTATCCATCCCTCCTAAGGTACGAAGTGACTTAAGTCAATACACTTTATGTGTGCATACACCAGAGTCCACAGAAGATACACCTCAACACAAAATGAAATGGCCTCTGGCTCTTCAAATGAAAATGGATGGATTTTTTTAGACAATTAGGCAGAGGAAGGCCTGGGAAAACGTGGGTGAAAGGTGGAGGACTGAACGCTGAACACTGAGGTTACTAAAAACCTCAGTGTTTCCTCATTAATTACCGTTTTGTCTCATCTCTTTTAATATCCCTCTGTTGCCTCCATGTCTGTGACTCACAGAGAGGCAGCTTTTAGTTGACAGACAATTTCTGTGTCTGTGAGGGTGTGGGGTAGTGATTGAGGGGTGGAAGTGGAGTCTGATTTTATCATGTTTGTGTTACAATTTTAATTTGTATAGAAAAGGGCTATATACTAAATATAAAGTCTTATTGATTGATTGAAAAAAAAACAAGGAAAATGGTTTGAGAGAAAGGGAAGCATGAATCACCCTGTAGAAATGTACTTCCTTCTGGATATGTCATGAGTTCTTCAACATTAATTAACATTAGCACAAAGTCAAGAATTATATATAAGGTCTGGAAATTGCAGGGTACAATGAGCGTACAGGACCAACAATAATGATAATATCAAAAATACAGCGATTCTGCGATAATTAATATATTATAAAACAAGCGTATATCAATAAATCATGATATCTCTCTAACTGAAGAATAGAAATCACTATTTGAAAACTCAAAATTGCATTATTTTTGCCACTGTCTGCCATTATACCACTGTCACCTGTAACCAACCAATTCACCATAAGGAGTCATAAATTAGTGATCCTGATGAGTCAAATACACAGTCAAATCTCGTTAGATTGTATTTTTCCAGCACATGAGAGCTAATGAAAGTAATTCAGGTTTGTGACCCTGGTAGATTCCATCTCTTCGGTAGGATCTACAGCATGTTGAGCTGAACCACGATGCATTCAAAAACATTCCCTAACTGCAACACATGGCGTCCACTAACTAAAGGTTAGGTAGTGGACGCCACTAACTGCTGCCACTTTATGATAATAGATTCAACACAAATTAGGTAGTTATTGGAAAAGAAAGATTTATAATAGTCACAATAACTGATCAATGTTTTAATCAAGTGAAGAATCAAATTTCCAGACCCACCCTACTTCATACCATATTGATGTGACTTTCAACCTCCACGAATCGTCTGCCTCATTAGTGCAAGAGAGAAGAGGGTTTCAAGTAGAGAGTGGTCTTCCACTTTGAATGAACCTGAGAGCGATCAATTATCAAAGCTTTCCTGAGAGTGGCTGATGAGACAGTCTGTGTGCCATTTGTGAAAGGAAGATGATGTCTGCGTAAACTCACTCACTTCCTGCACCAAAATCCAATAAAAAATATATCAGTGATTTTACATCACGGAACAAAAGGGTTATTTTTCCACTGCTGCCTCATCAGTAAGTTCAAATGTGTTATTTTTGATTTTGGTGTTTGAAATCCTCGGACTTACTTTCTTAATAGAAACTTACCACATGAGGCAGAAGAAGACCAGCAACTGCTGTGCCCCCATGAGCTAAAAACTACAGGAATTTTAAAGTATGATATAAATGCATATATACTCTTAAGATATTGTAGACTTAAGCAGGTGTAGATTTTATTATACAATCCTCTTGTCAAGAGACTTAGATCTGTATTTTCCCTGTTTTCATTGAGCTGGATCCTCCATATCCCAGGCTGGAGATATTACAACAGTGGTGTGTTTGGTGGCACACTCGGCAAAGTCAGTGCAACTTTCCCTTTCAAATACAGACCACTCATCTCTGATGGATGCTGGGGGGGGAAGCAGTGTGTTATAGCAGATTTCTTCCCCATTGCCTGACACACACTCAAGAACTTGTGTATATCTCTAAAATTCCAGGACACCTGCCACACAATAAAGCAAAGAGAAATGTAAAGTAGCCCATAGGATGTTTTTTTTTTTAAATAGAGAGAACAGATGCATCTCTTGAATATATTTAGATTTTCATCCTGAAAACAGGTCTGTGGCACTGTTTACACTGAATACGAACTGATTAAGGAGAGAAGTGGATTAAAGGCAGTGCAGCATTTTGCTGGAGAAATCGTTTGGCGCACACATGGAGACAGATGATGCAGTGAGAGAGAGAGAAAGAGAGAAGGAGGAGTGACACAGGGGCAGCAGGAGTCTCCACACAGATGACACGAGTGGGAGAGATGGAAGGGAGAAAGGAGGAGAGGAGAAAAGTGATGCGCAGAAATTTTAGATGTGACTTTCTCACGCTGCAGGGAACAGCAAGTCAACCCTCAACGCTTTCATTCCATCCATATACAGCTGAGGAACTTTACGCGCAACATCGCGTAAAACTGTGCCAAATCTGAGAAAGAAAGAAAGAAAGAAAGAAAGAAAGAAAGAAAGAAAGAAAGAGTGGATAGCTCTGGCCACTCACCCGGGCGTATTTGGAAGAGTAGGGGTCCTCGAACAGCGCCCACATGAAGGGCTGCCACACCTCCCACCACGTCGCCCTGCGGCCGTCCTCCTGCATGCACAGCCGCTTCAGGTCGCCATCGGCGCCGCCGGTGAGCGCCGGGTCATCCTCAGGTGCGTCCGGCTCGGGGGTCTCGAAGCTGTCCAGCGCTTCCTCGGCGTCGCGGTGCTGCCGGTAGTTCATCCAGCAGCAAGCCTCCACGTCCGTCTCGTCGATGCCCCAAAAGGCGAGCTCCTCTTCGAACAGCGGGCCGCACACATCGTTAGGGCAGTGGAGCTTCCCGGTGCGGTAGTAGTTGAGGATGAAGGCAAAGGTGGCCGGGTGGCGATCGAAGAAGAACTCGTCGGACTTTGGGTCGTAGTCGAAGTTGCTGTAGGCGTCAGGCTCGGTCAGCCAAGACAAGCGCGTACCCGGCAGCGTCTTCAGGGTGCTCCGGTAGGTCTCGTGTCGGATCCCGCCGCAGTTGATCACGATCTTCTCGCTATCTGACGCCGAGCAAGTCATGGCTGCGCTGGAGCATGCTTCGGTCGGTGCGCCTGACTGCTGCAACTGCTGCTGCTGCAACTGCTGCTGCTGCTACTGCGCTCCTCCATCCACCACCTGTCCTGCTCTGTAGGCTTCTGTTATACTGTCTCGACCTGGAGTCACTGAACCAACTGAAAGGAGGGAGAGAGGAGGAGAGGGAGGAGTCTCAGTGTGTGTGTGAGAGTGTGTGTGCATGTGTGTGAGTGTGTGTGTGTGTGTGTGTGTGTGTGTGTGTGTGTGTGTGTGTGTGTGTGTGTGTGAGAGAGAGAGAGAGAGAGTGTGTGTGAGAGAGAGAGAGAGAGTATGTGGGATGCGGATTTTATGAATCAATACATTCACCTACTGAACAGCTGGCTGTCTGACTGACAGAATTCATATTAATGCATCAATTCATGCTATTCAAATTAGAGATACTGACGCTTAGTCAGCACTGCTGGAGCTGTGCCTACCCCCTGCTGACCCCCCAGCTCCGAGAACCAACAGGAGACAAGGCAGGCTCCGGGATTCGACTCCATTGTATTGCTGCATGCGCTTGATCCATCAACATCCGCCGGCTCCTTTCACAACTCCATCAGCATACAGAACGGCTGGACAGCTGGAGCCGAGGAAAGGGATTTCTTGTGGTAAACTACATATGTACTGTAAACACAAGAAACAGTTTCACGACACAGGGACCCAAGAACTGTTGGTCTACTGCTGCCTTGTTTTGTAAGTTTTGTGTTTCAAATCTTTAACTAAGAGACACAAAGTCGAAAAATAACATATTGAACATATAAAATTATTGATGGAGGCAAGTTCCATGTGCTGTGAAGTAAAATCACTGGTTTTCCTACTGGACTGCATGGAGTGGGAGGCTTACACAGCGATACAAATTGTATCGCTGCACAACAGGGAGATGATATGTTTAATGTTCAGATATCATTGACTTCAGATTTTATCAGGTGATTCTGATAAAATGACAAGTGGCTAAAATGTGTGGCTAAAATGTGTTTTTCCTTATGTTCCCACTGGCAGCCATTTTTTGTGAAGCTTAGTTTATACTCCCTGTAGTAAATGGTCTATATTTATTTAGCACTTTTCTTGATAACTATTTAAAGTTGTTTTGCCACTCACACCCATTCAGTCACACATTTATACTGCACATTTATGTGTAGTGCATTTTCTATCACACACTGTTCATTCTCATTCACATGCTCCTGGCACAACTTTCAGGAGCAACATGTCTTGCCCAAGGACACATTGGCATGAAGAATAACAGAGAATCGAACCCAGTTCAGATCTGGTATTAACATCTTCTTCTTCCTATAAGTTTCAGTAGGCTGTACACTATGTGATGCTTTGCTGCCCTCCACAGTTCAGAGGTCCTATTCACATTTATAGGTATTAACATCTATCCTCAGTGATCTGATCACATGTGGGTACTAAATATGACTCTTCACACCTGGCATCCTTGATGTGTCTCCTGTAGCCACATCTGATTGAATATGGCTTAAATTGGACATAAGTTAGTAATTTTCAAGAACATCTTTATTGAAGGTAGTTTTTTTAGGGGTTTAATAATTACAACCTTAAAAGTTTGAGGCCACATATCCATATCTAAGGATATGTAACGCAAATATGAAGAGGTTGATCTGATTTAATAATTAATTAAACGATAATCATTGTTAAACAATTTACTAGGAACGGGCTCTAACTGACTGGTCATGGTTTAGATGATACTATGATGTTAACCATGCAGGGATGAGCTAATACAATACTCAGTAGTATTGATATCGGTCCAATACTGGTCAAAAATCACTGGATTGGATATTGGACAGATAAAAATGTAAAATCTAATACAATCCAAAAATCTTTTATATTGCAGGCTTCACTATGCAAAGACTGTTATTGGACTAATTCATGTAGCTCAAGATTGTGACCGTATGCGTCTGCAAACAACAAGCTTCAATAAAATGTTTTTTGTGATTGGATTTGAAAAGCAATTCATGATGAATTGGTAGTGTTCTCAGCTGGGATCTGATCAAACGGGAAGGATGGGCAATACCTGGTGTGAACAGGGTCATAGATTCTAAGAGAAACATTTCTAGGACCTACATTTAGTTTAACTGTCCTGAGACTGAAAAGCACATCTACATCAATGATTGTTGTCCAACTATAGAGCTGTGAAACAGGGATTCAAAGCAAAACAGATGTATTCATTATAAAAAGGATTTCTTTGTGAGAGTTAAATCATTGGTAGCAGTTTAAAAAAAAAAAAAGAACTAAAAGGAACTGAGATATTAGTGGCATTGTATCTCACTGTATTTAAGAGTTGTGATGTTGCTGTGAATAAAAATGTGTCTCCTTTACCAAAAGCTCTCCAATCTGCCCTCTCTGTGTGCCCCCCCCCAACCACCACCACCACGCTGCATCACTACTCCCTTCCTCCACACCGTCTTTCAATCTACTAAAACACTCAGCTCAATTAGAGCAGAGAAGGAGAGATATGATAGATTGATTCACGCCCACTGTCCGTCCTCTCTCTCTCTCTCTCTCTCCTCTCTTTCCAAGATAGAGAGAGAGAGGGAGGTCAGGAGCAGAACGAGTATTGCTGAGCTCCACAAAATGAGGAAAAAGACTGCAGACCATCAGATCATTAGCGGTCTCCCATTTCCTCCCTCTTTCTCTCACACACACACTCACTCTCCCCCTCTTCACTCACAGTGTATTCTCTCCATTTCTTTAACCTCCTCCCCTCATCCTCTCCAACTGCTTGTCCTCCCTCACCCGTCAACCCCCAACCCCCTCTAGTGCAGAGCTAATGTGCTGTGTTGGTCTGTTGAGAACAGTCTGCAGTAGTGTGCTCTGCTGTATTGGGTCCACCTTTACGTCACAGGAACACACACACACACAGAGAAGGTAAGGTGCAATGACTTCAGTTAGTGGAATGCCCTAATCTACCCATTTAAACTAATGCATCAAGTCTAGTGTAGAAATCCTATGAACTCCAGCCAGCAGATATCTAAATTATCATTCTGACTGTATGTGTGTTTGATATTTTACAGATATTTTCACCTGGTGAGTTTGTCAAGCAAACCGTTCAACAGATATGCGATTAAATAACTCCAACATTATTTAAGATGAATGTCAACCTCTGTCAAAACTGGAGGTCTGTACCGCCTGCACTGGCATTATGGAACCTGCTTTTGGGTCCGTGCCACAAAAATACCAAACAAGAAACAAGACCCCAAACAAGAAGCAAATAAAGTTACACATGTGGAACTATTCATTGAATGGATGTCATGGCAGAGGCAGCACGAAAACCAAAGAGGGTTAAGGAGAGTGATAGAAAAAAAGGCTGGACAAGGGAGAGTATTGGTCCTAGTGGCTAGTGGAGGGAAACTCAACCAATCTATTAGGCATGTGGTTGCATGTAAAAGTGAACATGGAATACACAAGCCCTCAGTTGGGTTCCACCCCTACATTTACAAATATGGTGTGTGTGTTTTTATCCACTACCCCACCCCACACCTTTATTCACTACATGGGTAAATACAGAGCACACTGCATCCTGTACTGGTACTGAACTCTTGGGCTGCACAAAAAAGTCAAGTAACAATTGTCCCGTGTACTGTGTATCAATCTTCAACAATCCACATAAAAGTAGAACTAGAAATAAAACTAATGTAGCTGGAGGTGAAGCTATATGGGTTTTTCTGTGTGATATTATTTTTGGTTTGCTTTTGTCAATATTTTTCACCAAGTTTCCACCCATCTGTTTAAACAGCACATTTTAATTATAACAGCTGATAAATGAAATTGTGGTCTGTGCCTCCAATCTGCATTTTGTGTCTGCACTGCTGTGCACTTGAATATTTCTATAACAATTATGTAACCATAAAGATAATCAACTACATGAAGGCATTAAATGGGTGGTAAAAATAATAACAATAATACTAAAATAAGCTTATAACTCATAACTCATTTAACAATTATGAGCATTATTTGAAAACAAAATCTCTTCTTAAAATCAGTTGTCCTTTTAATTTTTCTTTCCTATTGTCATAATGAAAACTCTGCATGTGTAGAAGACAGGTTAATACTGTGTATACAAAGTACTTAAAGTGCTGCTCTGCTAATATGCTGCTTTGAAATATTTTTGTAACAGATATAACAGGTATTTATCAAAAGTTTTTATGACAATTTAAATACCCACCTTTTTGTGAAGTATTGCATTTTAACTGATGCTTCATAAAATGGTCCAAGAGTGCTTCTTCCTTGATCCATTCTTTTGACCCTGCTTTGTAGAGACATGTGCTATACTGTTAAAGGATGTGTATACTGTGTTGTCGCTGTCTGTGGTTTTGAAGTTGGTTGAAAAGCAGAAGCTGTACTGAAGAAAGAAGTGGACTCCTCTGCTTTCAGCACCAACATCAATCATTTTTTGGTTGAAAAGCAGAAGCTGTACTGAAGAAAGAAGTGGACTCCTCTGCTTTCAGCACCAACATCAATCATTTTCAAGATTTTGGGAAAACCCAGATGAATTTCATCAGCATTCACTTCCCAGGACCAAATAACTGCAACGAATGTGGATTTATATTGGCTTTAGCTTCAATCAACATTAGTGGGAATGCAAGACCAGGGTCAAAGTGCAAATAAACTGGCAGTGATGCAAATTCTTGTGTGAATTCCAGTCCAACAATAATCATAATATGGCCATTAGACATGAATTTTACCTTCTTACTATCTTACTTTGTACAACATTGAACAGTGCTCATTTTTTTAAATTTAATTTTATTTATTTATTTTTTTTCATCTACCTTCATTTAATTTTATTTTATTAGCACTGTAAAATATTCACTTGCTGTTGAGATTGAATGATTGAATTAGTGTAAGAAGCCTACAAAGGTGGTTGACAGTGGGACCCGTGGGACTTCCAGATCCGGACAAAACCGGACAAACGTGTTGGTTTATCAGGACATATTGGCGGTAAGATAAGAGTGCAATGGTGAAAGATGTGGCAGTATCAAGCAACAGTAACATCGACAAGAAGAACATGAGAAGTTCAAGAAATACCAACAGGATTGCCATGGTCCTTGAAATCCTTGAACGTTTGTGAATTAGATAAAAAAAATATCAACCTTGAAAGTTGTTGACAATCATCCTAAATAAATATGGTTCATTAAAAGTACTTGAAATTGTACAAGAAGGCAAGTTGATATTTAGGTAAATGTCTCCTTTCTGTGTTATGATACCACCTACAGTTCATGCCCTGCACTGATCAATGTTCACAGACTAGACCTACACAGAACAAAAGTGGAGTCGTAAATATTAGCGTGTTGTGGACACTGTCCACTGTCTCTCTCCGCTGTTGACGTGAGATTCCACACAGAACAATGAGTGAATACCATTAAGCAAGAGAAAGCAAATGACGTGATGCCTGGGAAATGAAAATTCCAAGATCTCTGTCTCACCAAAGTAAAAGACAGAGACTGGCTTGACCAAGATCCCAAGGACAGTCACTTGTCCAGATGCAGAGCGTGCTGCAAATCAATTAAAGTGGACACCATGGACAAAGAGGGTCGTTTTTACTGTCCCATCTTAAGCTGTGTCAGCACATTTGGTCCTTGGATTTAAAGGAATTGATCCTGGAAAGTTATTGAAAAGTGCTTGAATTTTATGTTAAGTCCCAGTGGTGATATTTCTGTCCAGAAGAGTATAGTCAAACAAAATAATGTATTAACTTAAACAACTTAACTTAATAATACAACTTCTTTTGACACCCCTCCCCCCATGACATTTTATTCACATTTTATGAACTCAAACTGAACTGTGTGGAAATTTAATTGTAAATGTTTGTGTGTAAAATGTAAACAAAGGAATTACTAAGAATGATGGGCAGCAGTTGATACGGCTTCCATAGTCTGACATCATGTTTGCTCAGCTATGGCCACTAGTGGCGCTCAAGTATAGCATATTTGGACTTTTTAACAAATGTAATTTGACTCTTTTCATCAACCAACTGTGAATAATGTGTTATAAAACCAGCTCCACCCCAATCCTGCCTGTGACAAACATCTGCTGCCGTTTCCAGCACAGCCTCATTTCTCTTTGTAACTGGGCATGACTGATGACTCGGTCACGGTTGTTTGTTCTCGTAAGCAGTCGCACACTCAAGTGCGGCTGTTGAACACGGATTGTCCTTCGCACAAACACTATTCACAAGTGCACACAGCCACACTTTTACAAACACAGATGTACGCACAAATGCACAGAGATAGACAATGCATCAGAACATGTAAACACACCCACCCGTATATTCACTCAGTTAATTAAGTTAACATGCTGACTAAGGCTGCACGGAGCTCTTTGCAGGACGAGAGTGATAGACAAGGGCACGTGTGCACATACAGTGAGCTCCATACCTGCACACATCACTTTTTGTTTTGACATTGCACCAATACAAAGGCGAGTAAACCAGAAGAGGCCCATAATAATGTAAAGCATTACCAACTTTGTGAAGGTTAGATTAGTAGATTAGTAGATTAGATTAAAAGACAGTATTTTTTTGTAAGTGTGGTTGTATAAGGTACTGACACATAAGTCAACAATCTTACAGTATATACAGCTGACTGTGCTTTGTGTGCCAAGCAAGGACTCACTCAGAGAAAACATGGCTGTCAGTGGGAGACACCAGAAAAAACCACCAAAGGCTCCCCTAATAAAATCTACACCTAAAAGGAGTTGTATATAAGAAAGGTTGAGAATGATGAGGAAACAAAAGGGGTAAATGTACAGATCCTCATACATGTGTCTTCTGCTTTTATGAAGGAAAAGGGTCAGTCTTTGACAATATTATTTTTCATTTTATTTATTTATTTATTTTTTAAATAAAGAAATAGCCATTGCTAATTGAAAGTCCAGTTGTTAGGAAAAGACGTAATTGTACAGAGTGAACTAGTTTCAAGGTTGGCTCCAAGAGAAAGCTCTTGTGGTCATTGCTTGCCAGCAAAAAAGTCAATTAGAGCCTGGTGTAAACTAAAATATAGTTAGTGATGTAGCGCAGAGTAATTTGTTCCACAGAGAGTTTGTCTCTTCCTTATTCTAATGGAATATGTGTAGGTGATAGATAATTATGTGTAATCTTGAGGACTGATCTTCAGAATTCGAGGTAGCAACACACACTCAAAAACAGAAGAATAAATGTGTACCTAAAAGGTAAAAATGCTTGTCTCTGTGGGTCTACCTCTTTAATAGTCCAATTTGTACCCATTAGTGAAAGCCCATTTTTGTACCTTATCAAAGTATTGCAGTATAAGTGCAGTTTAGTAACCCTAGAAGACATATACCTAAACCTTTATAATCATTTGGTACATAAATGTTCCAACTGGAAAGGTGCAATTCTGTTTTCTTAAAGAGTCAAAAATGAATAATATTTGTCCATACAGCAATTACCTTTGAGACTATTTATTTGAATGAATAAAAAGAATTTATGTGGTAAAATTGGAAACATACACATAAACTGTGCAGTGGTAATGAAAATTATATTTAAAAGAACACTTTCTTTCTTATATTTTAAAAGGAATACATGTGTCTTATTAGGGATGTCTGATACTGATACAGATATCATGAACTCTTGTATCTGCCAATACCAATATTCGTCCGACAGAGTCATTTTAGACATTTTAAACTATGAAGCTGTTAACGACGCATTTCAAGCGACAACGAGTCATCTCAAGTCATTTCAAACATAACTCTCCGATTAACAAATATTCTTTTTACAAAAAAAGAGTTTTATTTCATTTTTACAGTCATAGTGAAGCATACAGATTTTTGGATTATATGGGATTTACCATTTTTATCTGTCCAATATCCGATCCAGTGACTTTGATCAGTATCAGACTGATATTGAGTAGTGTATCGGCTCAGTAAAAATGGAACACCTTTGCTCCTTCTATTGATTTAATTCACTTTGTAACTTTTCTGATAGTCAGATGGTACATTTCTGGCATCTTCACACAATATTTAGGGAACATTTTACAAATATGTACCTTCAGGTACAGAAATGTATTTGTCTTGTACGCCTATTTTTGCCTGTGCAGGCTATATAGCCTGTCATGACGTAGCCTTCTGTGATTTAACTCATCATAGACTCCAAGACCTTCTTCTCTGTTTTAACAAAGACCCAAGAGAGATCCTTAGTGTCCTACACTGGTTTTTGTTTCAACATTGGGTGATTTAATGCAGGATAATTGTGCATGGCAGGAACAACATCACTGGAAATAACTTAAATGCTGCTGCTTCTGCTCCTGCAGATGTGGTTTTACCCATCATTATTTCACCAGTAGCACCTCCAGGAATCACACAAAGTCAAGTCTGATAGTATTGCTGAACAGAGCCTGTTGGATGGATGCAGCGTAAAAATAATGATACATATCAATGTTATGTTTGACTGGAAACTGAAGTTTGAGGTCACTTTTTAAAGTGAGGTCACCAGTAGGAGGTGCTGGTCTACTGCTGCCTTGTTTGTTCAGTTTGTGGCACTTTAGTTAATCTGAAGAAATTATTTGGAAAATGCCAAATTTATAAAGAGACACATTTGAACTTAGTGATGGAGGCAGCAGTGGATCAACAACTCCTGTGTGCTTCGATGTAAAATCCCTGTGTTTGTCAGTAGACTTTGCTGAGGGGGGAATCAGTAGTTTAGGGAAAGAAGTTGTCTAAAGGTGAGAAAAAGTAGCAAACATATGAAGATTGCATAAACTCAACGAGGTCAGCCTTTCATGGCTAAAAGTCTCAAAATCCCTTGTTTCCATCCTGCAAAGAGGGGTCACATGAAGAAACATGAACCACATATCCTGGATTTCCATTAACACTTAATGCAATTTTTTTTCCCCATTTTTCATTCAATAAAAGAAAACACACATTTACATGTGTTTCCATCCACTGATGTTAAGCAAATATTGAGCATTTGTTCATCAAGACACAGAAAACTTGATAACATAAATAAAGAATCATGTGAAATTGTTGCTTATATCTGTTATTGTAATATATAGGCAGTACTTTACTTAACAACACTTAAAAAAAACTGATCTACACCTGCAGTGTCTGTGGATCAGCTGCCAGGCCACCGTGTATCATGTTCCATTTTAATGCTGTGTTCTTGGTTATTTACGGGATTCAGTTGCATCAACACTCTTAAAGGGACTGTTTGGGTTTTGAAGTGTCAGTGTGCTACATATAGCTGATTGTGCTCCCTGTGCCGAGAAGCACCTGGGGGCGGCATGCGATTTCAGCAAAAATATAGCTGCGACCCGAAATAAAAGGTTTAAGCCATTTAACAAAAGGCTTACTTGGTAAATTCTACCTCATCTTAAGTATATGCTATATTAGTAATATGTTTCCCACTTTACTTGTTCTTAAATTTATCCAATAAGAAATGTAATTTTGTGTCACTGCTCACTCTCCTACACTAAAGTCTATAGAGAAAAAAATCAACAATCTTAGCTCAGAGAATAAAGGCAATGTTACATTTTAAAAACAAAGTCCTAAACACAGGGTTGCAAAAACTGACAAACAGTCTTTAATTAAACAAAAACTTGTTTAATTTCATAAACTTCAAAAGCTTAACAATCTAAAGCAGGAGGAGACTGAATAAAGTAAAACACAAACAGAAAAAAACTTTAAAATGGCCAAAACATGAGGAGCAAGAAAAACAGCCAATATGATACCCAGTATTGGTCTGATTCTCATCAAAATCACTGGATCAGAAATTGGACAGATAAAAATATAAAATCCAAATCTTTGTATTGCATGCTTCTCTAAGCAGAGACTGTATTAATGTAAATTAAAAAAATAATTTTAGCTGAGTCATGTTTTGGGCATTTTTTTGGCATGTTTTATGCATTTTATTTCTTCTTTATGGGAAAGGGATATTTGTTGCACAGTTGCAGAATCATGTCTTTATAAATAGATTGAAATGACTAGCATAAATGTGTTTAAAATAGTTTAAAAGGTCTAAAATGACTGTATTGGACTATTACCAGTATTGATTGATTGTGATCGGTAGCAGACATAAAAAAGTAGTATCGTGCTATCCCTAGTTGTAAGTGACATTCTGTACATATAGCCCAATTTGTAATTTGTGTTTCTTCAAATACCAAAGTCATAAAATAAAACTTTCTTTTGGAGGCAGCATTGGATTCATGTTTCAGTACCCTACCTTTTTTTGTCCATTCTTATTTGCCTCTTTCCTGAAAATGTTGTCTCTTTTAAAGTTATGTTTAATGTTAAATTTATTGGCACCCTGGCCATGTGCATGGAAAATAGAAACAATTCTAACATGCTAGACTTCTTGTCAAATCTCTGTTCTTTAACATTCACAATCGGGTTAGACACTGTAAATCACACTGAAAACCAAATCACTTGGTTTTGTGTGTTCTGAACCTAGCATAAAACAAGCTTATTGTGGCCAGCCTAAGGCACACCTGTGCAATAATTATGCTGTGTAATAAGCATCTTGATATGCCATACCTGTGATGTGGGATGGATTATCTCGGCAAAGGAGAAATGCTCACTAACACAGATTTACACAGATTCGTGAACAATATTTAAGGGAAAATGTCTTTTGTGTATGTAAAAAAAGATTTAGACCTTTGAGTCCAGCTCACGGAAAATGGGAGCAAACACGAAACTGTTGCGTTTATATTTTTGTTCAGTATATGTGTGTGTGTGTGTGTGTATCCCAAGTGTTGTGTTTTGCCTTTTTTGTACACTTTAACTATTAAAAAACTTACATGAATCAGACTAACTGACTGACGTTATACTTAACATGTTTTTATTTAGCATCCATCTTGAATGACGCGCACGTAACCCAAGTCCAACGATACTTCATAAATACTACAGTATTTGGTAAAGGCACATATCATTTGAAAGGCACATATCATAGTCAAACATATCATTTGACTATTGCAAATGATATGTTACATCAAGGACGTCCATGCCATCAGAAAGAGTGTCTTCTGCAGCAAGAGTATACATTTTCAAACAAGAGTCTCATTACTTTAACAAACATGTTGTCACTATATTCTTGATGTTTTTTTTTTTTTTTTTTTTCACTGAATGTGGCCCTCCTGGAGTCCATTTAGAGTCTCCATTTAACAATGAGCAATGGGGATTGGGCACCTTGCTTAGGGGTACCCCAGCCCTTGATGTGGTGGGAAGTCGTACTAACAATCCTTCAGTCACGAGCCAGGTCCTCTTCTGCTTGCCACTAATGTACATTATTTAAAATTTGAAGTGATGGCAATAAAACACAATATTTACAGTTTACGATTAACCGGCAAAACAAAAAAAGTGTTACACGTGAGTTATACGTAACTATAAAAGAACAAGAATGCTTGTTTTTATATATCCCACCACTTTTAAATTCAAACCTTACTTATTACATTAACACTTAAAAACCTGTGGTATTGTTGTATTTAACATCAGTTGTAAATAAAGCAAAGTCAAACAGCGGAGGAAAAAAGAGGGGGGGGGAAGCAGATAAAGGAGACAAAGTGGCAGCAATAAATTGGCTGGTGTACTGACTTAGCAAAATAAACAAGAACGCTGTGTGTGTGCATGCACTGAGTAGAAGATAGGAACAGTACAGCCAGCAAAAACAGTGGTGTTTGTACACAGAGAGAGAAAGAAAAGTTTTATAATTACAGAGTGTGAAAGCAACACGGGAGCTTCTTACATTAAAGGAGTAGTTCAGCATTTCCTCTTTTCTAGCCTTTGTACAGTGAAATACTAAGACTTGATTATACTGTATACATCAGCGTGGATGATGAACAGTGTAATTAAGGTCAAAGGAGTTCAATGCAGAAGCTTATTTGCATATCATAGCACAAAAGACTGAACGCACTAGCTCCAGCTTAAACAGGGATGCAGGGCTTATCTGATTCTAAGACATAAAAAACTATGAAAAAGTAATGCAGAAATTTCAAAGAAATCTCTCAACAGCCATTTGTTTTCTACAACAATCCAAGAAAGCAAAGGTATGAATAGGAAAATGGCAAATTAATGTGTGAGGTACATTGTTTATGCTTATTATATTGCTATGATATTGATATATTACAGTGAAATGGTTGGTTTTTATTTTCAATTTTTCTCCAGTCCGATGCATGGGCAAATCTCTAGTACAACTGTATTTCTCAGAATAAACCATTAACCATTGCTTTACCAATGCAACAGAAAGAGAGAGAGCAAGAGAGGGCAGTGATGGATGGAGGGGCCTAAAGCTGCAGTGTTGCCAGAGAAAGAGAGAGAGAGAGACAGAGAGAGAGAGAGAGAGACTGCACCTGGATGTCTCCTTTGCCCCCACCCCGTTCGCCCTCCCTAACACACACATTGTCATTGCACTGCAGTTTCTGCATTTGTTGGAGGATTTGTTATACTGCAGTGTGGTGCACAGGGACATCTAAGGGCCAAAAGAGAGAAGTGCAGGAGATGGAAACACTGCAGTCTCCCCTCCCTCCTCCTTCTTTGTCTCCCCCCACCCATTTCAACCTCTAGCTGCCACCCTCCTACAACTCCCCCACCTCTTTGCGTCCTCGCTGCTCTTTATAATTCCTCTCCCTTCCTCTTGTCCTTTCCTTTTCCCGGAGATGGGCGACAGTTTGCCATGTGTACCTTAATAGTATAATAGTATGATGTACCTTGTTTAGAAGGGGGTTGGAAAAGTCAGTCAAATTTCCAAATCAGAATTATACAGTGGCAAACGCGGGTCCCTGTAAAACCTGGAACGTCACGCTCCAATGCTGCTTTAAAGGTCCACTGTGTAACAGTTGGTGACATCTATTAGACGTCACCAACTGTTCGATGGTGACATCGAACAGTTGGTGACATCTAATAAGGACTCCACCACTCATCCCTCTCTTTCCCAGAAAGAACAACGGTGACCTTCACATACCTGAAATGAATTACAACTTTTACCTTTCTTTCCTTCATCTTTGTTGGTTTATGAGCTGTTTTTCATTTGTGTGGTAAACTTCCACTTCACAGTAACGAACAACAAGTCAGTTTGGGCTTTTGCAGATGGCGTCCTCCATAAAGCAAGGCCTTTGCCGATGTACATGAAAAATGTTTCCTCTTGTTGTTCTTGCTTAAAAGGGATTATACACTTACACCAACTTACTTATCATTAATATACGTAATTTCTGTCACTAAACCCTGCTAGATGTTACACACTATACTAGACTTAAAAGGAGCCAACTTGAAAAACATGTTCATGGTTTTTTAAAGTTTTTATCTCTGTGTCTTTAAATGCCTGCATTTAAAGTGATACATTTTATCCTGTTAATCATCAGGTTTTCAGAGGCATAGGTGTATGCTGAGCTGTCAGCGTTAGACAGACAGGCACATTCTCACTCAGTACGTTTCCATGCATTCCATCCATGTTAGCTCAAACGTGATTCAACTTAACTGTGCCAGGTAAACTGTGTAATTTACTTGGACTACTTTCCCAGTACAAGCACTAAAAGAATACTTTTTTTTTTTTTCAGATCAGCACCTTTACTTGGTTGGGGGGGGGCTATGCCTGATGTCCGTGTTGCATGGTTGCATGGTTTGTTGTCATTGCACTGAGCATGACACAATAAATGACATCCAGCAACTTTTTTTTCCTGCTTGATTTGTTACTGTTTGTCTCAACAAGACGTCAAGCAAAGTATGAGAATAGGCTGCAGGTGTCCATGGGGTGTTTACACTGATCGCAAGAGAGTGATGTTTTTCTGTTGCTCACTCAGATGACTGTCATTGGTGGAGCCAGTCTAACCATATTAACATTTTACTCTGGTACCCCAAGGGAAGGGTACCAAAGAATGGGATAGTTGGGGCTGGTTATTTTGGTACTCTTCCTAATGGAAACTAGGGCATTAACAGAAAAGCTGACGTATCGACGCATCAATATCAGTGGCACAAGCTGACAAGTCGCGTGAGAGGTCAACATGTTGCAAACTAAACACAAGACCACAACAATAGACATGGCAGCAGAGGCAATATGTGACAGACACACATCACATGTATGGAGGTACTTCACTCTAGATCACACACGCAGCATGGTGACCTGCACAATCTGCAAGTCAGTCTTAACGTACAATAATTTGAGTAATGCTACCACTGCAGAGAGTCATCCAGTGCAAAATACACTGAACGACTATAGAACACAGCATGTGACTTGCTTGTTATTTACAATGTTAAAGATAGACCTTTGGCTGCCGTACAAGGCGAAGGCTTCAAAGATATACTAACATTTTTTGAACCAGACTACACAGTCCCAAGCCATTCCACACTTGATTATGATTAACTGGCAATCAAACGCCCTGTGAGAGAGCATCAAGGAGGAGATGAAAACTGACCTGTAGACATCTTCAACCATGGAACCTTACATTACAGCAAGTGCTATTTACATCACAAACGAGTGGGGCCTAAAAGCTAGAGTGCTGACTACTTCTGCAATGACAGAGCGACACACGACAGTCAATACTGCCTGTCCTTAATCAACCATTGAAATGTGGGGCCTACAGGTATTTTGTACAGTGCTCAATAACACTGCAGCCATGAACCTGGCGTTGGAGCTGTGCAAGCAGTCACCAAAACATACAGTATAGGATGTACCGGGCACACTCTACAGTTGGTAGTCAAGACAGGTTTAATCCTACCTGAAATCACCAAGGCCATCGATGCAGCAGGACGTGTGATTGGTCATTTTCACCACTCATCTTTTGCAACTTGCACTCTGAAGGAAAAACTCAAGAAACTCAAAAATGACTGTGCGGGCTTCCAGATCACTTCCAGAGCTCATAAGAGATCATGCCCACGACCACCTGCATCAGCTGGTGCAGGATGAGAGACCTGACCCCAGACGTCTGCTACAACCTACAAGTAACATTAGGTCAAGGTCAAACCAGACTTAATTGATTTGGCCCATGAAAATATTGCTATTATGTTATTAGAGCTTATATCATTGGGTTAGGCTTAAGCTTTTCCCACGTTCTGTTGTGCACTTAAAATTACCTTTATGTAGCCTATATTAGCCTAAGGTATTAGCCTCTGATGTGTCAAAGTGAATGATCAATTAGACCTGAAAAAATGAGAAGTCATTAATGCCTGCAAACAAATGAATACCACACTGTACCAAACTGAAACATTTCACTTGGTAGAAAGACAGCTTTAAGTTGCCATGGTGGTGGTTCATTGAGCCCAGGTCACATGATGTCCAGAGCTCTATAGTGACGGGCTTTCCAGCCTACTGCTGTGTCCAACCCACATGTGCCATGCAGACAGTGCTCCTTCTTGTGTTTACTGTCAGCATTTGTGAAAAATTAATCAATAGTGATTTCAAAGGTATTGGTGCTGGTCTGGAAAGGGGGCTGAAACTTGGAATTTCAAGATGGCTGGCACAGGGCATGTTACCTGTGAGCAGCACATAGCACATGATGGCCCAAACCAGTGTTTTGTACTGCACAGCCATAATAAATGAGCCAGAACAAGGACAGGGTTCTGCTGGGGGATTAATAATGAATGGAGACAGACAACAGAGAAGGGCTGCTGGAATCACACACTCTCACAACCACACACGTATGGATGAGTGGAGTGAGCACAAAACAGGTTGCAGCTTGTCACTGGAGAGGGCAGAGGCTTTAACTGCTAAAAAGCAGAATAGAGTTAAAAAGAAAAAGTTTATACTGCTCACTGGAGTTTCTCCAGCTATTTCTAACTTTGAAACTCTTGAGAGAGCATGAGGTCCAATGCTTACTGTACATCCATACTACTATGGTTTCATTTGAATGGTAGCTCTCCATTGATGTTAAAAGACATTTCTGTCTAAAGTGACTTCCTGGTTAATAAAATAAAATAAATTAAATAAAGGATCAATCAAATTAAATTAATTAAATAAATTGTAAAATATTACATTGCATGACAGAATATATTCTGACATGGACACGTTATATTTACTACATTAATATCACCTGAACCAAACAATGGTGGAAAAATGATTTTGTGAATAAAGCTGTTGGCTTTATTGCTAGACTATCTACAGTTAATTTGGTGGTTAACCCGAGGTTATTTTCAGAGCCCATGTTACCATGGTGATGTGGGCTAAGAGAGCCTCTTTTGTGACATTGAAGAGGTATGTTGGGTGTGTTAAGGCAAAAAATAACTACTTGCTTAGATGTAACAAAACATCACTGTTTTACTCAGACACAAATAGTGTAACTGCCCCATATCAGCCTCTATTAAAGCCATAACAACATCTGCAGTGACACACTAAGATGAGGATGATGCATTTTCAGTTTTAGCTCAACTGGCATTTCATGTCATCGTAAAAGTAATGATATTACCAAAAAAATAATTATTTGTAATGTGTTATTTTACTTCATTACCACAAGAAGTGCCTTACACATTACGTTACCTTTCCCCAACACTGCTCGCAACTCCCCCTCTTTCTTCTATTCTTCAAAAAAGACCCTCTTTTTCTCATCCCTTGCTACCATCTAATTAATAAAGCAACCTTTCTCTGCTAATTGTCTCCCATTTATAGGCCCATGAGAGACAGAGGGGAGTGTGGAGAGAGACACACAGAGAGATAACAGAAAAAGAGGTAGCAGCAAAAGGGTTGTAATTGTGTTACGCCAAATCCTACGCGGCCTTGACAGACATTATTTTTAGATACAAGAAATGTAGGTAAGTGATAGCAAGGAGAAGCAATCAAGTTCATTATGGTTCAAAAAAGCATTTAAACTGTTTTTGCTGAAAAGGGAAGACAAACGCAGAGTGGTGAGGATGTGTGAGAGTTTATTTCAATAACTAGGACGATCCTACATGTCACATGTTCATGTACATGTTATGATCCAACTAATACTGGATCAGAAACTAATAATTTGCTCTCGGTTACATGGTTACCATTTATTATTTATTATTTATTATTATGCCACAAAACATCTATCCATTATCAATCCCACTGATTAGGCCGCAGTGAATACTTTTGTTTTTTATGTGGTTATTCTTCCTGTCTTTGGTTTATTCATCTGAAAAAAGGCTCTTTCTAGCAATACTATCAGACCTGACTGAGGGAGCTTGTGCACCTGGGTGGACCAGACAAAAAGCATTAACCCCACCAAGCTGCTGAACAACAAGTTTTTTGGAGCTGTAGAAATCATTTCTGAAACTTTTTTTTGTGCTTCTGTGTGTCCAGTCATCGGTCTCACTGCAGTAACTCATTGTTGCCTCCAACTGCCTTGACAAAAAAAGGGATCACTTCCTGTGTGCAGCACAGCAAAATGCAAAAGGAATAGAGGGCAGAATATATGTTTAAATAACTGGGCCTGAAATGAGCTTCCCTGTTTCCCCTGTTGCCATGTTTCTACAGCAGCCTTCTTCTGGCCCTATGTGGCATTAATACAAGTTTATTGTATGTATTGTTTCATTATAATTGTTAAATTATAATAGTCACATATCATTGTATATACAATATGTACTGTACGATACATATGACCCAGGTGTCTATTTGAAAACACACACCATCGTTATTATAGGAAAACACAGCCCAAAAAATACAACTGTAAGATGAATCGGTTACTAAACATTAAACATAAAATCTATGCACATTGAAAACATGGCGGTTTAGATTATGCAGTGGAATTCCTTGGATGTACTGTTCAGCCCTGTATGTGCACATTGACTTTGTCCTAGTGTGGACACCAGATGGCGTGATTGTCATCAGACAGCGGGCGGCTGACATTTTCACACCTTGTGCAACATAGACAAGAGCTGGTTTGTGCATGTAAATAGAAACTACTTAACATGTAGTGCTGCTGGTGGAAAACCAACCTTTCTGGGGTTATTTTTGTTAAAGTCCATATTGTGACTTTAATCTCAGAACTGTGACTTTTCCTCAGAATCCTGAGACTGAAATCACAAATTTGACTTAGAAATCTGACTTTATTCCCAGAATTCAGACTTTAATCTCTGAATTCTGGCCCTATGTGTCCCTAATCCTCTGCCGTAGTCGTCACGTCATAGATCTGTGTGGAAGAATATTCACTTCAATTAAACACTGCCATCCACTTCAAGTGCACATGAACTCTTTTACTTTTGTCCTCATTAGCCCTCAAAAAAAAAAAAACCTCCATTAGCATAGACTAATAGACAGTGTTTTTTTTCACCTGGGTGAATATTGTTCATCCCCATCCTCACTTACCTGTAGGGGTTCCTGAAGGCTCTATTTTTGGCCCCATTCTCTTTGTGCTGTACAAACTGCCCCTGGGATCCATCTTTTAAAAACACAACATCTTATTCCATAGTTTTGCAAATGATATCCAGCTCTATTTTCCCATCAGAGCAAATAGCAAAGATCCTTTTCATTCCCTAATAAATTGTAGAAATGACATCTAAATCTAAATCTTGGATGGAATTGAATTTCCTGAATGTAAATGAAAATAATACAGAAATTGTTTTTGGACGACCTGACCAAATGGACAATTAACCATTAACCGTTTGCCCGTTCTTCTGCCATAAACCTTGGCATAATTTTGTCAACTCCTTTGAAATGGACAAACATATTAGTTCAGTTGTAAAAAAAAAAAAATTTATCAGCTATGTCTCTTGGCAAAGATAACACCCTACCTCCCCCACAGTGACCTTGAGAGAGAGTAATTCATGTGACTGGACTACAGTAATACTCTATATGTGGGTATAGAACAGTGTGTTTTCGTCACCTGCAGCTACTGCAAAATGCAGCAGCTTGTCTTCTTGTCATTGGAAGAAGAAAGTGTGACCACCTAACACTGGCCTTTGGTCCGGTTCAGGGCTGAATTTAAGATTTTATTGCTTGTTTTTAAGGTTTTAAATGGTCTGGTTCCAACATATTTATGTGATTTAATACACCTCTAGACTCCTGCCAGAGTAACAAGATCCTCAAGTTGCTCCTGGATGTTCCTAGAACAAGGGTTTAAAACCAGTGGTGTCTCTAGGGACACTCCTTTTAGATGTCTGATGAGGAAAATAAAAGTTGGTTGCAAAAAGTAAAATGCTGTTTAATGTTTGCAAAGAGAGAGCCACACAGATGAACATCATTCAGAGGCAGAACATGATGGGTATACAGTATACAGGTATACAGTAGAGGCAGAGTTAGGGTGTGGGCATTACTAATTATAGTAACATTGCATTAAATAATAAACTTTCAAATGCTTTAAATTATCCTTTCAAAGACCCTGTTGAACAAATATAGAGATTCTCCAGTCTTGGAGAGTCTAAAAACATGGCTCCATGACATATTTCATAAACTCCTCCTTTATTTTTTTTAAAAAAAAAGTTGAATATGTACATTTTATGCAAAAAATAAATGTGATTAATTTATGAAACGTGTCTTAGATACCCCTCCTGGGCCGTCACCTTAACGTGGTGGAGGGGTTTGCGTGTCCCAGGCAGAGACCCTGGCGGTCCGACCCTCGGCTACAGAAACTAGCTCTCGGGACATGGAATGTCACCTCTCTGATGGGGAAGGAGCCTGAGCTGGTGCATGAGGTTGAGAGGTTCCGACTAGATATAGTTGGGCTCACCTCGACACATAGCTTGGGTTCCGGAACCAATCTCCTTGAGAGGGGTTGGACTCTCTTCCACTCTGGAGTTGCTCATGGTGAGAGGCGCCGAGCTGGTGTGGGCATTCTTATTGCCCCCCATCTTGGGGCCTGTACATTGGGGTTCACCCCAGTAGACGAGAGGGTAGCCTCCATCCGCCTTCGGGTGGGGGGTGGGGTCCTGACTGTTGTTTGTGCTTATGCACCAAACTGCAGCTCAGAGTACCCACCCTTTCTGGGGTCCCTGGAGGGAGTGCTTGAAAGTGCTCCTACTGGGGACTCCCTTGTTCTGCTGGGAGACTTCAATGCTTACGTGGGAAATGACAGTGAGACCTGGAGGGGTGTGATTGGGAGGAACGGCCCCCCCGATCTGAACCCGAGCAGTGCTTTGTTATTGGACTTCTGCGCTCGGCGTGGATTGTCCGTAACAAACACCATGTTCATACATAAGGGTATCCACATGCACACTTGGCATCAGGATGCCCTTGGTCGTAGGTCAATGATCGACTTCATAGTCGTATCGTCAGACCTGCGACCACATGTCTTGGACACTCGGGTGAAGAGAGGGGCGGAGCTGTCAACTGATCACCACCTAGTGGTGAGTTGGCTCCGATGGTGGGGGAGAATGCCGGTCAGACCTGGCAGACCCAAACGCATAGTGAGGGTCCGCTGGGAACGTCTAGCAGAGTCTCCTGTCAGGAAGAGTTTCAACTCCCATCTCTGACAGAATTTCAAACACGTTCCGGGGGAGGCAGGAGACATTGAGTCTGAATGGGCCATGTTTCGTGCCTCCATTGTTGAGGCGGCTGGCCAGAGTTGCGGCCGTAAGGTGGTCGGTGCCTGTCGTGGTGGTAACCCCCGAACCCGTTGGTGGACTCCAGCGGTAAGGGAAGCCATCAAGCTGAAGAAGGAGTCCTATCGGGCCTTCCTGGCCTGTGGGACTCCAGAGGCAGCTGATAGGTACCGGCAGGCCAAGCGGAATGCGGCTTTGGTGGTCGCTGAGGCAAAAACTCGGACGTGGGAGGAGTTTGGTGAGACCATGGAGAACGACTTCCGGACGGCTTCGAGGAGATTCTGGTCAACCATCCGGCATCTCAGGAGGGGGAAGCAGTGCACTGTCAACACTGTGTACAGTGGGGATGGGGTGCTGCTGACATCGACTCGGGACGTTGTGAATCGGTGGTGAGAGTACTTCGAAGATCTCCTCAATCCCACCAACACGCCTTCCCATGAGGAAGCAGAGCCTGTGGACTCTGGGATGGGCTCTCCTATCTCTGGGGCTGAGGTTATCGAGGTGGTGAAAAAGCTCCTCGGTGGCAGGGCCCCGGGGGTGGATGAGATCCGCCCGGAGTTCTTCAAGGCTCTGGATGTTGTAGGGCTGTCTTGGATGACACACCTCTGCAGCATCGCGTGGACATCGGGGACAGTGCCTCTGGATTGGCAGACTGGGGTGGTGGTCCCCCTCTTTAAAAAGGGGGACCGGAGGGTGTGTTCCAACTACAGGGGAATCACACTCCTCAGCCTCCCTGGTAAGGTCTTTTCAGGGGTCCTGGAGAGGAGGGTTCGTCGGTTAGTCGAACCTCGGATTCAGGAGGAGCAGTGTGGTTTTCGTCCTGGTCGTGGAACAGTGGACCAGCTCTACACTCTTGGCAGGGTCTTGGAGGGTGCATGGGAGTTCGCCCAACCAGTCTACATGTGCTTTGTGGACTTGGAGAAGGCGTTCGACCGTGTCCCTCGGGGAGTCCTGTGGGGAGTGCTCCGGGAGTATGGGGTACCGGACCCTTTGATAAGGGCCATTCGGTCCCTCTACGACTGGTGTCAGAGCCTGGTCCGCATTGCCGGAAGTAAGTCGGAACCTTTCCCGGTGAGGGTTGGACTTCGCCAGGGCTGCCCTTTGTCACCGATCCTGTTCATAACTTTTATGGACAGGATTTCTAGATGCAGCCAGGGCGTTGAAGGGGTCCGATTCGGTGATCTCAGGATTAGGTCCCTGCTTTTTTGCAGACGACGTGGTCCTGTTTGCTTCATCGGGTCGTGATCTTCAGCTCTCACTGGAGCGGTTCACAACCAGATGTGAAGCGGCCGGGATGAGAATCAGCACCTCCAAATCCGAGACCATGGTCTTGAGCCGGAAAAGGGTGGAGTGCCCTCTCCAGGTTGGGGATGAGATCCTTCCTCAAGTGGAGGAGTTTAAGTATCTCGGGGTCTTGTTCACGAGTGAGGGAAGAATGGAGCGGGAGATCGACAGGCGGATCGGTGCGGCATCCGTAGTAATGCGGGCTCTGCATCGGTCTGTCGTGGTGAAGATTTACCGGTCGATCTACGTTCCTACCCTCACCTATGGTCATGAGCTGTGGGTAATGACCGAAAGAACAAGATCGCGAATACAAGCGGCCGAAATGAGTTTCCTCCGCAGGGTGTCTCTCCGCAAGTTCAGTTTGAGAAAGTTTGAAGTAAACCAGGATTTTATTTCTGTAAGACAGTCTATAAGGGAAGGGGGTGGGAGGCTTGAGGTGGGTATGCTGGCAAGGTAGAGCTGGGTGTCATCCGTGTAGCAGTGGAAATTAATGGAGTATTTGCGGAAAATGTTGCCAAGGGGCAGAAGGTAGATGATGAAAAGGAGAGGGCCCAGGACAGAACCCTGGGGAACACCGGAAGTGACAGGAAAAGGCTGAGACTTAAATGTTTGGAGTTGAATGAACTGAGAGCGGTCTGAAAGGTATGATTTGAACCAGTTTAGAGGAGTCTGAATGATACCGATGGAAGAAAGTCTATTGAGGAGGGTGGAATGGCAAATGGTGTCGAAGGTTGCAGTTAAGTCAAGTAGGATGAGGATGGAAAGTAAACCAGAATCAGCTGCCATGAGGAGGTCATTGGTGATTTTTAATAAGGGCAGTCTCTGTACTGTGGAGGGAGCGGAAACCAGATTGGAACTGTTCATAGAGGTTGCTGTTTAATAGGAAAGTGTTGAGTTGAGTTGCAACTGTTTTCTCGAGGAGTTTAGAGATAAAAGGAAGATTGGAAATTGGACGTAGGTTATTGAAGTTGGTGAGGTCAGCACCCGATTTTTTCAAAATTGGGGTTATTCCAGCTGTTTTAAAGGCAATAGGAACAGTCCCAGTGATGAGAGAGGAGTGGATGATGGCAGAGATGAGAGGGTGTAAATGTAGCCATTAAAGCTGAGCACAGGAAATTTAAACAATACACTTTTATTTGTCCTCAATTAAAATCACGTCCCACAAAGATATACGTTGGAAAATTCTCTTTCAAAATAAAATAATAAAAAACAAGTTTCTTGAACTTGAAAATAAGTATAATGATTAAAAAAAAATCTATAATAACGAGTAAAACTTGTTTTAAAAGTTTAAAAAGTATACATTGTGTGTAAGCACTCTTGTACTTTCGAATCCATTATTTTCTTTCCCCCCATGAGGGTGCAGTGTGCGACTGATCCACTCCTGGTCTCTATCTCTCCTTCCTTTCTTCCTTTCACCAACCTCTCCATCACTAACCCCCTTCCCTTTTCCCTCCTTTCTCTCTTACCCCAATAGGTCTGCCTTGACCTGTACACTCTGAATCTGGCAGTCAGAGATTTCTTCTTGTTAAAAGAGACTGTTTCTCTCTGCTGTTGCCAAGTACTTGCTCATTGTGTTCCTGTTGGGGTTCTCTGTAATAATTTTAAGTTCTAGACCTATTTATAGGTTAACCCTATGTAACACATTGCAGCAGCTCGTCAAAGTGGAAGATATCATTAAAAGGCGACAGAAAAGAATGAAATGGCCCACTAACTTTGATATAAATACACATTTCTGTGGATTTAAAGAGTGTTAGATACATTTTGGCTAATGTAAGTACACTACTCAAAATTAAATAAAATAAGTCTTGTTTTTAGATATTTCAATGCAGAAATATTACATGGGGGAGAATCTTTAAAATCCACTATATTTGGTATATATGTACGAAATTTTCTTTTTAAAACTGATCAGTTATTTTTTTCTTTACTTTTGTTGATGTCATTACCTTCACTTATGTCAAATAAAAAGATAAATACTTTGTGTCTGTTGTTCTGTTTGATCGAACCACATCTTAAGACACATTTTTTTCATGACAATCTGGTCTTTCGGTTGTCTTCTTCTTGCCACTGTGTATAACAGATGACATTCATAAAACAAAGCTTTTCCAATTTGCATCTGTATACACTGGTTCAAAATTAATGTAAATTCTGTCAATCCATTATAGTCATAACAGTTCTCGTCCATGATCAGGTTGTTTGGAGTGTGCTGAAGGAAAAAAAGGCAAATTTTAGAAATACTGTGAATAAGTAAAATTATTATTTGTGCTGATAAAATGGGGGGAAAACACACACACTCGCAAGCCACTATAAGAATAAAAATAAATTAAAAATAAATGGATTGGACTATGTAATTTCAATTTGCACATTTTAACAAAGGGGAATCTTAAACACAAAAACCTAAAACATGTAAAAAGAGATAATAATGCTAATAACTGCTAAAAGCCACACACCATTAAACAATGTTTTTTTGTTGTTTTGTTTTGCAGCATCATGACAGAAATGGTAGACTTTAGTTCCTAGGTTGTGTGAAGAGTACAATGTTTGATGAGGATATGATTGTTGTCATCTTCAAGTTTTCAGTGCTTTGCACAGATTAAAGTAGAAAACCGGGGATAAATACTCCTCCCCTCTCTCTCTCTCTCTCCGTGTCTCAGAGTCATCAGATTAGTCTCCAGGTGATGAAGCTTCCAAGAACTAGGCCGGCAATGAAGATGATGACAAGGCCTCCTCTGTGGGAGCTCATGGATGACATGCTATGCATGGACACCACCGCCAGCTCTGAGAAACTGTTGATCTGTGGATACACACAGAAAGAGAGAAAGACATTTTACCCGTCTTTACCTGTCTCTGGAAACATTAAAAATAAAAATCTAACAAACTCGGCCCCTAAATTGGTGTGGATTTTATTAAACCACGTTTTCACTGAGATTAGGTCTGCCAGTCTGGTTGCAGGTGCTTAAAAACACACTTAGAAAAACCTAAATGTCCATTTAATTTGTGTTAAATGCACAGACTCTAATGACAACCAATTTAAACAGCAACTAAAAAGAAGTCATACAGTAGATGTGACCTCCCACTGACTAATGTAAACATAGTTTCATCTATACTACTGTACAGTCTGACGTGGAAGTGGGAGAAATGGCATACCCATCCTCCATGTTCCCGAATCCAGCCCAGGAGATTGTTTTTGAAAAAGTCCACAGTCCACATCAGTATCTCCCTCACTGACTGAGGCAGATGAGCTTCAACCATCTGATGACCACAAAAAACAGAAGGATTACACACAAAATGAGGCTGCATTGTGTTTCACTGTGGGATCATTAATTGTGGCCAGAATAAAATCAAGGATAAGTGAAAGAGACTTTAGTTATTGTGGTCAGTTACTGTGGCTGACTACTGATGAATATTGGTGTTTAGATTAGGGATGGACATGAGTATTCAATTATTTTCTTGCTTATAAAAAGTCGATTAGTTACCGTTACTATATAAGGATACACAACAAAGGTTTTTATCAGTGATTGCAATTATAAAAACAAATCTTTCTACTGCAATGACGTCCTAATTTGTGGTGCATCTATTATCAGAAGGTGGCAGCAGCAGCAAGAACTTTTGCAGAAATTATGACAGGTACCACAGTCTTCAAATGCATCTCATTAGCTGCCCCCGTTAGCTCAGAAGTTAGCTAAAAATGTCCATCCCAATTTTATATTATTGACTGCAACACTTAACTAATATGAGGCCAGGTGATTGATATGGGGACCATGATCAGGTGTTGTCAGCACCGTAATTAATCATCCCAAAGATGACTATAGGTGGCAGGAGCATGTCATGTTAAATAAGCGGGAAACTCATCCAAAGAGAAACATTTGATCAAAGCATATTACTCTCCTACTCTATTTTCACGCCATATTTCTACACACATTAGGCCAACAGTGCCACAGCTTTGTTACACTGCGAGCCACAACAAATTGTAATGTGACAGTAACATTTGTCCAAATAAACAGTGCCAAACATTTTCCAGAAAGCATTTCAGGCAAAAACTGTGATGTTGATCCTCCTGTTAAATTATGAAAAAAAAAAATATATATAAAAAACCCACCCTGACTGCCAGTTTTCCAGCCACATAGAAGAGCACAGCAATCCTCTCCCAGGTGATCCCATGCTCAAACACTTTGTCTGCCACTTCCTTAAATCGGTCCCATTTAGAGCCACTGCCTTGTGCCACTCCATCTATTGCACTGTTAACAGAGACATGGGGGAAAAAGGAGACCGTGTGAGTTGATTTTAACACTTAACTGAGTTCTGAGTTTACATATTTTGAGAGACTCACTCCTGGAACTCCTTATCATCTCGCACTTTGTCGCCGATGATACGGATCATTATGCCCAGTTGGGTCACCATCTTCCGCTCCTGCTCAGTCTTTACGTCCACAGTCAGTGGGGTAAGGGGCGGGACATCCACTGAGGGAATCTCTTTCAGTTCCTCCTCAATGACTCTGGAAGAGATCATGAAGTTAAGACCAAAGCAGTGGTCGATAGTGTTTATTGTAACTATCCTGACATTTAATGCAATCGAGTCCGTTAAAATGGGGTTTTACCTTCTATAATTAGCAAAGTAAAGAGTAAAATTCACTTTAAGAGCTTAAGTAAGAGCTTAGGTATGTAGATAAAGACCTAGTTTCCAATTTTTGCTTCTTCTGTATGATTTTATGTTTTTTTTATCTTGATTTTCCAGAAATTATATAGGATATATGTTATATGTATGATATATTGTACCATGTTCGAAACTAGCTATCCCTTACAAATTATAGTGTTAGTTATGTTAGGTATTATGGAGGATAAAGCAGTAGATGGTGAGGGAGGCAGGGAGGGATGACGTTACTTAAGTTATCCGAAAGAAGGATTTCAAATGCTGAAGTTTCCAAACAACACATTTTATCTGACTAATGAAGGCAGCAGGAGATCAATAACTCACATGTGTTTTGATTAAAATCAGTGAATATTTTGTATTGACTGAACTGAAGAAGCCTCTTGGATGAGAGGCGAAACGTCTTCAAGAAATTCAACTCCAATTGCCTTTTTTTGTTGCTACACTTTTGGATTTTGTATTGACTTTTTTGTATGGTGAAACAAAGCTCTGTTTCTAGTCAGAAAAGACTGTTTCACAGTTAAATAAAGCAGCATACATATTATTTAAATATGAAAGATTTTAGTTTGTCATTAACTGACTAAAATCTGTTTTTTCTCATCAGCTCTGATGATGTGGGTTAGGGTCATAGAGCCTTTGTCTTCCTTGTACAAGTCATGACAAGTGTAGGTGCAACATAATTAACAAGGAATGTGATTTGTAGTAAGGATGTATAAGCTCTTAATGTGAAGTGAAACCGAAACACATATTATTATTACATGCTAAAAAGACATGAATTATCAGTCCAATTATCACTTTGTTTTTATAATTATTGCTCAGCTTGCATAATCATAAGCACCTTGAATTGGTCTTTAACATGTTGGAAAATTATAGAGAAACAAAATCAAGCAAAGGGAACTTGTATCTAGGGCTGTAAAGATTATTTTCAAAATAAAGACATTTTCAATAAATCATCTGCACGTTTCATTTACAGAACGTGTAAAACGTTGATTGGTGACATTTGGGGGGGTGGGTGTTTTCACAAAGAATTGTGATTTATTTACACAGAGGAGCAAAAACCAGGACATCTGCATATTTGAAATCAAAGAAAAGAACTACAGCCCTTGGCCACTATGTGTGACAATTTCCTGCATTTTTTTCTTCTTTTGAAATGTGTTTAAGGCTGCATTTTTGTAAGCTATAAACTGTCAATTGACTAAAAAGTTGTTTGAACATGACACCATGCATGTTTGGATGCTTGTACATGTTTACACTAATAATGTTTCTGCCCGACATTTCATTTTAAAACAATAAAGACAGTTGTTTTATGGGGCTGAGGGACTTGGACGGCGGTGTCAAACTATTTAAAATATCAAAAGTGTGATAAAAGAAACTTACTCTTTGATTAGGGCTGCTCCTATCCGCTCATCTGTACCGGAATAAGGCAGAAAACATTTCTTTAGTGTTGGAAATGACTTTATCTGTGCCTCATGCTGAGTTGAACACTTACCGGACATCCCGTTCCCTTCACACGCCATCGTTTTAAAAAGGCAAAGTGCAAATCTTTTTTTCAGACAATGCCACCCGTCAAAACCTCAGTGCCTCCGAGAGAAACGGAAGTAAAAGTGTTCATGTGCATTTGATGTGGACAAACAGCAGCGTTAATTCGAAGTGAACAATCCTCCACAAACTGAAGGCGTGGCGTGGCGTGACGTGCGTGACGTCCTCAATTTCCGCGAGTGGGCGGCGCGACTTCTTCGTCTTTGTTTTTTTTTTAAACGGCAGCTGGCATCCGTAGAGTTGCATTACTGCCACCTTCTGGTTCTTTTCCCTCTTTCGTTATGTCCATCTAGGACTCTATGGTCAGATATGATACAACAACCTTCCTTACTCCCTATTCTCTGCAGACCTGCCATCATTCCCTGCCTTTCCTGCATAACATGATATAAATATGCATTCTACAGTTTCCCTCTCCTGCAAACACACTGAGGTGATGTGGAGCTCTCTTGCTGTATCCAATATTAAACCTGGGTATTGCAATTGCTAATCCTGTTGCATGTGTGTGCAGGTCTTTTGATTAATCTGTGTATATCAGTATCCAAACCTTACATCTATTATCTATGTGGCAATAAAATGTATTTACTTAATCTGCAATAATTCAAAATCTACACCTCGCTTCTCAAACCACTAGATAGGCCACATGTTCATATTTCAAATATCTCCATCTTTTTAGCTAGGTTATTCCCAGTCCACCCAAAGCTTTCTTTTTGTCCCATCTCTCTCTCTCTCTCTCGCATCTATTAACCTGTAGCAACAAACTGACAATGGTTTTCTGAAGTGTTCCTGAGCCCATGTGGTAGTAACCTTAACAGAATGCAGTGCTGCCTGTTGTGAATGTCTGAGCCTTTCAGTGATGCTCCTTTTATACCCAATCATGACACTCACCTCTTTCCAATTAACCTGTTCACCTGTGGAATGTTCCACACAAGTGTTCTTTGAGCATTCCTCAACTTTCTCAGTCTTTTGTTGACCTTGTCCCAACTCAAATCATTGTATTCTTTATTTATTAATGTTTTACACAACTTCCTAACTTCATTGGAAGTGGGGTTGTAAATGTGTAAAAATATTAAATTGATGATTTTCTTCAAAGTTTCAAATTTAAATCAAAATTTATTCTGTATAAAAATAAGCAATATTTTGAGACTGAAATGAGTGGATTAGAAAAACAAACTTAAGGTGTGTCGGGGTGTGCTTAATAATTTACTTATTTATAAATATATAATTTGCACTTATCCTGACTATACTCTCTGGTGACATCTTGTGCTGTCTCCTGAAAACATACACACTGAGTTTCCCTTCATTCTCACAAGGAGAAAATTAACATGCATGTGTTTATGTTGAATAAAGTGTTCTAATTTGAGAGACATGGTTATTTCAGCACAAAAGAGTTAGAATACAGGTGTAATTATACATGTTCTTTTACAACACATATATATTCATAAAGATACGCTCATCAGTCATTTTAAAATTTGATTTCACAAAGGAAAAAAAAGGATTCTGAGCCAACAAACTGTAATCAAACAAAGTTAACTTACATTTTCACCTCCCAAAATTAAAAAGTAAAAAGCAACTTAAGGCTGCAATGATTAATCAATTACTCAATTATCTGTTAACTATTTTGATAACTGGTTTTAATTATTATTTTTTATAATTAAAACAAGCCCTTTTCCTTTTTTTAAATGTAAATATTTTCTGGTTCATTTACTCCATATGACAAAGAAATCATAAAAACAAAAAAAAATGTTGGTTTGTGAACCAAGAAGACAGTTGAGAACATCCTCATTTCAATGTTTAGGAAACACTGATCAACATTTTATGTCACTTTTTGGACCAAACAACTGATCGATTAATCGAGAAAATAATTTACTTGCAGTCTTTCAGTGACTGATCATTAAATGGCTCATTTCTGTCTAAGATAAAACTGCAGTAGCTTTAATGTCATATGCATGGTAAATATAAAAATAAACAGTGGTTTATACTATACAATGAATTTTTACTCTACACAAAAGCATTGGATGTGGTACAGCAATGTTCTTGGGAAAATAATTTATGTGCACACAGGGCAGTGTCCAAGTGTTGACACCAGATGGTACAATTGTCACAAGACAGAATAAAAATGACATTCACACTTTCACACCTCCAGCTCACAGCTTACTTAAAAACCACTTTATTATTAAGTTTGTCTTTAGACCTGGAATGCATTAGTGCATATTAGCAGTGACAAATAAATAAAAGTATGGAATAATCCACCACATGATTCCTCGTGCTGGTTAAAGCCTCTATGATTCTGGTTTCAGACACACTAAACAGGCAACACATTGAACGTACATTAAACCTCACATGAAGGGACACCAATGGACACAGAACACTGACTCTGCCACATAGGAACCAGGAGCAGCTGCCTCATCGCATCATTGTAGGGAGTGCAAAATTCTTCAAACTGCTCTTCTTATAACTGCACCAAAGACATACACATAAGTGTGCAGCCCGGGCTAAAATGGACAAGGTTATCAGTATATATATACTGTATATCAGTACTTTCACACCTGTGTTTTCTTTTCTTTTTCAAAGCTGTAGCTCAGATGATTGATCATGATATTGTAGACATTTTGAACTTGTTCGGGAATTTTTTGTTACCAATGCACTGGAAACTGGTGAAGAAGTCTCTGGAGTCAGTGATCAGTTAAGTTTGACTGAGGAGAACAAAGGCAACGTAAGACATGATTCTGACGAGCAGCTTGCCAGGGGTTGATACGTATATTCATCTTTCCTTGACCTTTACACACTAACTGTGTCTGGAGTGATCTGTTCCCAGCTCCACCAGTATTTAAGGTGGTGGTGAGTTCTGATTTCTGTGGAGACAACCTTGAAGTTTCTGTATATAATCATTTCCCTTCAATGAGAGTTGAGCATCTAGTGTGAAACTAACTGTGATTAATCTTTTAACTTAAAGTTATCTGTCTGTATTTATCAGTATTTAATCAAAGGGATAGATGGCCTTCTCAGAAACCTTCTATGTCTACATGGACTTTCTCTTTTTTCAATTTGAAACAAGGCCATTATTTATTCTTCTGCCCTAAAGCTTTAATAGTGTTACACATTTTAGCAGTGGTTTGTTTATGGATTCTAAAACATAAGTGAAGCTTTGACATTTCCGAGACTGTCCAGTTTGCCGCTGAGTGGACCCTCTATGCAAACACAAGCGGCAAAGTAAAGTTTCTCAAGAAAATTCTAACGTTTAAACAAATTTCTGTCTTTTGGGTCACTGAACTGAACAGAAATCCAAATATTTTTAATGAAGAGGCAGCAGTGGTGGTTCCAGTGGGAGAGGACAGGCTGGAGATGGAGTATGGCAGAGCAGATGAAGGGCAAAAACCAGGGGCAGGTGAAAGGGGAAAACAAGAACAAACTGGTCAAGACTGGTGAGGAGAACCTGGTGGCTGATGAGTGGTAATCTGGTGATGAGCACTGGATGAATGGGAAAGTTGGCAGAGGCACGAATGTGGGCCTGTCTGGCCACTAACAACATGTAAACACATGAGGGAGAAACAATAGACAATGTAACAGGAAGGAGTGGGGGTGGGAAACACCAAACAACATAAACACCACTGTGGAACTTAACAGGGATACTATTTGCATCATTTAAAATAATATCACTTCTGGATGTGGGGTGGGGGGAGACCTCCTGTCAGCGAGGGCCCGGGGACCCTTTTGGGTCCCGGGTGTGGGGGGCCCTGGACCTCTGCGCTTTGTCTGGGCATGGGGTAGTTTGGTCTCTGTCCGTGGATCTGTCATCTCTGTCCTCTTAGGGCTGACCCTGGGTGGGGTAAGCTGCTGCCTTGCACCTCTGCCTGGCCTTCAGTGGGGTGGATGCATTGCTATCTCTAGGGATGGTGGCTGCGGGTCTCTCCTACCCTGCATGGCTGGTGGTCACTTGGCACATGTAGATCCCTATTTGCCTACTGCTGAGAGCTGACTGGACAGTGGCACGGAATAACGGTTGTTATTCCAGTGGACTGACTTATTTACTCAGAGTCACCCGCTGGACTAAGACCTTTGACAATGAATATATATTGTCTTTGGTTAGAGCCAGTTCCCAGGAAAGTAGAAAAATACATTGAGCATACACATACATGGCCATGGTTCCATTCAGTCTAAAATGAGGGTCCTTGTAAATCTATTTCCAAAACATGCCATTCCAGTAACAGCAATTTCTTGCCAGTGGTTCGTCCTGTTTTACACCCTTGTATGTTTTAAGAGCTGACGTGTGGGTACTGGTAGTGAGATAGGGATGCTCACCAACACGCAGACCGCCATGGAAATGTGTAGATGACACCTATGATTTTAAAAATATTTATTATGCTTGAAGCTTTAGCTCATCATTTGACAGATTTTCCCTTTGTAAACCACCCTCTCTCCTGCACCATACACAGACTTCAGTTTCCAGTTAGAGAAGGCTGTCCACTGAGGCAGCGAAGCTCCAAACCATGATGCTCCCTTAATGATGATTTTATTTTTTTGCTGCAACATGTTGGGTCATAAAACCTTACTTTTATATGTTGACCAAAAACTTTCCTAGCAGTTCATTCATGTCATTCCCCCAGTGTTGGGTTTTTATGTCCCCCGTCATGTCCTGCTGTAGAAGCCATTCCTGTTCAATTATTTCCAGATGGCAGACTCCTTCGCAGAACTTAAGCAGCTCCACTGACTCATTACTCTACACAAATAACTAGGGTATACATAATTTCTATTTACAGACATTTCAACGAACTAACTAAGGACTGATGAATATCTAGAGTGAGAGCTCTCTGGAGTCTTGTCCAGCTTTATGCAAATCGATACTGTTTGATCATGAATCTTCTGAGACCTGTTTCCTGCCAGGCCTGCTTCTTATCAGCAGATGCTTCTTGTCAGTTGTGTTTATTCTTTTACAGCTCAGAACAATCGGGACACTTTTAAATTGGTTTTACTGAGTAAACTCCCAGTAACCTCTGACCCTGGTCCCCTGGACAGGATTTCAACAGGATAAAACTTGTAGATATTTCTATTGCTATTTATGGTGCATGCTAACAAACCCGTTTTCCATTAGTGAGCCTCATGGGACCCCCTGGGAGTCTGTACTTGATGTATTGCTTTGCTTTTTTCCCTTGTATTCGGTGCTGTCTCCTACATTTGGGAATAATTACTTTTTGACAGTATAACTATACATGTATGTGTTGGTTCAATGTGACTTACACTAACTCATTTTTTTAAAAGTTGTATGTTGGTTGCACTCGGTCTGCTTCCTGTCCTTTGTTTGTTTTTCCACTCATGTGAGCGGAGAACACCCCGTTCTGCCTTTATGTACCCCTTTTCCATGAAGTTCCTAAAAAGTTTTGAGTTTGAGTCATAAGTTTGCACTGTGCTTTCTCAATCTTTTTATCACTTGGCTAATCTGTTGCAGCATTTTGGCTCAGTCAAAGATATGTGATTTGCTAACATGATCTAAGACTGCAGACTGCAATATTGTATTTTGCTGTTTGAGCACTGGAAGTTTGGTATTTCCTGTTTTCTCTCCTGAGTCTCAGGATACACTGGAGCGTAGGAAAAAAAAAAAAGGTGCTATACAACTTGGTTAGACAACTTTGCAGTTGGACCAGAGAAAAACTGACATGAATGTAGAAAAAACATAGCAGCTGAGTGATTCTTGTTACATGATTCAAAACATATGTAAGTCCTTAACATGATTATTTAAATTACATAGACATAAATAAAGATTATTTGTCTGTCAATAATATTCAAAAATACAGCAGCAGTAGTGAGGCTTAAACATCACTCAGGAGTATTATTTATGTTACTGATACGTGAGATTTGATTACGGTGACACTGTATTAAGTTAAAAGTAACTTAAAGACACTTAACCCCTCATTGCGTGTGAGAATGTGAGTGCGTGAATGGGTATGAAAAATGCGCTGCATAAATGTGTGAATGAATGGGTGTGAATGGGTGAATGGCAAAAAACTGTAGAGTAAAGCAGCTTTTAGTGGTCATCAAGATTAGAAAAAGTGCTATATAAATACAGACCATTTATCATTTTTACCACTAACTTTTATAAATATTGTAGTTGTTATTCTATAGAGACAATAAGTTCAAAATCGTGTTCAGAAATGAAATATGATGTCCTGGAACCAGGTACAGTAATGTGATTTATGTTTCTCTGCATATCTTATTTAATCCATCCCTTAGATTTGTCATATTTGGATTGAATTATTCTCATAGGGCCAAAAATTCTTTAAAATTCATTTTGTGATTTGTAAACATGGTGAGCAAGTTTACATTACAATTATGTGGATGTTCAGTGTTCAGTCAGTACACAAATATGATGAAAACAAATGGAAGTGACTTTAGATTAAATGAGTAACACTGTGTGGCATAAAGCAAACAAAGCATGGTAGTTTTATGTATGAAGCACTTTTTATTCATGAAAGGTAGATTCAAGATGTTATACAGAAATACAGTATATGAAAAACAACACATTTGATAACAACAAAGAAAAAAAATGGAAAGAAATCATTGCAAAGTCAAAAACAGCCTTTCACCTTTTCACATCCATTCACTCACACATTCATACTTTTTCACATATCTATCATACCTATTCATAAGCAACTTGTTGGGCTCAAGTTGGGCTCTAATTTTGTGAACCAGGCGCAGGGTGTGTCCAGGGGCATTTTGCAAGTTTTCGTGCAAGTACTCCTCTGTCCTGCCTCCATTCCTCCTACCAGAGCAAGTAGCAAAGAGGAGGAGAGAAGGGCATACTTGTCACTATGTCAGGGCAAACCTTTTTAAAAATATTGGAAACTTCTTTTGGCTCCTTTTGCATCATCAGCCTGTACAGGTCTGTTCGCATGACCATATATTTGGCCACTGTCAGAGTGGACCTCCTGGACCAGAACATCAGTTTCCTCCTGGGAGAAGTTCGGCCATCTGACTCTGCTGCTGTCTTCTTTGTCCATCAGCAAACTGAAACTTGCACTGCACCTCGCCCGCAGCACATTTAAAGGTGAGGAAAGGAGCTCATTTGATTGGTGAAGAATTTACCTGGCTGTGTTAAACCCAATCATGCCTTATCTCCCTCTCTTTGCCCCTTGCACCAGTAGGAGGAACAGAGGTGGGACCGAGGAGTACTTGCTCCAGACTGCGCTGTGCACAAAATTTGTAATATGCACATGCGCTGCGCCTCACCTGTGCCATGCCTGCACCTGGTCTACGAAATTAGAGCCCTCTAAGTGTCTTGCCCAGTGACACATCAGTATTTAGACGATAGTGGAGCCAGCGATTAAACCCACAGCTTTCTGGTTGGAAGACCAGAAAGCTGTGGGTTTACTTACTTCTTTTAAAGGCAGCACCAGCGACACATCTTCAGCTGTGTATCAGTTGAGCATCCTTTATGAACTGCATTAAAGTACTGAAGATGTGGCCTAGGAAGTAGGAAGAATAAACCACGTTCTCCGAAAAATCCAGCCCCTCATTTATTCATCTACTGTACTTTGTGTGAGCCATACAGCTCAATGAGGCAAGGAGGAAGAATCTAGAAGGAACACGAATCCAGCTGGGGATCATAATCCAACAATACATATGAATGCCAACTGGTGTTACATACTGTATAACTTTCAACCAATCAAAGTGCTCTTTTATTTTCAAAAAAATACAGAACAGATGTTTGGAGGATGGGAGAGTATAATGGAGCCCATACCTTGTTTTTGCCTAAGGACACATGCATGGTAATCTGGCAACCCTTCAGCTGAGTACAGAATGAAAGTATAATCCTGCAAGGATTTGAAACTAGATAACTGTTTATATGTGTAGTGTCTCAGGAGCACATCGGTAAGCCAATTTTGTGTTTATATTGTCTTTTGAATTCAAAGGAAATTCAAAGAATCGCAACTGTGGGACACACAAGAAAATCAATAAAGGGGAAGTTTTTAATTGATTGTCTCACATCACCAAGTCATACACTGATTAACATAGTGTAGAATGTGTCACTTTAAAATGTTGTAGAGAGGTGCCTTCAGCCTTAGAGCATCACAATGTCTTTATCTTTTTAACTGTTAACTAACTTTAACAGCCAGATGTGCAGCACTGTTAAAACTCACGTGTTTTCACTTAGTCCTGTAGGCACAGGATTTAGCCTTCAAAACAAGCCATGGACTCACATATGCGCCTGTGCATCATGTTATGTATGCATCATTTTCTCAACACTTATCGAATCCATCGCAGTAAAAAGCTGTTTGTTGTTGTCCTGAACAGTTGGGGATGGTTATGAAATCTAGAGTGTGGTTTATACTTTTGGCGGTTGTTGCTTGTCAAAAAAAATTCTCAGCTGGCTCTTTCAGATTATATTGTATTACAGTATTTTGATCAGTATTGCCAGCTTATTTATTTAGATCCAACTCCAAAGTGTATAATTTCTTTAAAATCAAAATTGTTTGGGTTTCATAGTCTTGGAAAAAGCCTTAAATAAATACTTTAGGCATGAGCCCTTCTTTTTTTTGTGCCTCTTGCATTATCAAATCTCATACTTTTCTCTTATGCTGTTTTCAATCAGTGAGATATCATATCTATGTGTATGGCCAACAGCTGGTGCTTTTGGAAACTGTATTAAATGCTGCACTGGAGTCAGAATTTTTCAATTAGGGTTGGGGGAATATGACAAAAAAGTAACAAAAAAATAACAAATTATGTATTTTTAATTCATAATAACAATAATTATCATGATAAAAGAATCATGATTAAAGAATGATTTTGCATTATAACGATATACTGTTTATTGAGCGTTTGTAGTGTTGCATTTTAACTCTGACATATTTTGTAATTTAATTATTGCCCAGTCATCATTTTAATTAGTATGTTTTACCTTTTGGAATCAGAAATGAGAAAAGATTAAACATTTGTTTGGTTACACAAAGAAGAAAGTGTACAGACTGTCAGCTGCAGACTAGCAACTGTAGACTATACAGATCAGTGTTAAAGTGACTGCTTAAAGTAGAATTTATACAAATTTACATCAAGTACAAAACAAAATATTTATAAATCAACCTCTCATTTAATCAGGACATACAAGCATTTTAATCTAGGTCTTGCGCTTGAAAGCATAATCAGTGGCCAACACTGACACATTGAATATTTCATATTCGCATGAAAACTAATACCACTGTGTCACAATGAATAACAACAACAGAAGCAAAAGTTACACAGCCACATCCATGAATACAAGCAGACATGAATCAAAGGGAAAAAAAATCACCAGGGACTGATAAACCAATACTATAAACTGTGGAATAAAAGTATGACTGAGAAACACAGTGATCACAGCATACAGTATGCTCACTGAGGGAAGATTTATTAAACCATGTAAATTACAAAACATCCAAATTAATAGGTAGGAGACAAAGGTCTCTTGGGCAGCTTAAGTTACTTTACTATGATATCAATACCATGTCAAAAATGTAAAAAAAAAATACCATGTGAAAAAAAAATACCATGTGAAAAAAAGGTCAGTAAAATAATTCATATTCCTGAGTAGACTATACAGAGTGTCTGTGACAGTACGCATCATCCCTATGTTATGATCTGCATGCAGCTCAAAATTTGTGGCTGCGTGGACAGTCAACCGTAGAGCATGTTAACCGTACATGCTCCATTAAAAAAGTTCTGCAATGGAGTAGGGTGAATAATTAGCTATTTGTGTATATGCCTTGTAAACAAGTAGCCAGGTATCATTATAAACTAAGCTTTTTGATGTGGTCTGTTCCAAAAGGAGAATTCTGAAAAGTCCAGGTTCACATTTATGTGTGGATGAGGGAAAAAGATAATGTCGGTTTTGTACGAGACCGGCACAAACCTACGAATTGGTGGGATATTTTCACTTGACAAGAACATCTCTTCTGTAGCTGTGTGGCTCATTATCACACTAGACAGGGTTTCCATGTGTTGTCATGTAAGATGGAGAGATTTTTAAAAATTAACTGGTGGATATTTTTTTTACAAGATGAATAACAGCAGAAAATATCAGCTTTTAGAAATACCCAGCGGTATACATGTGGATTAGGCATGATGTGAACCCTTTCGTCAGAATGACGTGTAGGGAAGCGTGTAACTATTTGTGGACACGGAATATAGAGAGTATGAAGAGGCCTTTAAGGAAGAGAGAAAACAGAGTCAAAATTTCACCGTCTGAGAAGCTCACTCACACATCCCAACAATAACCCCTTTACCACCAACATTTCCAGGAACTTTTATTACCAGGAATGTATTTATCTGAGTAAAAGAATTCCTGGTAATCTGTGTCGGTGAAACCCGCTCTGGTCGCAGACAGACTGTGATGTGATTTTTTTTTTTGCCCTCATCCTTATAATTTTCTTTACATCACGCTTGATGTGCATAGAAATGTGCTTCATAATTTGCATTGGAATTATTCTCACTTTTGTTCCAATCCCGTCTGCAAAGACCTTTAGAATAGATACGTACGTGCTTTCACCTCAGAGTCTCCAAATGTCTCTGATAACAGCAGAGAAAGTCTTTTGTCGCTATTCACTTTTTGAAAAAGAGCCTAGAGAGATCTAAATACCGGCTAAATATAGTGACAAAGTTGCTAAGTTAGTAAGTGCTACAATCAGCGTTCTTCTGCACAAGACCCGCCCCACCAAAGTTCCTGGTTAATCTTAAAAGTGGAAAGTTTGAGGTTGAGGGAAAGTTTTTACTCAGGTAATTTTCAGTAGAAATGCGGTAAAGTATTTCAAAAGCCCAGGTAAATGAAAAAAGTTCCTGCAGTGTAAAAGTTGCTCATGGTACTAAAGCTGACAATCTTAGAAAAGACTGTCAGAATCAATAAGACTCAGATTCTGTTATGATTTTATTATATTATATATCCCTATAAAGTAAATCTCCAAGTTACTATTTTCAAGCTGTTAAAATGTATTACAAGACATTTTGTGACTGGCATATTACAATAAAAACACTGTATATATGGTGCTTATTTTCATTTAATGGTAGTTGAATAAGTTAGTGAATTAGTTGAATAAATCTGGTACCATACTCTGGTCTACATGATTAATTAAATTGTAAATATTTAAGTTTTATTTTATAGTTTCCTGTAACAGAAAATTGGTAATTAAAAAATTAAAAACATAGGAATAAGGTCTTTTTTTTTACCCTACAAGAGGAATAGTTCCCATCAGAGTAGCTCGACTAACACTAGCACATGTGGGCTGTACATTGTTACTACAGTGTTAATTATTTCATTAATATGCCAAATGATTCATTTGTCACAAACAAAGTGGATGAATGGTGATAACTTATGCCACCTAAGTGGACAGAGCTACCAACTCTCCCTTGCTCCCAGCAATTATGCTAAGCTATGCTAACATCCAGATTCAAGATTAAAGTGACACTTACAACTCACATTTAGTGTGTTTTCTTCATTTTTGAACTTTTGTGACAAGAACAGCATTTATTGTATGCAAGCAGCTCTGAGCTGACTGTTAATTACATACCATGCTCACTATCTGGTTTGGTGTGTAGGATTTAGTGATATGTAATGGTTGTAACACATGTCAAGAAACTAAAACAGGGTTGTTCCAGCCCCTTTTTATACTCTTTCTGCTTCAAAATTTGAAATGCATGCTCTGGCTGCTTTGTCTGTTTGGGCATTTGCCTTATGGTGGCCCATTTCTACAGCACGTACAGTATAAAAGGCTTATTATAGGGGCCATAAACATGAAAACAAGTTCCGTTTTTTATCCACATGAAACCAGAGAATTTTTTGAGAACAGGTCTCAGAGTGGGAAAATATCAAAATGCCAACATGGTTTCATGTATACAACTAATAGGCTATTTTGAGAAGTAGAAGAGTATTGCTTGCATTCACTGCTGCTGAATTTTTAGTCTTTCTCTTCTCATGTTTGCAGAATTATTATAAGTTTTATTTTCTGTACTTAGTCACTCTTGCTTAGTTCACTCTCTTTCTGTGATTGTATACATTGTAATGTATAATTATGTATAAGTTTGTACATAGTGTGCATGCTTTTTTGATGTTTTTTCCTGTAACAGCACTAGACCGCCACATATAGGCCTGGCATACAGTAGGCACTACAGCGTTTCAAATCTTTTTGAGGGGTTTTGTATGGATATAGACATTTCATGTTGTGTTTATGGAAAACCTTTTAAAAGCGGCAATATGAAGGTCATATAAGTAAATTTATGTTTCTGTGTCGATATAGCCTTTGAGCTAAGAAAAAACTATAATTTTTAAATTAAAGATTCAGTGGGTAAGAATTAGTGACATCTAAAAAAAAAACAATAAAATGACTCACGTCTAATCGTGAAACTGCAGATTATAACAAACCAAGGAGGCACTTCTAAGCTTTCTGTTTTGAGCTATCCCGCCAAACCCCACTCCATTAAAATGGTATCAATCTTCTTAATTTATAATCCATCTAAAACATGATAAAGCTGACTCAATCTTATTTATGTGTCCATCACTAAGTGAGCTGAGTACATCTCTAAAATCCCCAGGTCTTGAAAGCAAATACCTATCAGAGATCAGTGAATCATTCCCAATCCTCAAACTTCAGGACTCCCTCAAATCCATGGTAAGTGAAGGGCTCCAGCACGGGGCTGCAGGTCTCATGGGCAAGGCAGGCCATCCTGTTGTTTTCGCAGCTGTCCTCACTACCAGGGATAAAGTACACTGCATCGGGAGAATTGATTGACGGATCCTCATTAAAGTAGTTGTGGGGCCGCAGCAGGACCCCGCCCCCGTTACCCACAGTTACAGTATTTGGGATGTCCTCAGCGTGTGGGATATGGAGGAACCCAGCAGTTACCCAGGCCACCAGGTCCTGCAGACACATACACATCATGCAACTTCCTTGAGCTATGATGTCCAGTGTAAACACAGTACATACAGTATGTGCTTTGTTATTTTTTTACATGTACAGTAGATTGTACACACCTCATTGTCAATGCTTTCATTGTCCTCAATGTACTTGCTGAAGTCAATGGCGGGACTCCACATGTCATTCTGATTGAACAGACTACTGCTGGTCTTCTCTGAGTCCTTATACTTAGTGATAGCAACCTTATACCTGCAGGAAGACAGACAAGTTTCAGATAGTGGTTATGACAGGACAGTTACGCATTGCTCACCATCCCTTCTGGCTCTGTTGCCACATTGGCATCATCATTAACCTACTGAGACTCAGCCAAAGCATTAAAACAGCAACACTGTATTTTTTGCATGCAGACGGCCTTAAGTCGACTGTTCCCGCACACATATTGTACACATATACACAAAGCCAGTCATGCATTTAGACATGCCTTAAAATTCCTAAAAGTATACTAAAGAGGGACTGTTTTCAGTCTTTCATTCCATGACTCTTTACACTACTAAAACTGCAGTAGGTGAAAGGGTGTCAGCTGAGTAGTGTTTCTCTAAACTGGATTGCATTCGTACATGCTCAGAAATGTGGCTACATGAGTTACACATCTTTTTGCGATTGGATCTGAGGACACATTCAGGGTGGACTGGGAGCTTTTTGACCTGCACTATTGAATGACTTAGGACCGATGTAAATACCAGGTCTAAACAGGGTCTTAGAAGCCATTCAATACTGTCCTGATGTAGATAAAATAATGAGATTATCCCTGATAACTTAATGTCCAGTTTTCCAAAGACATTTTGTTTACCATCATGAATGAAAAACACAGGCAACAAAAACTTCACAAAAGGTTCTATTAATAGTTTTTGCAGGTAATTCATCAAAATGGATGATTTTTTTTTTTTTTAAGAAATCACAGTAGCACAATTACTCCCTCACTCATTTACAACTGCTTTATCCTACACATGAGGATCCCGGGGGAGCTGGAGTCACTCCCAGCTGACATAGGGCAGAAGATGGGGTACACTCTGGACAGGCCGCAAGTCCATTACAGGGCAAAAGAATAACGACAATTCACTCTCTCACTTTAGATTGGGAGTCCCCAATGCGTAGCTCACAAGCTGCCAGTAGCTCCCAGCCCCTCTCCAAGCTCATTAAAGGTTTCAATAAATGAATATAAACCTGCTTACAGTACATTTTATACAATCAAACTCAGAGGTGTCCCGTCCCTTCTAACACTAAATGATTATTTGACAATTAGTTGTCAATGTAACGGTTGCACTGCTGTCAGCTTGATGAGTGAGTGGTGTTGTAAGATGGGCAGCATCAGTGACCGCAACAGAATCAGAATTAGAATCAAAATCAGAATCAGGTTTACTGCCAAGTAATTTGCATTACAAGGAATTTGTCTTGATTTGACGGTGCCTACATAAATATAAACATGGACACACAAGCAGACCTAAACATATAGCATTAAAAACTTAAAAACTTAAAAACTATATAAAGAAGAAAAATTATATACATAAAAATAAAAGTCAATGTATTTACATGACCAATGCAGGTAGTAGTGTGCAAGTTAAAGTGTCTGTTGAAGGGGGGTTTGCTTTGAGGGATGTACATTAATATAACAAATTGAGTTACAAATGCTCATACCAGTAAGAGGACAAAAATATACTATTTTCATGAAGAATGGGAAAAAAATATACAAAATATATTTGCTGGATATACTATTTTTGGTATGTTTATTGCAAAATGGGAGTTGTGGACACCAACATGTTCAGGCAAAACAAGCTCAGTTTGTTTAAAAAAAGCTATGAGAATAAACATAAAAAAATGTCTCTCAGCCATTTTCATTTTGTTAAAGTAGTACCCCTGATTTAGAGTGGCCTATTAGCCTATTATGCATGTTTTTGGACCATGAGAGGAAGCTAAAAGGAACCACACACACGGACACGAGAACATGCACAACTTTTTGTGCGGAGTTGTGCAGTTGAACTGGGATTCCAACCAGTGACCTTCCTGCCATGAGGCAACACTGCTAGCAATGTAGCTGGGCTAGCACAATTAAGGACAGTTCAATTGTAACAATCAGTTTAACACTTTCAATTTTCAGACTGTGTTCTTTCTTCATTCCAGTCATATAATGTGCCAGTGTTAACACTGATGTAAGCAAGCATACTGTGTTTTCCTGACTCTGCTGTTGTCTCACCTGGCCCAGGACATGGCCTTCTCCTCAGGCTCACTCTCTGGGAGGTGGTCCCCTGCAAAGGTGTACACCTGCAGCCTGTAGGAACGCTGGTGACCCCAGCGATTGGTCTTGTTGCTGGCGATGTGGAGGTAGCGAGGAGTCTTGGTGTGTTGGTGCAGGGCTGCCTTCTGTGGAAATGTCACAGTGGAGGGTAGACCATTGGTCAAGATTCAAGAGTTGGGATACTTTAGCTGAATCATGAACACTATACATTAGTATTGTTGCAATAGCGACCACCAACATGAAAGGGGCTTTTCACATGCGCAACAGAAAAAAGATCATCTAAAATGGAGATGCACGTCAGATGCATGGACAAACAGTAGTGATGCTGATGTGGTGCATATCCATTTTGAGAGCTGTAATATTCTAGTTTGTGCACAATATTAAATCAAAATTTGGGGGAACCACCATCATGGTGGATCCCCCAGGTCCCAGGTGATGCTAGTACTATCAACCAATCAGTACGGGTAGATGAAGAGACAAGGAAGAGGAGGCGGAGGGAATGAGAGGAAAGATAAACAATCCAGATTTTTTGTCCACTCTGAAACAAACTAAAAACCAGACAAAGCTCCTAAGTCAGTTGGTGAAGGACATTTTTTCCACAAATTGAGCAGACTAATTTAGAATTGCAGGTGAACAGCCTCCTAGAATGGCTCTGGTTTAGGAAGTGCAGGCCTTAGTTTAGTGGACTGCATTAGTGTTTGCAGAAGTGATTATATTCACATGGTTCCTTGAATGTATCCACAAAAGTTGCTTGGTCAGTGGATGGTTTGTTTGTTTGCTTAAGTATTTAAATTTACTCGGTTCCCTGAATACACCTCTACTGATGTGTTCCATTTATAGCTGGCACTGAGAATTTCCAAGGTCATAAACTTGTTTTACTAACAAGAAATTTGCACGTCACCAACCCCAACCTGTGATTTTTAACTGTAGACATATTGATATGCTGTTTGTGTGCACAAAATACCATGTTCATTGTTGTTATCAACTGCTAACTTGGGGTAACATCATCCTAGTTCTGATTTCCATGTAAATGGAATGCAGCATATCTCTTTGACTTAACGACTGTGACCAATCCGTAAGCAGTTCAGAGAAAGAGAGATCACACCTCTTAGCTTTTTATTATAAAACGTCTGAAATCGGGTCCCTTCAACTGAATGGTTGCTACTCTAGCGCCAGCAACAACTGCTATGCAAAAAAGAACTAAAAAAAGAAAGTGATACATAGATAAACGATACAAAAAACATGAAAAAATGTAGTTTCAGCGATTTAGAGATAGCCTCAAGTCATCTGTCACATATGAGCAGCTGCACATGCTTATCTGATGAGAGAAGTTCAGGAGAGTTTTTTTTTAGGAAACCCAACAATCAACAATGTTACTGATCCTGCCTCCAGCAGCTTTATAACTGACAGGACTATCAGAGGAAGAGAAAAAAAATGAAAAAGGCAGACCTTCTCCGTTTTCAGTGTTTTCTCCACCAGCTGAGGGATCATGGCATAGCGTTCCTTTTTCCACGGCAGTGAAACATTAACAAACTCCATGTCTTTGGTCTGGAATACATTATTTACTCCTGCAAAGGACAAACAAAACATATAAAACATTTCTAAAGATGGATTTTGGTTGTAGTTTACATACAGTACATGTACAGTACTGTTATTATTCTATGTCACGGGGAACCAGCTGGAGACACAAAACACGCTGCCCGTGAGGTTACAAGGGAAACCACAATTTAGCTACTTATCAAAAGACCCATTTCACATCTAATTTTCTGAGTTTATTTATTCAGGTTTCTCACATACAGTAGGGCTCACCATAATGATTTTTTTGCAATCCACATTAGCCATTTGACATAGATTGTGACACACTTGATTTCAAGCTATTTATTTGAGCTCGGGACCCAATATTATTTTAAAATAATAAAACAGTTAAGAAATAAATGTTTGATAAATTAGTCACAACTTTCTTTAAAATGTTTAAAAATTTGTGTGCATGAATTTGGTGCATCTGTCCATTTCCAAATTTTTGAAAATAAAAACAAACATGTACAAAGTTTGGAATTTGGATAGCAGTGCCTGTTCAAAACTCTACAGGTCACTATTGTACAAATTTTACCACCATAAAGAGCAGGATATCATTAGTAGCTTAGAGGGGGTGGTAGGGGCCCTATATGAGTTTGTGCTTTGGGCCCTAAAAAGACTTGTGCCGCCCCTGCATTCTGACACTCACCGGAGACATCCAGATCCACTTTAAAGTTAACGAAATGTGTGTGGATGTTCCCCAGGACATTTTCTGCTACTTGGTGTCCGTATTTCAGACTGCCTGTCATCAGATAAGAGGAGGTAATGAAGCCTGTCGCATGCACTTTGGCCTCCACTGCTCCATTCTGGTAGAAGACAAAGTCCCACATGTAGTCATAGTTCGCAATGTCTGTGATGGTTCTCATCACCAGGGCGCTGTTCGCCATTCCTCCATAACTGCTGTGCGCAAAATCCGAGAAGTGCCTCCGCAGAGGCTGACCCATATTGTGCTCAAAGATACAGATGGAATTCCTAAATCTGACTGGGACTGGGACATCTATATAGCGATATGTGTCCACATACGTGGCTGCCGAAGGGCAATCCACGCCACGGACCAGCTCGTGCGCGAAGCGTCCTATTCCGAAACTGGAATCCAGAAATTTGGTCATCATCCTCCCTGGAGTCGCGGAACCATATGCAGCTATGGCTTCCTGTATGCTCAGCTCGTATACTATCCTCTCTCCATTGAAGCGCACATCAAACACCCTCATGCCCGTGAGGGAGCTGAGCCCGAAAGCGAAGCTCCAGTCCAGGTAGAGGACGTGGTTTTGACTGATGCTGTAGCGCTTCCCCTCTGCGTAAAACAGCTGTGGGCCTATTTGCAGTGGTTTGGTCCTGGTTTTCAGTGAGGCATGGTTTGGAGAGTCCTTGTAGACTATTTTCTTAATAGTTCCAGCATCATATTTCTGCTGAAGTTCTTCCACACTGTCAAAGTATTGGCCGTTATAAAACAACCGCATGATTTTCCAGTTGGATGCATTTACGCTCTCGTGGTCGACGAGCACGTCCAAACCCACCGGATTGACGTACATGCCATCCACGTCTCTTAAACAATTCAGCCAAGTCTTTCTGTCTCCAGATCGGAGTCCCCGCGGCGTCTGCTCAAACGTGTTCAGCGTCTTGCCCTTATCGACGCCGAAGCTCTCTTTCAAGAGCTTCTTGAGTTTGGAAAACACCTTGGTCTTAATGAATTCAAAAAGCAGGACATATTCCCCGACGGTGACCGTGCGCGCACTGATGGGCAGCTCCTTCTTGTATCTCTCCATGGTCACATCTCTGTGGTGTGTCGGGTTAGGAAGAGGCCACACTGCATACTCCTTGATGTAGCCCCGTGCACCGTGGAAAACCACCACCGTCGCCTCCCTCACCGGTTTGTGACCTTTGCCGTCCAAATAAGCCAGCGCATCCGCTTTTTTGGGTAGAGAGAGGTCAATTAAGAACAAGAAATTTTCCCCCGGCTTAGTGGTCTGGCTGGTGGCGATGCCCAAGTCCTTCTGTTGGAGCATGTACCGCTTGACCTGCGCGTACTCCTCCTGAGTGAGGTCCGCGAACACAAGGCTGTGGTCGTCGTGCTTGCCTCGCAGCGGGTGGACGCGCTGTGTGGAACATTTGGGCGCCCTGTTGGAGTATATACCAATCAGGATAATGTTAAGAATGATGGAAACCACGGCGAAGAGGATAAGCAGCCATTTCACAGCAGAATTCATTTTTCTCTCTTTACGCACTGGCTTAGAGACAGAGAGGACTGAATCCTGCTCAAGGGTAGACGGTCAGGCGATTTTGGAGAGGAAAGTTGCACCCTCAACAAACCCCTCCTCCGTCCTTCTCTGAGCAGATACCCTCGCTCTCCACCCCTCCATCTTCCCTGGAGTGTTTTTTTTTCCTCCCAAAATCTACTCAGCTCCACTGCCTTTTTATAGGACTATTTTACAATCTTTAATAAAGATTGCAGTAGAGATTGCGTGCGCATTCCGGTTCAAAACAGTAGCTTTTAATATGTATCAAATGTTTAAATTCAACCACTGTACAGGGAAATTCCTTCTATCATGAGTGCACAGCGGATAACAGACAACCAAATAAAGAGTGGATCACATGACCACTCATCACTTTGTGATGTGAAATATTTTGATACTAAATAAAACATGAAACAAACAAACAAAAATACCAAGTACTGGTCTGGTCCAGCTTTCCGAAAATAATGAAATAGCAAGATTATGATCTGTGACAGTGGGCTTTGTGTGATCCATTCATTTAAGTGTGCTTGGTTTTCTGAAGAATGGTTGTAAGACTGTGCTGTGTGTGCCCCATTTTGCCTAAAGCCCCATAAAGCTTGGTAACAGTGACAACACAGCTGCTAGAAAGGACAGTGGTGGAGGCTGTCTTGAATATACTGGAATAAATAATAATAAGTTTGTGTCACTGAAGTTCTTATTCCATGTTCCAAATTTCATTAATTTGATTAAGGCACACATGAGTTGTTGATCCACTGCTGCCTTTGACAGTAAATTATCATGTGTTATTGTGTGACTTTGTTGTCTAAAATCCTTAGTTCAGATTAACCTAATTGATGCAAACTAACTCGACAAGGCAGCAGTAGAACAGCAGCTGCCATGTATTGGTGTAGTAACATCTAAATCAGACAGGACAGAATCATAGATTTAAAGACACATTGTGTAACCTTGATGGTTTGTTGTTTTTCCTCCATTTGTGAACAGAAATTATGTAACATTAGAGTTTGTGTGTACAGAGACACCTTATAGGCAGGTGGGGACGAGACACTTTTATCTTGTCAAACTGCTGAATATCAGGCTTTTAGTCAGTAGAACTCACTTTTGAGTCTTTTTATGGGTGTCTCTTTTTGTGTTTTCAGTCATGCTCCGGCCTATTTATCATCTTCTTACTTTACATATGTAGATATTAAAAGTTATGCACAACAGTTCTTACCTGGCATGGATTTTATTATTTGAGGCTTTTGTTAAGTGATTAAAATCAGTTTTCCCTTGTGTCTTGGCTGGCATCCATATTTTCAGTAAGTGCGTACTCAGCAAAGGGCATTGCAGTCCGTGGTGACTTTGCATCAGTAACTCATACAACCCCACTTTAAAAAAAGCCAAACTACCCATTTAGTCCTCAAGTACATTTACAAGATATGCACAATGTGTACATAAACTGTGAATAAATTACTCCATTTCATATGTTTTTGTCTTTTTTGTGTCTGACCATCCCAAATGTTATCACTGTAAAAATGATGACCATTCAAAAGGTTATTTTATTGTGCTTGATCCAAAAAAGTCAGAAATGTGAGAGGATTTTTGCGGAGGTGGAATGTTGAGAATGTAAGACCAGTGATTATAAGTCGTCCCATCATATAGCATGTAATTCGCACAGATGCTCTTCAAAACCTTCTGCCATTTTTAAATGCCCAGAGAGACTTTGTAATTTTCTGGACTGATTTGACTATTGACTCAATAATGCCTCCACAATTTCTATCATCATAAGCTCTCCTGTAACGCGCACAATGGACGAAATTAATGCAAAGTATGGACAAAAGGCTTTGCTTAGAATATAGAGTAAATAGGCCTTTAGTGTCAACTGCATTCAAGCAGCACATTTTCACATCTGTAGCTTCCATACAGTCATACAGACGATACATTCTGAATTGTAGCCTGTTGCAGCAGCTCTTGCTACTTTCTAAGCTTTTTCTCTATAACTTTATCTGTTTTACCGCTTCAGTTTTTCTTTTTAGTGTTTTTTTTTTTTTTTTTACTTTTACCTTTGTGTACCATAAATGCAAGTACACTGTGCTTGTTTTGGCCCCTCGTTGTGGAGACCACAGCTGTTCCATATAACATGCTGGACAAATTCCAGCCAATGGGGCTGACAGGACAACTAACAGTGTTTGTAAATGACAAATGGTGTAACACCAGGCACATCACTATTAAAGAACGAAGCACGAGACCAAAGTATCTGCTGCGTATACCACCACCCCCCCAATTTCGCACACACGTTCACTAATGCTGCAGTCACACCGGATGCAGATAGTTTAAAATTCTAAGGGCCAGTGATGCATATTTTACTTGTATCACCTTTAAGAGCAGGCTATAATTAGTAGCTTAGAGGGGGTGGTAGGGGCCCTTTATGAATTTGTACTTTGGGCCCTAAAAAGGCATGTGCCGCCCCTGCATTTTGATACTCACCCAAGACATCCAGATCCACTCTGAAGTTGATAAAATGTGTGTGGATGTTCCCCAGGACATTTTCTGCTACTTGGTGTCCGTATTTCAGACTGCCGTTCACTAGATAAGAGGAAGTGATATAGCCTGTCGCATGCACCTTGGCCTCCACTGCTCCATTCTGGTAGAAGACAAAGTCCCACATGTAGTCATAGTTTCCTATAGCTGTGATGGTTCTCATCACCAAGGCGCTGTTCGCCATTCCTCCATAACTGCTGTGCGCAAAATCCGAGAAGTGCCTCCGCAGAGGCTGACCCATGTTGTGCTCAAAGATACAGATGGAATTCCTAAATCTGACTGGGAATGGGACATCTATATAGCGATATGTGTCCACATACGTGGCTGCCGAAGGGCAATCCACGCCGCGGACCAGTTCGTGCGCGAAGCGTCCTATTCCGATGCTGGAATCCACGAACTTGGTGAGGATCATGCCTGGTGTCACGGAGCCATAGACGGATACGGCCTCTTGTACGCTCAGCTCGTATACTATCCTCTCTCCATTGAAGCGCACATCAAACACCCTCATGCCCGTGAGGGAGCTGAGCCCGAAAGCGAAGCTCCAGTCCAGGTAGAGGACGTGGTTTTGACTGATGCTGTAGCGCTTCCCCTCTGCGTAAAACAGCTGTGGGCCTATTTGCAGTGGTTTGGTCCTGGTTTTCAGTGAGGCATGGTTTGGAGAGTCCTTGTAGACTATTTTCTTAATAGTTCCAGCATCATATTTCTGCTGAAGTTCTTCCACACTGTCAAAGTATTGGCCGTTATAAAACAACCGCATGATTTTCCAGTTGGATGCATTTACGCTCTCGTGGTCGACGAGCACGTCCAAACCCACCGGATTGACGTACATGCCGCTCACATCCTTCAGGAAATTGAACCAAGTCTTTCTGTCTCCAGATCTAAGTCCACGCGGCATCTGCTCCAGTGAGCTCAACTTTTTACTCTGTTCGATGCCGAAGCTCTCTTTCAAGAGCTTCTTGAGTTTGGAGAACAAGTTGGTCTCAAAGAAATGGAAAAGCAGGACATATTCCCCGACGGTGACCGTGCGCGCACTGATGGGCAGCTCCTTCTTGTATCTCTCCATGGTCACATCTCTGTGGTGTGTCGGGTTAGGAAGAGGCCACACTGCATACTCCTTGATGTAGCCCTGTGCACCGTGGAAAACCACCACCGTCGCCTCCCTCACCGGTTTGTGACCTTTGCCGTCCAAATAAGCCAGCGCATCCGCTTTTTTGGGTAGAGAGAGGTCAATTAAAAACAAGAAATTTTCCCCCGGCTTAGTGGTCTGGCTGGTGGCGATGCCCAAGTCCTTCTGTTGGAGCATGTACCGCTTGACCTGCGCATACTCCTCCTGAGTGAGGTCCGCGAACACGAGGCTTCGGTCGTCGTGCTTGCCTCGCAGCGGGTGGACGCGCTGTGTGGAACATTTGGGCGCCCTGTTGGAGTGAATGCCTATGAGGATGATGTTAAGAATGATGGAGACCAGGGCAAAGAGGATAAGCAGCCATTTCACAACAGAGTTCATTTTTCCGCTCTGTCTTTACGCACTGGTATAGAGAGCAGAGAGCTGAGACTTGCTAAAGTGCGAGCAGTTAGGCGATTTTAGAGAACAGAGTTGCGCCCTCATTATTCACTTATCCCCCCCCCCCCTCTTCTCCACGGATCTCTCCACCCCCCATCCTCATTGGCGGGTTATTTCTTTCCCAGCCAATCTCCACTGAGCTCCACAACCAATGGGACTGTTTTTACGCACGACATTTCATTCATTTAAATAAGATTGCCAGACCTGCTGCTAGCCATTTCGGCGTCCTAAGCTCACCAAAAATAATTAAAACTTTCTTCTTTATTCAAAGGAACATGTTAATAAAGGGAATAATGATAATCTTCAATAAGTCTTAAATAAGTAAAGCTCTGACTTTCAAATACACATCCATACAATATCATCACCTCTGCATGTTTTTGGACTGTGGGAGGAAACCAGAGAACCCTAGGAAAACACCTGCCCACAGAGCAAGAACATGCAAATACCACACAGTAACCAGTCCAAGTGGGATTCAAACCAGCCTTCTTGGGATAGGCTATGGGGAGGAGGAGGGAGGTACCAAGGGGGGATTTTTTTGTCCATTAACTAATTCCACATACAGCAACACAGAAACTTCATTCACACTTCATGTTTAGTTTTTGAAATATTCAAGTTTTGTGGCACATTTTCCCCATTAAAATGTATTGAAAACTTCAACTAACTAACTAACTAACTAACTAACTAACTAACTAACTAACTAACTAACTAACACAAATGGTCAGTTTTTTACTTGTTCTACATGAAACGTAAAACGTAGAAATGTCACCCAAACCTCTATTTTCTTAACTCATTTGGACATTGTTAATTTTTTTCTGAATAATTACTTTGTGAAATAGTCTCAATTTTTCATTCAAATAAACTGTAAAGAACCTCAGACACGCTCATTATCTACCACTTACAGGTTCCAAATATTTCACCATAGAAACAAAATTTAAACTTCAAAATGTTCACAAAAAGTAGAACATTCCTTTCTCAATTCAGCACTTTCAATTCAATTCAATTTTTTTTTGTAAAGCATTAAAAACAAGGCTAACCAAAGTGCTGTAAAAAAATGAGTAAAAGATAAAGCATGAAACATAAAACATTTAAAATAAAACATAATAAAAACACATATAGTACTGTGCATAAGTCTTAGGCAACCAGCAGCATTGTTGTTTTTATTTCAATTTTGTGATCATTGGCGTTTAGATTGAAAAGATCTGATGTTAACTTGTGCAACATGTGTATGTAATGCTCAAACATGTCTTGAGTAAACCAGGTATAATAGACCTTTTCACAGCAGCTCTTTGTTGGCATGAGTAGGAGAAACACAGGTTTTACCAATAACATTAGGGTTCCATTCCAGGTTTTAAAGAGCCAGGGTTGTGTTATTGTTCAAGTATAAATGTAGGTCACACTAAATATTTGATATTATAGAAAAAATTTTGTTGTTTGTTTTTTCTGAAAAATATGTTATTTTCAAACTGCATATGTGTTTCTCCATATTTTCAGGATATGTTCCAATAAAGTGATTGAGAAATAATTGTACAGGATGGTCATTATACCATTGCTAAAACAATAAATCTAATGGTGGCCTAAGACCTATGCACAGTACTGTACATGCAGACAAACAAACAGCAGGATGGGAGTCCAGTTCAACTTGAGTTACATGCCATGGAGTAAAAGTAGGTGCCAGGGCAGGGCATTCCAAGGCCGAGGAGCTGCCACAGCAAAAGCTCTATCTCCTCTGGTCTTTAGCTTTGTTTTTGGGACTTCCAGTAGCAGCTGGTTAGCCGACCTAAGTGCTCTGGCTGGAATGTGTAGATGCAGCAGTTCAGACAGATACTGAGGTGCCAGCCCATTTAATGATTTAAGATAATAAGATAATTTTACAATCAATCATAAAACACACCGATAGCCAGTGCAGTGAGGCCAATATACGTAGGTGTTATATGGTCATGTTTGCGCTCTCCAGTTGGAAGGCAAGCTGCAGCGTTCTGCACAAGCTACAGTGATCCAGCTACAAGGTGATAAAAGCATGGATTCTGTCTGTGAAGATTCTGTCATCCAGGTCATGGTATCCAAAAGTGTAACAAAAAAGAAAGAAAAATTCAATTTGAAGGTTCCCACTTGAACATTAGTTGACGAACAATGTCTGAAGCAGCCTCTCTTTGGATATCTACACCTCATAAGGTAGCAGAAATGTAGGGAAAAAAGAGAGAGAGAGAGAAAAGGAAGCGTCTGAAAGCATGCTATTAGGATAGTATGAATGAGTTGAGTTGAGGATGTAAGAAAGTGTGGTTTGGGTTGATGTTGTATTTGTTGTGTGTTTTTGGTTTGTGAGTTTATGTGAAGTTTCTTCTGGTTGCTGGACAATCAGTTTTTCTCTTTGTGCCTCTGTGTGTGCATGTGTGTGGACTGTGATCTTAGCTGAATGTGTGAAAATGGAGTTAAAATGCTGAGGTTATAATTAGAGTCCAGGAGAAAATATAGCACTTTGAAATTATATAAGGAAGTATTAAGTATAAAATATATGAGCCTCGAGATAAGGGGACTATTTGTTATTAAGTAGAAAAACACTATGGGCCTTTTTGTGGGGACTTTTGAGTAAAGAACTATGAGCCTTTTTGTGGGGACTTTTGAGTAAAGAACTATGAGCCTTTTTGAGAGGACGATCTATGAGCCCCAGGAAAGGACTAGGTAGATGAGAATATTTTTGTGTGCATAAGCATGGGTAAAGAGGTAGAATAAAGACCACATAACTACACATATTTTTAAGGGAAGTTGATATCAATTTAAGAGGTGAAGTAAGGGGGTATCCCTAATAGGGATACCCCCTATTAGGGATACCCCCTAAAACCTAAATGTTTGTATAGGCAGATGAAGTTTTGCATGGTAGGACATCTGTTTTTAAATTAAAAAAAAGCATAGTTTAAAGTATATTGAATTGATTTTTGTGTTGTGATCTTGAACCTTTGTTTGTTTATCTCTTATCTACTGTGAGAGTTTGGAGAGGAGACGGACCCCAGACAAGAAAGTAGCTGACCTGTGAAGAAAGGGAAGGAAGGAAAAGAATGTAAAGAAAAGAGAAAAGTGGAGCTTGGCATCCTTCAGTTGTTTGAAGAAGAAGGATAGAAAATGATCAAGGTGGCAAGAGAAAAAAGGGAGAAAGGAGTAGAAGAAATGAGCAAAAGTGCAAAGAAGACAGAGAAATTAATGATTGAAATTAATTCACCTTTCTCACATGTAAAGTCAGTAAAGAAACCCCCACCATATGAGAAGGAAGTATTGTTTAAGGAAATGAATCCCCAGCTCCCTGTGATTAGTCAGGAGGATAATTATTGTATTAAAGATGATAAGGATCAGACAATAGAAGTGGGACAAGCAGAGACAACAATAAAGATGTATCCAAGCATAAAGGCACATCTGATTCTAGGAATTTTTATTGTATGTGCCTACATCAACTGGAGGTAAATATGCATGTGCAGTTCTCTGTCAGCGGACAGGTACAGGGACAAATCCTTAACCTATTTCATACTATTCTGTTGCCTATTCAGAAGTGGAGCTAGGGCTGCCATTATGTTATAGAGCATTGGTGGGAGTGTTCTTAATGTATGAGAAGGCATCATCTGTGACGATGGGTTATCCAGTGACAATTCTTACCCATCATAGTCTTAGGAATCTTTTGAATTATGGTAAATACACACTGACTATGCCTAGACTCAGAGATTATCATAGGCTTTTGGAGCAAGAAGATGTTAGACTAGTAAGATGCGTAACAGTGAATCCAGGTGAGTACTGACTTCAGAAGATGGTGAGCCACATGATTGTGTTCAAGAAACAGAAAGATATTCAAGGCTTAGATCAGATTTGCAAGCCCTCCCGTTGCATGAGGCAGATGTGGAGTATTGGACTGATGGTTCTTGTTATTGTGTGGGAGATAAATTGGTTGCTGGTTATACAGTAGTGAAAGCTCAAGGAAATTAATTTGTTGTTGAGAAGGCAGGATTGGTACCACAGCCAGCATCTGCGCAACTTGCAGAACTTGTGGGGTTAATTGAAGCATGTCTTTTGGCTACAGATAAGCGAGTGACAATATATACTGATTCTGCATAGGCCCATAGTGTGTGTCACTTGTTTGGAGCGGTGTGGAAGAATAGATGGTTTAAGAAAACTGATGGTTCTCAAATACAACATCATGCTCAAAAATGGAATTGTTGCATGCTATGATGAAACCTAAGGCAATAGCAAAAGCTAAGTGCACAGCACATAAAATAGATGCATCAAAGGTCATGCAAGGAAACAGAGTGGCTGATGAAGCTGCAAAAGCAATCATAGGAGCAGACAAAGTGGGCCAAATTCTTCTGGTCACTCATGAAGTGGACTTAGAAGATACAATTACACTTAGAGATGTGATTTAAATGCAGGAGGATGCCCCTGAAGTGGATAAACAGTTGTGGAAAGATCAGGGTGCAATTCAAGATCCTACTGGTCTTTGGAGGAACCATGAGGGACTAATTGTAGCTCCTTCAGACCTGCTAGGTCTGATGATCCAGGAAGCACATGGGTTGGCTCATGTTGCAAGAGGAGTGGTTAAAAGCAAAATCAGAAAGGAGTATGGTTTTTGCCACCATATTTACTTGAACAGATTGATTATATTATAGGCAGGTGTACTATCTGTCTGAAGAATAATGTCCGAAGGGGAGTGACGGTTCCTCCTGGTTACATTCCAACACCAAGAGGTCCTATGCGTTAGTTGGTTGTGGATTTTGTGGACATGATTAAACCAGTTGAGGGTGAAAGATATATGCTGGTTTTTGTCGATAGATTTTCACGTTGGCCAGAGGCTTGTCCAACCAAGCGCAAGGATGCTCAGTCAGTTGCCAAGTTTCTGTGTAGGGTCATTAGCAGATGGGGACTTCGGTGAAAAAATGAATGGAATCTTGAAAAACTGTATTGTTAAAATCTGCCAACATACAGGTCTAAATTGGGTGGCAGCACTTCCATTGGCACTCGAGTAAGCTGCGTGATTTGCATATGACACCTCATGAGTTGGTGACAGGAAGACTGATGCCAACACCCTGTTTGCGTACCAGTGGAAAGGGACCAAGTTTGGCTCCTTTGGAAAATAAACTGAGAGCTTATGTAGCATACATGGCTACTTCGCATAAAAGAATATCTATGTATGTTTTTGATAGGCAGAAACAAGAAGAGGTGCGAGAGAAGCTAAATGAGCAAAGAAGAAGCATAGTGCAACCTGGAGATAAGGTGTTCATGAAGGTGTTTAGGAGGAAATGGTATAACAAGCGCCGTGCAGGTCCATTTGAAGTTGTCCGCAGTACTGGAACAGCGGTCCAAGTTAAAGGGTCTCCGACGTGGTATCATTTGTCACATTGTGTTAAAGCGCAGAGAGAAGAGACGGTGCACTCTCAGAGTAAAGATGTTGAAGGTTCAAGAGAGTCAGAGGAAGAGATGGATGAAAATCTCCAGAGTCAAGACACAGGGGATGAGACAGTTCATGTTGAGGACAATATTGATGGTCATATGCATGGTCCTGATGATACCAGGAATGACAGTGCAATTGATGGACAAGGAAGAAGATTCAGTGATATTGATCTCCAACATGTCCCAGAGACAGCAGACATTAATATTAGGGCTTAATATTAATGTCAGCAATGAATTCTTTGAAGTTGAAAAACAAAAAGGGGACAATGATGCAGGTTTGTCTATGAATGGTAGGACTATTCCAATTGTGGAAGAAGAGGTTTTTGAGTCAGAACAGGTTTTAAAAAGTGATAATATGAATATTGAGAGTTATCATGCAGTGCAGAAGAGAGATACTAAATGGAAGGCATATGGATTTGACTATTCAGTGTTAAAGATTGCAGACCCATGGGCAGAAAGAAATGTATGGTATCAACAATTAGCTCATTCTGTTAAGTCAGTTAGGGGAATAAAGTGTCCATGTGTGGTGAAGGCTTTATCACCAGGTTCATGGCAGTCGGTTTTAGAAACAGTGCTGGAACCGTTGATTCCTAAATGCCAGTCTTATGCATTATAATGGTTGTTGTATCAGCAGCAATCATCAGTGGATATAGTAATGTCTTTGACAATACATATGTTTAGACCTAGATTTGATTGTGCTTGGTTAAGTGAATTGTCTTATGTGAATTTACTTGATCAGCATGAAAATATGGTTACAGCTGTCCCTGATGCAATAGAAGTGAAATTTGTTGGAGCATCTCAGAGTGTAATACATATGTGATGGATTTGGGTAAACATAACCAGGCGCATGTTGAGGACTTGTATGATGTGACTTTTCAGATACCGTATCATAATAGAGTTGTAACTTTTAAAGTGCGACAACAGATTTTGCCTGGAAATATAACTATAGGTAATTTTAAGAACATTTGGTGGGTTTGTGGTGAGAAAGCTTTCTACCATATGGGTGGACAGGATGCTGTTACATGGCAACACTGAAACTCCCATATGAAGTGTTTACTATTCAGAGAGGAAATGCATCTGAGGAAGGTCAAGTTAATTCCGTTTCGAGGAGTAGAAGGAAAAGGGAACTGGCGCAATTTCACAATTTGGAATCTTATCATTGGAGGATAAGTTTAGGAGAGAAGTGGGGTATAGGTTTATTTCCATGGTATGGTGTTGTATTTTTAGCAGATTACATTGATAATATTACTTACACCCTGCAGGGCTTTGCAAATGAAACAATAAGAGGGTTTGAATATTTATCAAATACACAGAAAAGTCATAGATTAACATTGTTAAAGCATGATATGGCGCTTGATTATATTTTGGCCAAGCAAGGAGGTCTGTGTGTGACCTTAAATCTGACAGGAGAAGCGTGTTATACTCTGATTCCAGATAACTCTGACAACCTGACTAGTGTTATACATGCGTTGAGGAATATAAGAGATGCGTTTGGTGCATCAGAAGGATCGGGAAAGTCTGAAAATGATTGGTTGCAGGATAAGTTAGGACCAATTAGTGCAATCTTAGTTACTGCAAATTATGGTTGCAGTTATTCTGTCATTAAGTGTAATGTTTTGTTTTGTACGATGTTGTTGACTTTTGCGAAGGCAATGATATTGAGATGTGTTGGAGTGGTGATGCCTGGAGAATCACAAGGTCAGATGCCACTACTGTGGGTGCAGGATACTGATGGTGATGAGGAAGTAGGGATGAAAGTTGAAATTATGGAAAAGTATCCCTTCTGAGATGTTTACCCTGTTATGTGATTCCTTATTGGGGAAAATAAGGGTTTTTTTTGAATTGTGAAGTGGATATTTAAAGGAGGGAAAAATAGAAAGTAGAAAGTGTGATGCATAACAACAGGAGAAGTTAAATAAACACTGAGGGTTTAATTGAATTCTGTTGTCTTTTCAAAAGATACTGGTTGGTGTTATTTTCTTTCCTCCTAGGATGTTAGATTTGGGGGAAATGCCATGATGAAGGGGAGAGGATATTCAAGGATGTTCAAGGATGATAAAGGATGTTCAAGGATGTTCGAAGAGTCCAACATTCTGAAGGCACACTCAAAAATGGCCAATAAAAAGGAATGGAAGACTTCAAATATGGAAGATCTCAACAAAGACAATATGATTCGAACACCCTTTTCAAACATATTATGTTTTTCATCTTTTTATGTATTAGGGTTATAATAATGTTAGAGATTGAGTAATCAAATTTGGGTGTACTATGCTGTATTTGTATTATGAAAAATTACAATATACTTTATTATTTAGATGATGTTTTATGGTAAGGTAAATACAGTGGAACCTCAGATTTTTTTTTCTTTTGTCGAATGTTTAGGGATAGAGGTACTAGGCAGGGACAGGTCCATTGGAAGGTGCGATGGGTCGACCAGCCTGAATTTGGGCATTGTTTTGATTTTTATTGTCTGAGGTATTCATATTTGCTTAAGAAACCTTTCTAGTCTATATTATTGAAAATTCTTTTTCATGTTTGTTGAAAATCCTCAAGTTTTTCGGACACGCCGGCAACATAGGGGATAACAACATTCTTGCGGAAGGGCTCCTTCTTCTCTTTTGTTGTGTTTGTTTTTGAGGTTTTTGTGGCTATCCCAACTGGGATAGCCACACTTCCTGAGTGCATCCCTGATGTGTTCCTGTTCTTTCATTCTGCCTTCTGTCCTGGTGGGAACCCTCACTGCTCAGTGGTGAAGGGTCCGAATTACTCCTAACTTGTGTTGTAATGGACGGTGTGAGTCAAAAAGAAGGTATTGGTCAGTAGGAGTGGGTTTCCTGTAGACCTCCACATTTAGACTTCCGTCTGTTTCAATGTGGACTGAACAGTCTAGGAAAGCCAAAAGGTTCCCCTTAGCATCTTAGCGGGTGAATTTGATGTTGTGATCCATGCTGTTGATGTGCTGAGTGAAGGGGTCAACCTCCAGTTTCTTGATTTTCACCCAATGTGTCGTCCACGTACCTGAACCTATGGCTTTTAGGGGATCCTTGGAAAGTGTCCAGAGATTTCCTCTCTACTTCTTCCATGTATAGGTTGGCCACTATGGGAGACACAGGTGAGCCCATGGCACAACCATGTTTCTGCCTGTAGTAACATTCCCTATATTGGAAATAGGTGGATTATTGATTATCGGATTATTGGATTATTGGAAGGAAGGAGAATGGATTATCCTCTCCAGAGCTCTAGTCGGGAGATACCCTTTGACTTTCGCTAAAAGTCTAAATTTAAAAGCAATATCAATGATCAAACCAAGGTTTTTAACAGATGAGCAGATGAGCAAAGATAATGATTTCAGTCTTGTCTTCATTTAGATTTAAGAAGTTACTGTTCATCCAGGATTTTACATCTTTTAGGCAATCAATCTACTCAGGATTATCTCTGGTGTCACGAACAAAAGTGTTATGAAAAAAATGAGGGATTGTAATTATTATTATGATTATTATGATTGTTGTTGTTAATGTTACATAATACATCCTTGAACTATAAATAAACAAAAGCAGAACCAGACTGATAACAAGCAGGACCATAAGGTCATTATAATGTTACTTTTGTATTTTGACTATCAACTTTATCTGTGTCCCTGGATCCCTACATGTCCTATCAGTGCAGCAGGATGTATTGATTGCAGGACATAGTTACTGCAGGACCAACAATAGACAGGACCCGTCCAAAAGGTCTTGCTGGGTCACAGAAAACCATACCAGACCTAAGTGGCTCGCTCTTGACCCTCAGTGTTTCCTGTCAGCACAGTGGGAAATGTTTTGTTCAGATCAGGCTGGCAGCCAGCTGCACACTCTCCAGGATTCAGATGTGTTTAACAACCATGTGATCTAACAGATTTCCTAATAGCCACAGCTTTCACCTGGACTAAAACATGTTTGGAAAAAAAATCTGTTGCAAATTCAAATTGCAATGAGAAATACCTTTGATAACCGATTGCTCTTGACTACAATGGATGTGGCTTTTTCACACACTTTCCTTCACCAATAATCCTTGTGGGAAGCTTTTAGACACACACCCATTTATGACATTTAAACCTGCAATTACTGGTTGTTTGGCAAGGAAAACAAGCTGTGAGTAGAACATGGACATATCATCACAATTTAACTCGATATATAGTGTGAAAGCTACTTATTTCCACATGATTTAGCTTTGTTTTTGTTTACACTTGGTAAACATAGTCTTAAATTCACCTGCTGTATTTGGCCCGTACTGACCCCTAGGAGAAATATTAGTCTCACTGCTCCTCTGTAATGAACAGCTAGTATCTGATTGTGTCTGCTGTTTGAACACATGTAGATTGTGGCATTTGAGCAGTGTGCTGCTGTGTGCTAAGAGAAAAAAGAATGGTAAAATTAAGTTTAAGGTTCTGCACAGGTTATATCTATCTGCAAGTAAGCTATCCAAACTCTACCCTGGTTTAGACCTGACTTGCATCAGGTGCAGGCGGTACCCAGCTAGCCTCAATCACATGGTTTGGTTGAGCCCTATGCTGATACCATTTGGGACAGGTATGTTTAATACATTTACATATATGTGTAATAATGTTATCGACTCCAACCCGCTGACTGCATTGTTTGGGGTCGTCCCGCAGGAGACATCAACAACAATGTATCAGGCTGAAGCTATAGCATTCTCCACCCTACTTGTTAGACCTCTGATACTCCTCAGCTGGAAGAAGGTTCCTTCTTCCTTCTCATAGGCATTGGATGGAGGTGGTGTCCCATCTTCAACTTGAGTTACTTAAATACTGTATACCACCCACAAATACTATGAAGTCTGGTAACCATTTCTGTCCTATTTTCATGGGCTGAATTCCCATCCCTCAGTATAGAGAAACACTTGTAATAATGAAGTGTGTTTTGTGGCGCTTGTATCAGGTACTGGCCATATACCACATTAAGAAAATGGGCGTGATCTTCCACAGCCCTTTTAAAGCCAACCAGTAAATGTGGCATCAAAGAGTTGATTCTGATATGATCGCCATACATGTTGCATGACTGTGGCCACATAGGCCTGGAAAATAATTAAATAAATAAGAAGGAAATAAGTCACTTCACCTTGGTAATGTAAACACATACAGAGGAGCTTCATTAATTCATCTTCTTTAGCATTAAGGACTCATGGACCATCCTAACTAAAAGATAGTAAGTAATGACCCCCCACAATTTGCTGCAGCAGAAATACTTTAAGCAAAGTATCACAAGTATAATTACAACGCTTTGTGGTCTGCATCCTTTGGTGCTCTTATTGTTTCTTTCTATTTTTTTCTATATAGAGCTTTAAAAGGTATTCTAAGGCAATTTACAAAAAGCAAACAAACCAACAAAGCAGATAAAATATATTGCACTATAGTATCAGAACAATGGAGGACAGCTCTAGAAAAAACTCACAATTCTTCAGTATGAGCATGACATGGTCTCCCACTACTGTATTTTAAATAATACACTTACTTTGGTCAAAGCAAAAACTTTACAAAATATTTCCTTCTGTGGATCCCTCATGTGACTGATGCAGACTTTCACCAGCATCACTAAGGTCACATGTTTTGGAGTTGCCCAAACATATTAAACTTTTGGAACAATATCTTTTAGACTTTGAGATAAAATCTCTCAGACCAGTTAACAAAGATCAATCCATCCATCATCTATCACTTTTCCTCCACATGAGGATTTGTGAGGGAACTGGAGCCAATCTAATCTGACAAAATGCGGGGTAGATCCTGGACAAATCAATCCTGAACCAGTCCAGCACAGGGCCGACATATAGAGATAACCAACCTTTCACTCTCATACACTCATTACATGCAATTTAGAGTGTCCAATTAACCTCTGCATATTTTTGGACATATGGGAGGAAACCAGTGAACCCAGAAAAAGCCTACAAACACATGGGGAGAGCATGCAAACTCCACACAGGAGTTTTGTTGTGTGGAAAACACACAGCAAAACTGTGAGGCAACAGTGCTAGTAGTCCATGTGTGTAGAGCCTTTTATGGCAAGTCTCAGAATTTCAAATTATTGATTCAACTCTAGTGAAAAGCAGCATTTAGCATAATTTGGTTTTATACAAAGGTTGTTAATGCTGTAATGTCTGTATGCAGGTATAACCCTAACTCGTAACATAGATAACTTGGAGGTTTATGAAACTCACCCCAGTATCTCTGCAGACTTGAAGTGGCTCCCGGTTAGAATTCCTACTGAAACAACCCAAATTCACATACCAAGTTTACAGTTTTAAACCCCCAAAATAGTTATTTGAATCATTGGTAACTTCTTTGTGATTACAACTTGCATATTTTGAAAAAAAAAAAGGAAATTACACATTTTCAGAAAATAATATTTTTTTCTTTGTTTACAAGACTTGTGCCAGGTCGATTTGTTGCTGGTTTTCTGCTGGTTGGTCAAAAATGATGATAGTTCATACCAAGCACTGCAACAACATTGAATGCAACACAACAGACAACAAAGTAAACTCAGCAGCTCTTTTTCCTGCTCCGTGTGTAATGCAACAAGATGTCAAGCTTTGTTTGAGAATAGACTGCAGGCGTTGAGGAAACAAGCATGGGAGTTATGTTTTTCCATCGCCCAATAAGCTGACTGTAGTGGGTGGAACCATTCTAGCTCCACCCTGACTGTCCCGTACCATTTTACTCTGGGATCCCATGGGAAGGGTGCGACAAAAAATACACACCATACCACTCGGTGGAAACATGACTTTTGAGTCCCTTCCAGGTCAAGGACTAGGGTACCTCTCAGCATGGTACCCAATCCCCATTGCTCATTGTTAACTGAACTCTCTATATTGACCACATTACATCCATTGTACTCCTATAGCTGGTCCCAAGCCCAGATAAATGGGAGGGTTGCATTAGGAAGGGCATCCAGTGCAAAAACATGTGTGCATGCATGTGTGAATGTTATATTCATATTCAATATGTACAGTCGTGTTCTGTGTCAGAGTGATAAATGTTGCCTGTGTTATTATTCTGTTTCTGTGTCTGATTGTGTCAGCCACTCGGAGGGAGGAGTGGAAATGGAATATGTGGCAGCTGCCTTCAACACACTGCAGCCAGTGAGGTGAAAGCAAGACTGTAATTACATCAGTGGGCCATCTTTTCACAGTTTTCAGCAAGGTGTGCAGATTTGAATTCCTGTCTAAAATTTAGGAGAATATGTACCATACAGGGTGCGCAAAGACCCAAAGCTGCAGATCAGTATTCTTCCTTTAATGATGTATGTTGTAGCAGTTATGCATGCTTAGGTCCTTTTTCTTTTTTTTAAATCAAGTGTGGCCTTATGAGCTATTGACACATTATGAGCATTTGAGAACCATTTATTCCATGAATAAAATTTACCTACATGACAAAGGAAAATTATCCAATAAAGCAGTAGTAGACCAGTAGCTCCTGTGTCCTAGCATGGATGAACACAGACAACACATCTGGCAAAGACACAATCAGAACAAATGTCTTTTAATTTGGCTCTTGCTTCCATTTTAAGCAACTTGCTCCACAGTTGTTGACACTATTACTGGAGAGGCATCACTCCTAGAAAACTACAACAAGCACATTTATTGACACGTTTTCCTCTGTTCCGTATACATGATTCGGACCATTGGTCTGACTGGTTGCCAGTCTATCCAATTGCATCCAATGTTGATTGAGGCTGATAAACTTTCATCTGTGCCCCCATCTTGGAAACTATAAATAACTCCATTAGTTCTCTTTCCCTACCTTACCATGTCTACGGAAGTATCTTTATGCACCTAAAAAAATTACTTAAGGGGAAAAAACAATAATATCCCACAATGTAAATATATGAAATCTTCAAACTGTATGTCCTGTACCAGCTCCCAAGAAAACACGAAGTATCCGTTAATTCAATTCTGCTTTCTCACACTTCACAAAGGAAACAGGACATTCCTTTAAATCCCTGTGAGCCCCACAATGTAAGGACCCTTAAGTGGCACAAGTGATGTCAGTCATATTACGTGCTGTTTTGCAACAACTTTAGGTGGAGTGGAGTCCACAGGGGAGATGAAGAAAGGAACTGCTCACAGCTGCACACACACACAGCATGACAAATACTAGGAAGCAGTTTGGAGGCAGTGTATTTAGCCACTGGGGTGCACAACTGTACTCCTCATGTTGGTCCCTGGCCTGGAGACATGGGGAGGTTTATGTCAGAAAGGGCATTAGGCGTAAAATCTATGCCATATAAAAATGTGGAGCAGTCAAAAGACACGAGAAAGTTCCAGACAGACAACTTTTTTGGCAGAAACAAGGAAGTAGATTTTTTTTGTGTTTTTGCCATTTTTTGTGGAAGACTTCCAGTTTGGCATTTCCAGTCACACGCTAGCTCACTTTATGTAGAAGGCTGTAAAAGATAACATGACTATGAGAAAAAAGTGGCTGAAAATAAGGGAAAGCAACAAAGGGAAAGAGGAAAGATTTAGTTGTATGTACAAGAAAGTATGTACAATATATATGAATGCATTTCTTTTTTTAATGTGGTGGTATTGATAAGCTTCTGTGCTTTTGTAATGTTGCATTGTAGAACAGTCCACAGCGAGCGACAGCACAAAATAATTTAAAAATATCCATTATGTGAACCCACTTCCTCATGTTGTCCTCCTACTCTAATATTACATGGATGTGAAACTGACCTGCCATTTCCCTATGTTATCAATAGTGTTCCTATGATATCAAAAGCAAGTTCGCCCCGCTCACAGATATGTTAAGGAAACAAATAGTAGAAGTGGTGCACAAAAACAGGACCCTTAGTTACTTCCGCATTGCACTTGAATCCTCTCTCCTGTTCCAGTTTTGATTTCTGTTGTTGCCTTGAAATCATGATTCTCTGTTGCTCCTTGAACAGTGTGTCCAGTTCCACACTTTAGCTCTAGCACTGTGGTAGCTAACCCAAAAGAAGGATGGCAAAGAGGGAGGGGATGGATCAGTTACTTGTTTGACATGTCTAACTGACATGTCAAACAACTACACCTACCACCTACAATGTAAAGGTACTGCTCTTAGATGAAATGCAAGCACATTGAAACACATGATTTGACATCCCTCAGAACTTAAAATTGCAAACAACTAAGTAATGCACCAAACTATACCATTTTGTTAAAACAGATTTATAAGGTGGTGACTGTGTTTGGCTCTGTCACTGTACGTCCATGTACAAGTAGTCTTGTCCTGTGTCGCTTAAACATATATATCAGAACATTTCATAGTCATTGATGGTCAACAGGTTGGTGTCCGCTTATTCATTTGGCTCCATTTGTTTTGAGAGTGGTCTGTTCCACAGAAGCTCCAGCAGACCTGAGAGGAGAAAAGAGCTGTGGTTCAGGAGAAGAAAGAGATTGTGGTAGACAAACAGTAAAGAAAATCGAGGCTGGGCTATTGCAAAAAGCAGAAGCCTCAGTCCAGGACCACACTGGATCTGTGAGCAGTGTGCCTGCATCACAGAATGTCTTGATTTTCATTTAGGCACACATATAATCAGATTACAAAGGCCACACTATCCGTGTCATGCACATCTTATTAGTTAAGCGAGTTAGCTTCAGTACTTTTTCTCTTTTCTTTTTCTAATTATTCACGACTTTGGTAGTGAAACATTTGCTGAGTACATGGACGCATTACAAAGCACATTACTTGTGATCATTTCCAGTGGCAGCAACACTCCCTTTGTGTGAGATGCAGTAGATCAGTAATATTTTGCAGTAATCAGCTAATCAGAACCCTTTAATTTTCCCATGGATGCGATTGAAAACTAAATGTCACCTTTGATTTTCAATCTCTTCTGTGGAACAGCCTCCCCTTCAGTGTGAAGTCAGCTGACTCTGCAGCTTTTGAACACCTTTTAAATAAAACTTCTTATTGTTTGTACTTAATGCCACTTGTATCACAACTTTTAAAATTATTTTTTTTTCAGTTTAGTGTTTTATCCAGATTTGATAGTTTATTGCAGTCATTTTAGTTGTAGATTGATATTTTATTTCTTGTTTTTTAATGAACGTATCTTCTGTATTTGCATTTTTTTGTACATTACTACTACTACTACTACTGAAGGGACATTGAGCAACAACTGTTATTGGTATTGATTACGAATTCCATAATTTATTATGACAATTGCTAATTTTGCCTCAGAATATCATGGGGTTAGCGACTCTCCTACCAAAAAAAGCACAGGTTGGATCTCAAAAACTTTCAGGCACACAGTCAAGCTTGGATTCTTTCCCACTACAGCACACAAATACACACGCACACACACACATCTGTTATTAGTAAAGCATTATAAATGGCTGTTTAGATTAACCCAGTGGCCTCAATACATTCCAACTTTTCTGGACAGACTCCCAGTCTCAGCTCCAGATGGTCAGCTCATCATTGATCTGTCTCACTCTCTCTCCCTCTCTATGACCCCGATGTTTCGTACTCCTCCAATGCATTTATTTATACTTTACCCCCCCCCCCCACCATACCACATGGAAGATCAGAAAGTTCCCACTTGCAAGACTGTGTTCAGTGTAATGACTTCATCTAGTCAAGCCACTCACTAAGTGAAACACTATGCATCAGTGGGCCCTTTTCCACCATAGGAACTTTTTTCATTTACTCGGGTAATTAAAAAACCCCGGCGCATTTTCACCAAAATTTCCCAGATAAATATTATTAATATTATAAATATTAACATAACAAAATAAGAGGAAGGAAGCTGGACCCTGACAGGAGGCTGTTCAAACAAAATAAAACACAACCAAAAAGGACTCAGACATATTCAGTTGGCAGACTACAGAAAAAATACAGGGGGAAACAGCATCCCCAGGAGGCCAGAAACTCACTGACTTTTTATACAAGCAAACAAATTTAAACCTGTGTGTTAACTGTTATCAGACCAAAGCCTCCAGGGTATGTAAACATTTGATCAGGGTCATTTGGGTAGTTTCTGTTGTCAAAATAATTTAAAAAGTGCAAACACAATTGTTTGATGATAACAGCTTCACCCAACCACTAACCACTAAGTGAAACCACCACTAAGTGAAAGTTTTTGTATTATCAGTCATATTCCCTGTAAAATGAACAAAAAGTTCTGCCAGAGTATGTAACATTAAGAGCACAACTGTACACTTTGTTACTGAGACTGACCATCATCAGCATAATATTCAACCATTGTATTACCATTCTCAGTCTTTCTGAAACAATAAAACAAGATAAATTCTTTAGTAGTGTTTTAGTGTCATTACACATTTAGTGGCATTACACTGCCCCCCCTTTCTGGGGACAGTCCCCAAATGTGTCCGTATTTTTCAAGGAATGTCCACCATGTTTCATTTACTAATGAAATGATGATTAATTAAAACAACCCCTGTCTCACGGGACTTTGTGTCATGAACAGCAGGTGTAAATTTAACAAGCATCTTTTAGCATCAAATTGCAATTGTAAATAACATTCAACAAAAGTACTTACAGAAATAGCAATGACTGCAATATAACAAGGAAACACCATGGAAAAAGAAAGGGTAAATAGATTAATTAATTAATTAATTAATTAATTAAAGGAAAAAGAAGAAAAACAAAAGGGAGTAAGACAATGGAGAGTCAGTATTATATGGCTAACTGTAATGTTCTCAAAATAAGATTTCATAATATGCTATGGTCTTTTCATCATTACCTTGGGTCAGTTCTCCATGCTTAAGCAGTTCCGTTTGCATTCTTTCCAGTTCTTTAAAATTATCCTTTGGCCTGACAGAAAAGTCAGAGCTCAATGTTCATTTTCAATCCTATTATGCAGGTTCTTCAGGGCAGGGTTGTTGTGTCCATCTGGAGCTCTGTCACACAAAACTATCAGACCTGACAGGGATCTTTTGTGTGTATACAGCAGCAGAGCAGAGATGGCAGAAGAAGTAAACATTTATCCAGTAAAGCTGCTTAACAGATGAGTATTCTGAGCAGTAGAATTCACTTCTGAAACTTTCAGTGGCCATCTCTTTGTTTCATTCAGGCATACTCCAATCTATTTGCAGTGGTCTCACTAGCCTTACTAGTGCAATATCTCAACTCTGTCTTGAGGTAAAACAAATTCTTTCCTTTGTGCAGCATGCAAATGTCACCGGGCGACATGGGCTCTATTGCTCTCAGCACCTATATCCTCTAAAATAGCTCAGGGGCCTTGGTGACAGAAACTACCTCTTAAAATTTATCTTTTCACTTTCCTACCTGCTCGCCTCAGCTAAGTGAATAAAAACAAGCTTTCTAAAATGGTGTCAACAGCAAACACCAAAAATCTCTCTACTTTTTACAGAAAAAAAGAGGTAACTATGGCAACTATACAAGGAACTCTGGAAGTAACCACCAAGTTTTTAATCCATGAGCAGATAAGGTAATCTAAAGCTGTGCCAGTTTAATTGCTTTATTATAATATTTTTCCTATTTCTCGTGCATTTTATTGTATTGTATTGTTTTTGACTCTTGTCTTATTTTAACTGTGTGTTGTTTTTATGGCTTCCTACAGTATATGTCTTCATTTATGATTTTATGTTGGTGAGCTGAAGGCAAATTTCCACCTCGGTGGACAATGAAGATCTAATCTATTCTATTGCATTCTATTCTGCTCAGTTAAGAAACACAGAGATTCACGTGGAACTGATAGGCTTCAGCATTGTGTGAACTTGTGTGACAATGGTTTGAATCCACAGACTGTTGTCTTTATGTAAAAGCGTCACAATGTATTGTGATTGTTTTTATTGTGACAAAAGCAAGATGTCTGCCAGAAACCAAGGCCAAACCTTGAGAGATTTGTTACAAATTATGAGAATCAATGCTTTTTGTACTGTCCAAGCCAGGTAATCCTTAATGCCTAGACCTAACCATGTTTGTAACAAAGAGGATATCATCGCCTTTACAAAAAAACTAACTTCTACAATAATCCAAATATATTCCAAACAAAATAACTACAAGAACACCACTAGAAAACAGAAGAAATAGTGCAATTGGCACTAATCAAATCACACCAAACAGCTGAGGAAATAAGCAAAATTAGATGGGCAAAACAACAGTGGAGTTCTAAACTATGCAACAGAAAATAATTAATAAAAATAAACCACACACCACAAACAAACAAATAATATTCAAGAGCTTCACAAATTATTACCAACCTAATCTACAGTTATTGACCCAAAGTTAAGTCAGCTGCCAGTGAAACCCCAAACCCTCTCCTGAAAAGGGCCCACGCATGCAGGTAGCCAACAACAGTGAAAAAAAAAATTATGCCAAGGTGCGGAGCAATGGCAGGAGCAGACACCAATGCAGCATACAAGCACAGTTAAAGCCAGACAAAGCAGTAGAGGGTGATCAAGTTTAGCGCAGCCCCTATGTCACACAAAAAACTAAATTAATAAAACTCAGGGAATGAGTGGCAAAGAGAGGAGGCAGCAGCCTGTACCGTCGAGCAGTGTTTGTCACACCTGGTGGAAGTGTAGCGCTGGGCGTCCTCCAAAGGCGTGTTCCACCATTCCACCTGCATCACCTTTCATTCAAGTTTATTAAATTGCATACTCAAACTAGTCCTTCTTTTAGGTCTGTTATGTCTCATGTGGAATTGTGGCAGCAGACAGGAGTTATATTGATAAAAAAAGAGGATTATTTGTTTCAAAAAGAAAAGAAAAGAAAAGAAAAGAAAAGAAAAGAAAAGAAAAGAAAAGAAAAGAAAAGAAAAGAAATTTTACTACATTCAGCTAACTGTGCCCAGTCCTAGTTCTTTGACAAAAGGTTATAAGAGTAATAGGAGCAATCAGAATAGTGTTGGAAATAGCTTACAGTTATTTGCACTCATATGTCTTTGGCCTCATGTGGAGGATAATGTGGTAGACAATGAATAAATGAAACATAACAGATGTCTTTAAAACACACTGATGGATGGAGCATTTGGTCTCAAACTTGGTGATTTCACTCTTAATGAATTTGCAACATGTCACAAACCTACTGCTTTATAAAGACTTATAAAATATGAGCTGTATCTCATTTAAGGAAGATCATACACTAGAAGTCATTCAAGGGAAAAACTCTTACATTATCAAAGAAATTGAATGGATGGACACTAAATTGCCCGTAGGTGTGAATGTGAGAGTGAATGATTGTTTGTCTCTATGTGGCCCTGTGATGGGCTGGCGACCTGTCCTGGGTGTACCCTGCCTCTCTCATGTCAGCTGGAGTTAGGCACCAGTGCCTGAGGATAAAGCGGTAGAAAATGAGTGAGAGTGAACTGGTATGGATCAAATGAAGCAGGGGAGTAAATACTTACTAAAAAGCTACAGATGCTAACAATAAGGGCGGGGCTAGATCTCAGGCCACAGGAAGTAAATTGTCTGAAAAGAGAAACTAAAGTAAATATCCAAATAAAACAGGGACTCTGTGAATTCATGAATAGAAGAAACAAAAACATTACTTTTGTCATGATCTGTCTCCTGGCTGGGGGATAGTTGAATTAGTTCCTGTTTTATTTTTGTATTTCCTGTTTGTATGTGGTTTTTAACGTATGCTTTATTGAAGGCTGGTGGCACGGCTGCACCCAATCTCCTCATCAGGTCTCCTCTATTTAAGCCTGGATTTCCTGCGGCCTCCTTGTCAGCGCGTCATGTTTGCCACGCCCGGTAACACACGGTTTTCTAGCCTCTGTGGTTTTGCTAAGTCTCTTGATCTTTTGTTAGTTTGGTTCCTTGGTTACTTTTTTAACTCCTCGTCTCCCCTTTTTCTAGACTCTGGTCACTCCCTGAGCTCAGCCCTGCCAGCTGGCTTGCCTCAGCGTTTTTCGTTTGGATTACTGGACTGGTCGCTTTTAGTTTGTTTTTTGTAAATAAATCCTTTTGTTTGTACTCTCTCGTCCCTGCCTTTTGGGTCCACCTTTAGTTCCCCTTTTTGACGATTTACTAGAATCGTACCAACTTTGACAGCTGACATGGGGACACATAGGGGGACACTTGACATAATTAAGAAGGTGAAATGGAAGATGTGTCAGAATCTTCATAGTTTTCATGAGGACTACTGGTCCTGACAAGTTTAGTGTTCATGCCAGAAAAAGTTCTAAAGTATACAAGTATATATATATATATATATATATATATATATATATATATGTACAGTAGTTACACACACACACACACACACACACACACAGTTGTCTCTACAGCAAAAAAAGCTGGTAAAGATTAAAGTGGTGTAACAAAGTGATGTGAACTGAAGTTGAACTCCTTGGATAAGTCCTTATACAGAGTAAACTGCAGTGTCTGCTCTTTGTCCACACAACTTTTGTCACATTAGCCTCACGAACCACAACATAACTATTTACATTTCAGTTCCTTTCCAGCTCCAGATCCTTTTTTGGGAAAATCCTAGAAGGAGCAACACTATAAGTTGAGTTTTATTCCCACTGCAGAGTGAGTCAGATACTGTTAGACACATGAAAGAAAAAAAATGTTCTGAGAAGCTACTATCTATGTTTTATTTTTTTTTTATGTAAAAGGAGAAATATAAAGACACCATGTCAGCATCGGTTGATGACCCAGTATTGTAACATAATGAAAAATTTTATAGAGCAATAGTGGAAATTACATTATAATGGATTAACAACAAGTTATCTTATATGTGCTTCAGGAAATATCTATAATTTTGCAATGATATATCTAAGGAGATAATTAATCTTTTCCAACCTCACTGGAAGCTGAGAAACCTGAGAAATTCAGATGGTTAGCCCTCTTGCCTTTGCAGCAAGAAGTCCCGGGTTCACGACCCGGTCAGAACAAGGGGCCTTCTGCAAGGAGTTTGCGTGTTCTCCCCGTGTGTGTATGTTCTCACAGGGTACTCCGGCTACCTCCTACAGTCCAAAAACATGCAGATTTGGGGATTAGGCTGATTGGACACTCTAAATTGCCCGTAGGTGTGAATGTGAGCGTGAATGGTTGTTTGTCTCTATGTGGCCCTGTGATCGACTGGCGATCTGTCCAGGGTGTACCCCACCTCTCGCCCTATGTCAGCTGGAATTAGGCACTAGCGCCCCTGTGACCCTCAGTGGATAAAGTTGTAGAAAATGAGTGAGAGTGAGTGAAATTCAGACATTGTGTAAAACATGAATAAAACAGAATACAAACATTTGCAACTGCAAATCCTTTTCAACCTATTTTCAACTGAATACACTACAAAGACAACTTTCTTTTGCAAATATTCACTAATTTTGATGCCTGCAATACATTATTATTTATTATAATTCCAAGGAATTTAGGGATTCCATCACCTACAGTCCATAGTATCATAAAAAGATTCAAAAAATCCAGAGAAATCTCTGCATGTAGGCAGCAAGGATGAAAACTAACATTGACTGCCCATGACTTTTGATCCCTCAGGCAGCACTGCATTAAAAATCAACATCATTCTGTAAAGGATATTATCACATGGGCTCAGGAACACTTCAGCAAAACTTTGTCAGTTAACACAATTTGTTGCCACATCTACAAGTGCAAGTTAAAACTCTACCATGCAAAGTGAAAGTCATATATCAACAACACCCAGAAACACCGTTGGCTTCTCTGGACCTGAGCTCATCTGAGAGGGAGTGATGAAAAGTGGAAACATGTGCTGGGGTCTGTGGTCTTTCAAATAGTTTTTGGAAATCATGGACATCATGTCCTCTGGGCTAAAGAGGAAAAGAACCCTCAAAATTTTTATCAGCTCAAAGTTGAAAAGTCAGCATCACTGATGTCTTCAGCAAGACAATGCCAAGACATTCTGCAACTGTTACAACAGCATGGCTTTGTAGTTAACAGAGTGCCGGTACTAGACTGTCCTGTCTGCTGTCCAGACCTCCCATTGAAAATTTGTGGAGCATTATTAAATACAACATAAGACAATGAGACCCCGGACTGAAAATCGTACATCAAGTAAGAATGGGAAAGAATTGCACCTACAAAACTTTGACAATTAGTGTCTTCAGTTCCCAAACACATTGGTAAACCTGACCCTGTCCAAACTTGTTGCAGGTATCAAAAAAAGAGTGAATATTTGCCAAAAAACAATAATGTTCATCAGTTTGAACATTAGCTAGCTTATTTATTTCATTAATTAATTATAGATGAAGAAATTGATGATGACTGGCTATACGTTACATTGTTGTTAGCTACCCCCGTGTCGTGTCATTTAAAATTATTACAGGTGCTGCAAACTGTGTTTTTCTGTTAGGTGTTATCTTTTATCAACTCACTAAGGTAGAAAAGGTTCACCCGTTGCTCATAAGTGACCAAAAATTGTTAATGGTGAGGAGGGGCTGTTTAAAATACTTCTGTATTTGCAGAATGGAAATGCAAATTATGCACACATTGAAACTGTAAACAGCTGTAATGGTAGGTTTATATGTGAAAATGTGACCATTTACTATTAGCCCTGAATTTTTGTGTTTTTTGTGTTTTTGTGAATGTTTTAGTAAGTTTTTACAGAAATGTAATATTGCAACTTTGGTGTTAGTCAAGATGGTAGCAGAATTGTTGTATTTGCACTGACACTGTCAGAACAATTATACAGAACAACTAAGGGTTTTTGGAGTGTGGATTGCTTATAAAGCACTATACCAGTAAACACCATGAATAATATCACACAACAGTCATATTTTTATGAATGATAATTTATTAGGCTAATAAAAAACTGAATGAAAACTCCAGGGCAAACCCAGGACACAATGGAGGAACCTGGATAAGTGGGAGACGACAATGACGACAACAAGAACATGATCAAAAACCAGTGTTCATGTACAGTGGAAGTCCAAAAAGCAGTTCCTTTACTCTGAAAAGCAGAGACAGACACTGTACTTCATGAAGAGCATATTTGATTAGCCTTTATTTAAGTTTTTGCAGCGTCCTCTCTTAGTCTTCACTGGGAAATGTGCAATCATGTCCTTGCACATTCACTGGTGGTACATAGGATCTCTTCTGAGCAGTTACAGGTGTCTGTTGTCATGTCTGGTCTGGGTTGCTCCTTTGTTTCTGGGTTTTTAACATCCTGTTTTATTGTTGTAATTGCATTACTTCCTGTAGAGTCTGCTCTTATGTTCATAGGAGGCTGGTTGACAGGTGAGGCAGGGTCTTCACCAGCACAGCTGCCTCCAATTCCCTAATGTGCTGGCTATACTTATACCCAATTTTCCTGTTCCTCCTCATCAGTGTGTCTCTCCAGTTTCGTTGTACTTCCTGGTTCCTGAGCTCTGTCTCATCAGCTGGCCAGCTTCAGCATTTTCAGTTTCGTTTTTGACTGGTGCTTTTTGTTAGTTTTTGTAATTAAATCTGATTTTCCCTTTTGCCACTTCGTTTCCGTTTTTGGTCCTTTTTCCCCTTTTAATGGTTTTTCTACAACCGCGATAGTCTGTGGTGTTAATGTCGAAGATGTCAAAGGGCTCTGTGATGTCATCAATGATATTGAGCTCCCATTGTCTGAAGATGGTCGTCTTCTTTTTGGTGTAGTGACAGCTGTGTTTGTCTGAATCAGATGAGCAAAAGATCAATTACAGTGAAAAGCAGCGATACTGGTCCCGGGGCATAGTCTGATAATGAGTTAGTTGACTTGGTTTGGTTGTCTCGACATCCTCCTCATCATCAGCTACAAAATCTGTGGGTGTCTGATTCTGTTTGTCCACTGGACCTGTCCCTATACTTATGCAATAACTATCTGACACAACCAGTGTCAGTGCTCTATTTGAGCAAACAAAGGCCAGAGAAACATATGTATTCAATTTGATAAACCATAGTTTCAAATACTGCTCATGAAAGGGCTTGAAATACCACAACATTAAATCATTTATTAATTCAGAATTACTCAAATTTATCTAAACAGATAAAACACATTTAGAAATTATGAATCATCAGATAATTACATCTTTTCACAAAAAGTGAAACATTTTCCTAATTTTTCCACTTTTGAGCAGTTTAATGTCCCCATGTAATGTGCAAGGTACACATGCTATTTTGTAAAATTACAACAAAGACATAACAAGCTGAAAATCTAACTTGATCCATGCATTCCACAATAATTTATTATTTACCTGTTCTAGACATTCTATTAATCACAAAAATATATATATATTTCAGGGATTTTACTTACTTCAGTGTTGATGTATCCAGTCCAGTGAAACAAGGAGATGTGCATCCAGGAAAGTTCGCAAGTTGTAGGAGTTCATGACCTAATGGCCAGACCTATTTCCACATTTACCATAAATTGGCATTGCAATAGGACCTACTGACTATGTAAATGTGGCCGTTAATTTGAATAACACCAACTTGATGATGTACAACTTGATGAAGTTCTCTTGAACAAAGAGAACTTTATTTGTGCAAGTCAGTATCAGTTCATGCTCAGCTGTAGCATGAGAAAGGTTCGCCAAAATGAGCACTCTGCTGTATTGCTCTCAGAACCCACTTTTACCCACATTGTCTGACCTCTGGAGTGTCTTTGTCCATAGGTTTTTTCTAACCTAAACATCTAATACATTTAACAATCCTGACAGCAGCGCCATCCTGTCTGGGTTTCTGCCATTCTTCCCTAAACATCGACTATCTGGACTGCATCCGGCAGTGTCCAGCACCCTCCACAACTTTCTTAGAGGGCATCAGTTCAGCTGACCTTTGCTCTTTGTCTCCTAACCAATAACTGTTGAAAATATAAATGATGGGCAAGACCCTAACGTGAACTTGAGTGGAATTCTATAAGCCAAGAGTGGATATGGTGGCTGTTTTACTTTTTCAATCTGTTAGAGAGACTAATCACTCACAGGCTAATATATACACTTCTGTATATAACAATACTAGTATAATTTTTAGAACAATCCTGTTATGATTGGCATAAGGACATGTATGGACCCAAAAGAGAGGCGGAAGACAGATCTTTTGGCAGACAAAAAAGGTAATATTTATTAACAAAAACAACAAAGGCTGAGGATACTTCACCAAATGGGGTTTGGTGAAGTATCCTCTGGCAGAGGGGGAGGTCTCCCAAACAGGCTGAAAGGTAAAAAACGCAGGATTAGAAAAAGGAGAACAAAAGGCATAGTGTTGTAAAGTGTAGTCTAAGCTAAGCTGCTGCAGGTAAATACCACATAGACTGCGTTACGCACTGACATGTGCTGCAGGAAACTCCAGGCATATAAAGGCTGGGACCAGATCAGGGAAATGAGCAGCAGGTGCGAGGGGCAAGACTCTGCCTGGCTGCACGGTCAAGTCTCCTGAAAAAAACAAAACAGAGGAGAGGTTGCACAGGAAATAAACAAGTTAACAAAATAAAGGATAGGAAGCCGTGCGAAACCAGACCCTGACAAATCCAATGTCATGAGGTTTATTCCTCACGGCGATAGTTCGCTAACAGGTGATACATGTCACCACATATCACTTCAGGAAAAAGACTTGGAAGAGTCTGTTTTTTAAAACAGTTGCTTTGTTGTAAAGTTTGCCTGGTATCCAGTTCCATGACAATCTTCTGGATTACTTCAAAGTTGTCGCAGAGGTCAGTAGGATAGCTAAGGTTCAGGGCATAAATCAGTCCAAACTGCATAGCAACAGCCAGTGCCACATTATCCAGGTCTTGCAAAACCTTGATGCCTTCAAGGACAATTCCAGTGTCCTCTGGTTCACCACTTGATGAATGTTCTTTGACCTGTTCTACAGGAAGGGTAACCTTAATTGACTTCTGTTGTGATCAGGCACTATATAGAAAATAAAATGAAATAAAACTAACTTACTTTCTAAACTTTCTAAAGTCATGTTATGAAGTTCTTCTTACTTTATCAGAAAATCAAGAAACACTGTTGGTTTTATAATAATACAATGGAATAAGGGAAGATTGAAAGACGAAGGGGGAAAATAAGCACTGGTCCAGGCACATACCACATATTCCTGGAAAAGGTTTTCTGGATCTTCACTCCTGTAGATACAGACTCCTCTTTTTCTCATCTTTTTCTTATAATACAGCCTTTGTTCTTTTAAAGTCCACCACTGGTGTGAACTGTCATATGGGCACACATTTCTGAGAACACACCACCAGGGTTCATTCTATAGAACTAGCCATGCTGTGAGCTCCAAAATATATTTGGAAACAAACAAGAAAACTAACAAACAGACAGGAAAACTAACAAAGAAATGCATAAAGAGAAATACATGAAGTTAAATAACTGAAGAAAAAAAGTGAAATATACAGTAAATGCACTTATGGTATCCCTAGCCTTCCATAAAATGCCCATCTTGAAAAAATGTGGCAAATATTACCTTCTTATTTTGCCATAACACCTACTACTATTGTACTACTATTCTTTATATTTTCCAAAAACATTGAAAAAAATGTTAGGTTTTTTTTGGTAATTCATGAATGTGGGATACCTATATCACTTACATCAGCCATTTGTGCAACAACTGGTTGTGCAACCAAGCTTCAACAGGTTACCAGAGTGGAAATCCAGTTTAGACAGGAACATAGATTAAAGTGGGACAGTGGTGATATTCTTGAATTCATCATTAATCGGAAAATATATACAAAGCAGAGGTGTCAAGTAACAAAGTACAAATACTTTGTTACCTTACTAAAGTAGAAAATTTGAGTATCTATACTTTACTGAAGTAATTATTTTTCAGTCGACTTTTTACTAAATTTCACGCAATTATCTGTACTTTTTACTCCTTGCATTTTAAAAATAGCCTTGTTACTCCTATTTCATTTCGGCTTATTTTCTTTCGGGCTTGTTATCATTCAAGAAGGAGAAACAAATCTCTTTTAAATCCTGGCTAGCATAGTGGATAGTGAAGAATATTTAGTAAGGATCCTTAGGTGTTTTTTGGAGCGGCCTGAGCGTTTGTCCTTAATTACATTTTTTCCCCCTTAAATTACTTTTACTTTTATACTTTAAGTAGTTTTGAAACCAGTACTTTTACACTTATATTTGAGTTAAAAGCTTGAGTTAATTCTTCGAGTTGATACTACAGAAGTCTTTTTAAACCCTAGTATCTATACTTCTACCTGAGTAATGAATGTGAATACTTTTGACCCCTCTGTGTATTTCACACATGTATAGAACACACCTATGTGTTCTAAAAATTGACAGTGATGCTAATTGATTGATTGATTGATTGATACTTTATTAATCCCAAGCTGGGAAATTGAAATATCACATCCATATACCACATAACATAACATCAATTAGTCCACAATTATTACAAGTTGAATGTAATAATGGCACACGTCAGAATTATACATACAGCACATAAACATTTGATTGTGTATGTACCCTAAAATTTTGAACAGTCCGTCATCCAAATAGAGGCATAATGGATATGTGTCATCGCAGTGTAGGCCGCGCCGCCGGGCCTGCTTGGAACAGTAGGGAGGGAGGGAGGGAGGGAGGGAGGAGTATGGTAAGGGGTGGGAGGGAGCGTGCGGGTGTGTGCGGCTGTGTATGTAGCAATCAAGAGGGCAGTTTGGATGTATACACTCCACAGTCAGGGATGGGCAGTATTTCTGATACATAAATTTAAAAATGTATTTCAAACACAAAATATTAATTTCTTATTTGCAGAATTTTTTGGTATCGAAATACTTTAATGTTATGCATTTTGTATTTTCAAAATACTTTAAAATGTTGAATTTGATCAGAACGCAAAACATGAGGTGCAGCTACATATTGTATTGTATATATATTGTGCTTGGTGCCTACTTTATTTTGCCTGGAGTTGTTGAGATCAGACAACCTTGACAAGTTTATTTTCAGTTGTAATGTTAAATGTTCTTTGTAGAAATTGTGCTTTTCATTAGCACGTTTTGAAGTTGTTATTGCTATGCTATGCCACAGTCAGGTGATAAGGTGCCTGCTAGTATGAGCCATAATCTGAAACAAGTATTTTTTTTGCTTGTCTTTTTCAGAATTGGCAAAGACACTCTGACTGACACCATTAGACACTTTGATGAGAATGGGGCCAAACCACGCTTGAGGAAGAAGGGCCCACGGCCACACAGGTTCATCAGCCATGAACAGATTGACAGAGCTGTGGACTATAAAGAACTACACTGAAGACAATGTCATCATGCTGCCGGCTGACATCCTGGGCATAGGGATTGGCATGTGAAGATACTGCCTACAGAAGAGTCACATTCTTCTAATGATCAGTAATATAATGTGATGTGGTAAATTGTTATTATAATCACTCTGCCTGTTTTACATTTACTGTCCACCTGATGACAGAGTAGAGCAAATTAATCTCCATGAAATTTTGGCCCTTGAATAAATCAAGTGGATGGAAAGCCTCAATGCTTCATGAAGCTTCACCTCACTAGTAGAACTTCAATTGTGTTTATATATATACTGTGTATATATATATATATATATATATATATATATATATATATATATGTGTGTGTGTGTGTGTGTGTGTGTGTCATCGAGCACTATATACTGTATAATAGATATGCAGTGTATCATGCTCTTTATCTGTGATCACTGGACTTCTCAGGTTTTACTGTTGAATTTTAATGGGCTGTGGATTTTCTGTTCAGCTATTTTACATGACTCCCTGTTTTATTTTTGCATTTCTTACTCTCTGTCTTTGTTTCCTGCCCTGTGTCTAATTCTCTTTGCTTCGTTAGTTTTCCCCTCACCTCTTTTTTTTAGGGTCTTTGTTTCTCCACTGTCTACATTATTGCTTTTTATAACATGCAACTTGACTTGAAAAAACTTGAAAGAAAGAGTTCCTAAGTCTAGTTGTGCTGCCATACGGAATCCTGTAGCACCGACCAGAGGGGACAAGGTGAAACAGCATGTGACTGGTGTGGGATGGGTCTGTACAGATGTTTCCTGCCCACTTTCTCACTCTGGAGGTGTACAAGTCTTGGATGGAGGGGCAGGTTCACACCCATGATCTTCTCTGCAGATCTGATTGTCCGATTCAGTCTGTTTCTGTCCTGTTTAATGGCTGATACAAAACAGTGATGGATGATCAGAGAGCAGACTAAACAGCTGCTGTGTAAATGATCAGCAGCTCTTGTAGCAGATTGAGCTTCCACAACTGACACAAGTAGTAGATCTTCTGCTGGGCCTTTTTGGTGACCGCTTCAGGTCCTGGGAGATTGTGGATCCCAGAAACCTGTATGCCTCCCACAGACACAGGCTTGTCCGGGATGGTAATGGGGGGGGGGCAGTGTAGGCTTGTTCTGAGTGCACCAGACAACCAGCTCTTCACCTCCCTTCTGTAAGCAGGCTCATCCTCTCTGATGAGACTAATGACAGTGGTATCATAGCTAACTTAGAGGAGTTTCACCAAAGAGTCTTTTGGAAAAACAGTGATCCACTGACAGGTTGAAGCTATAATCCCAGTTGAGCTAGCTCATTGCTTAACATTGCTCATGCCCAAACAGTATTTTACATTACATACACAGTTGACCTGAATAATGCCATTCTGATGTTTCCCTACAAATAAACCTCACATAGTGTCACAAAGTTTCTCCAGTAGAAAAACTGTGGATGGAAATGCTCACGAGCTTGCTCCATTTCTTACCTTTTTTTGTTGGATCACTTATACCTGAAGATGAGCCTGTCTGGCTTGTTCTCATCGATCTGAAGGACATGACAGATCTTATTGTTGCCCCACTGCATAGTGACGAGACTCTGGCTTTCTTAAAAAGTAAAATCATAGAGGAGAGGCAAAGATACAAAGAATTGTTCCCTGACATCAAGCTGATACCAAAGCATTATTTGGAGCACTACCACTACAGATGATAACGTTGTTCAGCCCAGTTGTCTGGTAGTGGACAATGCGCTTTGAGGCTAAGCATAGCTTTTTTAAGCAGGTTATGAGACACACAAGCTGCTTTAAGACTTATTAAATGAAGAGATGGCACAATTTATCAGGCAAACACACCCTGACACACTTGAGTTTCACCTTGCACAGTGGGTGACATCCAAAGGCATAACCTGTAAAAGAGGAATAATACTGGCACACAGAGCAACACATGAATTGTCTGAATTCAGTGAAATTGACCAGATCTGCATTTTAAATGACAGTGTGTTCTAAATTGTCCGAGAGCTCTGTGGTTGGTATAGAGAGCACTATAGAGCCTTTGAACTCAGCACCCACAGAAATTTACTCATGTGGCACTTGGTGAACTCCTTGATAGTTATCCACAATTGACTACAAGATTGAATCGGCCCACAGGGTGACTTTGAAAATTTAAAACTTATTGTGATAAAAATGTTTGTGAATATGTGTTTGTGTGTGATGGCTTGGATATGGGAAAGCCTGCAGTATAGTTAAAATTTGTCTTTAAAATTAATAAAATATTAAAGTCAACTCTCCCATAGGTGCCCTACCCTGTGCTCTGCTTGTGTTCATTTTCTCGTTTTCTTTGCTACTCTCTTTTATAGAGTGTGTAATGAGATCTTGCGGTACGAGATGTGCCGATATTTCTCTACAAGGTGAAGGCTCTGTCATTACCTAATCCCTACAAGAAACCTGATTTGCATTGCACATGTGGGATTTTAAAAGACATAAAATGTTTTCTGTGATTTTAAATAAAATTTGTTTAGTTGAAATAAATTCACGTTTTCATGTTCTTCCATTAAGTAGTATTTCTTAAAAAAATAGAATATATGTTTTTATGTTATGTCTTGTTGTAGAAGTTATATAGTTTTTTAGTATTTGTATGAAATGGAATACCTGTTTTTATTTTACATTTTGTTTCAGTTATTTTTTAGAAAATAAAATACACATTAATAGTTTTTAACATAAAATAGACAAACATGTTATCTTTTTCAGTGGTCATCAGCACTTCATTCTTGTGAACCCAATATCGTTCACGTCTCGTATGTGTATCATCTTGTCCCATGAGCTGAGTGTATCATTACACCCCTACTATTTTATCAAATTATCACCTATACATTTGCATACCTGCTGCACTTAGTATTAATAAGGCAGGATTTTACCACTGAATTTGAAACCTAAAATTTATACATGTGACGTCTTTGTCTTAGAAGATGGGAACTTCTATGATCCTTAAGGTCATCCTGACTGATGGGACCTCTCAGAGGCTGACTCTATCCCATGGACTTCCTGCATCTGTTGATGACCTCATGGCAGAAGTAAAGAAACAGTGTGGACTCAAGGGCAATTTTAGACTCCAGTTTAAGGATTTCCTTGTTTGGAGATGAGTTCCTTAACCTTACCTCAACTTTAGAAGTAGAAGACAAAGGAACTCTTAAAATCATTGATATGTCAAGACCCATCAATATGCAGCATGATGAGATGCGTACTACTCTCAATATGCTCCCAAGCCCTCAAGCCCTCTCTCCCACCTCTGTGAGTGACTGTGGATACAGATGTACTGTCCTCATGCGAGTCTTCAAGCTCACGCTCCTCTTGGCCTGCTGTTTTTCATGTGCCCAAATATCCAATACCATGCTGAAATAAAACTTAAAATTTGCAGTGTACATTTTCCAGATCCCAAGTTGAAGTGGGCCATCCTTAATGGTTTAGTGGAGGAGATAAGGAGAAGGAACGTAACAGGTAGCCCAGAGTCTCATCAAGACACATCCATGCTTAACTGAGTAGGGTCCAGCAGTGGATGTGGCGGATGGAAGACCAGTTTAAAATATAAACTACCGCACGCATCTGAAAAAACTGGGCTACCCAGAAGTGACAAATTGAACTCATTAAAAAACAAACATTAAGGAAAACGCTATGCAGCCTTTGGTGTCAAAAAGACAAAGAGAGCAGAGGTGAACTTTTGCCCGACATACCCATCAGCAGAAACTGAGTCTGGACACCATGCAGAAAGCTCTACTCTTGTAAAGAAGAAGAACAACACAGAGGCTGTAAAACTCAAGGTGGAAAAGACTTTTGCACTTAGAAGGCACAAGGTTGTTTGTGAGGGGCCAATGGTGGAGGCTTTCATAACAAGGTGGCCTCCTCTGTTTGAAGTCAGTGAAGTAAGGCTTATTTGTGCTGGATTTTTCATCTTGGGTACACTGGCTTACTGCTAATAAAGGGTATAAATCACAAATTTCATCATGATAAAATATAACATTATTTGGGCAACAATACTTGCTAGTATCACAAATTCTGCAATAATACGGTTTAAACTAAATTCATTTCCTGGGTCTGCAATTGTATCCTAAAATATCATGTCAGTTTAACACAACCAGTTTGTCATATTCACGTCTGGCTTGAGATCCCTCTCCTTCCTTTATTTCCTGTTTTATTTTGGGGAAGTGTTCTGTTCTTTTCATTTCAGAGGTCTGGCTGGCAGGTGAGGCAGGAGGACTAACCACCTCAGCTGTTTCGGATCTGCTCATCAACTCCTCCCTACTTAAAACGTGACTTCCTGCTTCTTGGCGTGAGCACGTCTCTCTCAGTACATGGGTAACCTGCGTCGAATCTGCTACTGCTCTCAGTCCCTAGAACCGTTTGCTGTAATTCTTTCCTTTTTGTGTTTTTCTAACCGCACTTTTTTTTCTCCTTTTTTTTCCCTAGTTCTGGATTATTCACTCCCTGAGTCCTGCCTTGCCAGCCAGCCAGCCTCAGTGCCTTTTGTTCTTCCCCGTACCTGTGCCTGGCCCACCTTTTTCGTATTTTTGAAATAAAACTCCCTTCAAACTGAACTCTTTTTCTCCGCGCACTGGTCCTTACCTGAACTCACATCCCCTTAGTGCCAAATCATCACAGTACATGCTCACCAGAAATGGACCCTGCGGAGACGAACGCTCTTAAACAGGCGGTCGCTTCACAAGCTGCGGCCGTCTCACAGCATGACCGGGTCCTGGGAGACATCATGGATGCCATTCAGTCTCTGAGTGCCAGCATGAACCACCTCTCACACCATCTGAGTGGATCATCCACGTCCTCCGCTGCTCCTTGGACTCCATCTGCTGACCGGAGTCGACCGCCCCCTCGCTCTGATGATTCTACACCAATCCGTGAACTATTCCCACCCGAGAGTGTTACTGGGGAGAAGTCGGCGCCTTGCAGGCTTGTCTGTCAGGGTCCAGTTTCCCCTGCTTCCTGTCCCTTATTTTGATAGTCTTTCCTGTGCAACTTCTGTCCTTGTTTTGTGATTTCAGGAGACTTGACCAGGCTGCTGGGCGTAGCTCCTCCTCACACACCTGCTGCGCATTTCCCTGATTTCCACCCTGGTCTTTATCTACTGGTTTCTCCTTGCAGCAGATGTCAGCGCATCACACATGTAACCCGGTACTCACACGTTGTACTCACATTGTCTCCTCCTTCGACTCTACTCTTTCAGATTCAACTCTGCCGGAGAGGTCCCAGGATCTCGCCTCACCCACTCCTCGTCCCGAACCTATGCAGCTGGGCACCACATGCCTGGATCCTGGAGAGCAGCAGAGGAGACTAAGACTTGGATTTTGTCTGTACTGTGGACAGACCGAACACTTATGACATGAGTGCTCCATCCGGCCTCGCAGGGGCAGCTCACCTGGGAGAAGAGCATCCTGGTGAGTAAGACTGACTCTCAGCCCCGCTCTTCTCATAGGATCACCTTAGCCGCTTTACTTACTCACAAGGGCACCACCCACACTTTCCAGGTTTTAGTTGACACAGGTTCTGACGATAACTTCATCGACCTAGACTTTGCCCGACTACTGAACTTATCCCTGACTACAGTCAATCCCCCAGACCCGTTTGTGCCATTGATGGTAGCTCCCTAGTTTCCATAACCCGACAGACCAACCCAGTAGAATTGATCATTTCCGGTAACCATCGTGAGTTAATTTCGTTAGTTAGTTATCTCCTCACCATCATCTCCCGTGGTGTTAGGACTTCCCTGGCTGAAAACTGCACAACCTTCACTTCACTCCGTCGTTAATTGGAGCACACTTTGGAGTTTGTCACACTCATTGTTTACGTTCAGCTTCACCTGTTTCTCACCTGTCACCTCCAGTACTTGAACCCCCCGATTTATCACTGGTTGCCCCTGAATATCATGACCTGGGTGAGGTGTTCAGTAAATCTAAGGCACTTTCCTTGCCACCTCACCGCCCATACAACTGCGCCATAGACTTACTCCCTGGTTCCTCTTTGCCCCCCAGTAGACTTTATAACATCTCCTGCCCCGAGAGGGAGGCTATGGAAAAGTATATCTCCAAGTCATTAGCTGCCGGGTTAATCAGACCATCCTCCTCACCTCTCGGGGCCGGCTTCTTTTTTGTGGCCAAGAAAGATAAGTCACTTCGACCGTGCATAGACTACCGAGGACTGAACGACATCACGGTAAAGAATCGCGTCCCCTCTGCTGCTCATTGACCCCTAGACGATATCTGTTAGAGAACAGACTTTTTGTGAAAGCAGAGAAATGTGAATTTAATGTGTCTTCTGTTGTGTTTTTGGGCTATATCCTGGCGGAGGGGCAGCTCAGGCCAGAACGTAAGAAGATTGAGGCTGTAGCTAATTGGCCAACACCATCCACTCGTAAGCAGTTGCAGCAGTTCCTGGGCTTCGCCAATTTCTACCGCAGGTTTATCTGGGGATATAGCAGAGTTGCCTCCCCTCTTACCAGACTAACCTCTACCTCTGTGCCGTTCAGGTGGTCTCCGGTGCGGGAGTGATGAAAGCAAGACAGTGTGTATCAATTAAAAGATTCCCTTCCTCTGTGTCCTTGAAACAGTATGTGTGCTGAAACAGAATGCGTGTGCAGTACAATGTTTCACAGTTATTTTAACATTTGTGAACCTGTTCCTTCTGCAGAATAAATAACAACTGGTGGTGTAAGGTTTTAACACTGGGCATGTATGGAATAAACGGTAAACGGAAGCCAGGTTGCAAACGACAAGGTGTGAGGGATTTATTTACAAAAAAGTGCAACAAACAGAAAAAGGTCGAGCCAACTAAGGAGGAACAAAAAGCGAGGAGACTGACAGGCTGGCTGGGCGAGCATCTCCCGGGGTAACTAGGAAAAAGGGGAAAAAATCACGAATTAGAAAACGAGAGTAAAAATGCATGGAAGTAGGCAGAGCAGAGTAGCGACTTGTACTGGTGAGTACCGTGTTGCATGAGAGACGCGCTGACACCTGCTGCAAGGAGGAACCAGCTGATAAAGGCCGGGGGGAAATCAAGGAAATGTGCAGCAGGTGTGTGGGGAGGGACTCCACCCAGCAGCCTGGTCAAGCCTCCTGAAACCAAAAAGCAAAGACAGGGTTGCGCAGGAAAATAAAAGACATCACAAAATAAGAGACAGGAAGCAGGGAAAAAACCGGACCCTGACAGGTGGACTCTCAACTCTTTATTTCTCTCTCACTCGGGCACAAAATTTCCACAACACCATAAAATGCCCATCTTGAAAAAATAAAAGATAAAGCACAGTCAGACATATTAACAGTAGGGGTATGAAAATGTTTAGTCATCCAATAAAATCAATGCAAAGTGAAAATAGCAATCTGTATCATCTTTATCATATCTATCTATCATTGTCTGGAGCTCAGTCAGAAGTGTTTATGTTTTTTTGGGGTTTTTTATGAGTTGACATAAGTGTAACTGTGTGATGATTTGGGGCTAAGGGGATGTGAGTGCAGGTAAAGACCAGTGCGCGGAGAAAAATAGTTCAGTTTGAATGGAGTTTTATTACAAAAATACAAACAAAAGGTGGGCCAGGCACAGGTACGGGGCTCTAACAAAGGACTCAGGGAGCGAATAATCCAGAACTAAGAAAAAAAGGGAGGAAAAAAAATGTGGTTATAAAAACACAAAAAGGAAAGAATTACAGCAAACGGTTCTAGGGACTGAGACAGATCGCTGGTGGCAACCGGTTTCAGAGGGAGACATGAAAGGTGGGATGGATCTTGAGGGCTGGAGGGAGCTTGAGCTGGACCGCTGTGTATTGTGGCGCCAACTTCCTATGTTGACCTGAAGGGGCAGGTCACGGGAGGAAAGCCACACCTTGTCACCTGGGTGATACTCCGCAGCTGGCACACGATGACGGTCAGCCAGATGTTGGTTGCGAAGGGCGGAGCGTGTAAGAGCGGCCCTGGCTGTTCTCCATATGGCCCTGCAGCGACGAAGGTGTGCTCGGATAGGGGGAACAGCGACCTCTTCTTCCTGAGAGGCAAACAGGGGCGGCTGGAATGAAGTTTCTGCAAGAAGAGCACATTCCAAGAAAGACATCAAGTGTTTTTTTTTTTTTTTTTTTTGGAGAATCAGGACAAGGAATGATCACGCCTGCCCTTAAAAGAGAGTCAAAAACAGCAGTTATGCCTTCAATGGCTTCTTGTTTGAGTGGGTACTGATATTTCTTAGGTCTGTAATCAGATTTAGGTGTTATCACAACAGGTTCACAATTTCTGATCAGGCCAAAATCATATTTGTTTGTTGCACATAAACAATCAGGAATATCTGCCAAATCAGGAGATATCTCTGTAGCTGTGAGTGGGAGCTTAGTCATTGTTAAGTTTGAAAATTATTGTTCATCTATCAAATGAAAAGAACGCAGTGTGTTAACACTGAGTGGAAAAGAGGTAGAGTACGCTTGCGCAGTGGAAGAAAACCACACATCAGGGTCAGAGGTCATCATCCAGTCAGTCAAGGAATGACATTCTTTGACGAATGGTCCAATGTCTCTCCACTGTCTGTCACGTGGTTTGGCTAGAGAGACATGAGGAAATGAATTAGGCACTTTAAAGAATGGAGTCTGATCAGCAGTTAAATCTACAGAAACTGCACAAAATTCATCATTCCAAAATATTGTAGAAAGATGAAGTGTGTCATGGAATTTAGTAAAGAACAGTTGCTCAAAAAGTTGGTCTGAATCATGTGAAACATGAGCAGTGTAGTGTAAATAGTGTGAGCTCATAAATTCAAGTGTGTGTGGCATCAGGGATCTCCCTTTCTCAGATAGCAAAGAGGTTATGTCATCCTGAAGAGACCACTGATACACATACAATGAGGGAGTGTGAAGTTTAAACATTGTGTTTTAAAAATAAGAATTTCTCACCACCTTTAACCCGTCAGGAGTTGAGATTAGACAAATGCCTAAAGCTAGCATTAAATCTCTCCCTAACAGATTGATAGGACAAAATGGCGACCAGAGAAAAGAATGTTTCAAAATAGTGGCAGATGAATCGTGTTCATCTATGTGTACAACTGTGAGAGGCTTGGTAAAATGTTCTTTGACTGAGACACCTGCAGCACCAATGGAATAGATAAATCTTCCACTGGTTTTTACATCAGGCAGGTCGTCCTTCCTGATAACAGAATGGGTGGCGCCAGAGTCAACTAGGAATTTAACATGAACGTCATTAATTTGTAAAGTTAGCTCTGGAAGATTTAAAAAGTTATCAGATTGATATTTTAGGTAGGTGCTGGTGGGTGCCTTAGTCTGTTGCTGTATGTGTTTGGTGGTTGTAATTACATCGTTCAATTGTGTAAATGTCAATGATGTCAGTGGGTTAGTAGCAAGCTTTTCTTCATTGCATATGCTGTGTGTGTGTATCACTTCTCTGTTTCGGCTGGCTGGCCATCTCCCCTCGCACGGTCCACTCCCTCCCCTTCAGTCACTCTGGAATCGGCTGTTATCATCTCCCCGGAATCGGTCGTCGTTACGCCATCTGCCTCATCTCGCAGGCTGTTGTGCTTTGTGAAGACAGTCACATGCCCAATGTCCCTTCTGCCCACAGCTGAAGCATGTGTCTCTGTCCATTGGTCGTGAGCCACCACGGCCTCTGCCATGTTGAGATGTGTAGGAATGAGGAAAGGCTCCACATTGTTGTTGTTGTGGTGGTGATGTCATCTTGGACACAACTTGCAGCATAGTAAGTTGAGCTTTCATCTGTGTCTGCTTTTGTTTCTTGTCAGCTCTTTCAGAGGCCTTGATGCAGCATTTCTCTGCATGCTTAGCATGTCGGTGGACTGGCATGTGCCATCATCGAGACCCACAATGAAGATGGTGACGAGTCATTGGTAGTAGTCAGGCACAGACTCTTGTGGATCCTGGTTGCAGCTGGAGATCTTTGACATGTCCACTCGGACTGGAAAAGCCACAGTCAGGGCATAACAGAGTCTGTCAACTGCATCACGGTATTGGGCATTACCTTGTGCAGCCCAAATTGGAGATGCCATCCTTGTCTTGCCATCCAGATGAGCTTTGATTTTGGCATAGTCTGTTGGGCCCTTTTTTTTTTTTTCATTAGCAGTCATCACATCTCATGCAGTGTAGGTTTGAATACACTGCAAAAAATGCGGAGAGCATCAGCAAACGCACTTATCAGCATCAGTCCATGGACGAAACACCAGACCCTCTTGTCCATTTGGTGACATAACATTGATCATAGGCATTGTTTGAATCTGTCCAACACCGTCCTTTGACCTGGTGCGCTGAGCCACTGGACTTTTAGATGGATAAAATGGAACAAATCTGCTCAGAGGGGTGGTGTTTTGTACTTGTCCACCAGATGGAGACATTTGTCCCATTGCATGCATTGGAGGCTGAAGTGGTGTCATTGGAGTGGGCGGACGTGGAACAGGAGCTGTAGGAGGTGGTCCCTGGGCATTGACTGGAGCAAGGACTTCCTCCTGGACGTCGACATCTGGTTCCTTGTCGTCCATTGGTCCATAGGGAGGAGGTGGAGCGGCGTTGAGGAGCGTGAACCCTGAAAGAGCCCTGAAAGAGGAGGATAGAGAGAGGATGTGTGTGTGCTGTTTGTCTTACTGGTAGATTTTTCAGCTTCAGCTTCAGGTGACAATTATCTCTAAGTGATTAATTTAATCTTTAAATTTGTCATTACACCTTGCAATTTCTTTCATCCTCTAAACTTAGCCTCTTTTTCCCACATTTTCAAACATTTTTCATGTTTTTCCATTTTTTTCTAACCATTTTACTGGCACACTTTTCCTCTTTTTAACACTTTCTCTTTCCTTTGTTAGTTTCTCTCTGAACTGTGACAGTTTTGATATGCTCAATGAACCATTCGGTGGATACTCAAAATCTTTTGTCCACATTGACAAGCATTCTACACTCTCTGGACCATATTTGTGTACCATGATGTCTACTACAGGTCCTACTGGGACCATTTTCTTACTGTTACTGTCTCCCATTTCGTGCACAAATGTGGACAAACCGTGGTTCCAAACACACGGTGGGTTAACCCAACACCTTAAAGTTCCGCCCTGCTACGGAACCGATACTTTCAGGTTGACTCGGACACTTATAAAAGTATCTTTACAGGAACAGAATTTACGAGGGGTGCCACCCTCGAAGGCCTCTATCCTTTAACCTTTTAAAAAAAACAGAATTTATGAAGAAATAAAAATCTCTCAGACGGCCTCTAAACCTTTCTAAACCTTTCAGATGTTTGTCAACATAGGACATCATTTAAACATCACCCGAGAGGGGCCTTCTAAGTTGAAGCAGATATATAAAAAACATGGTTGATATAATGAAATTGTGTTAGATATAGGGATTTTCCATTACATAGAATGTAGAGGTTTTTTTCTACTCTATAAAAACACTTTTCAACAATGTCCCATAAATGACAGCTAGTCCCAAAACAGCCTCTTAAAAACAGTGACAATGCTTGTCAATATCTGTAGTTAAATATAACTAGAGCAATCAAGAAAGTAAAAAAAATCTACCAACCAAAAGAGAAAGCTGCACAGTATAGCAACTTTAGTCTCCAAAGAATAAACAAAAATAATAATCCTGAGTTCTGTGAGTCATCATTTTCACATAAAATTTGACTTTGAAGGAAATTGAAAAAAAAACTGTGATTTTGAGGAAGCACTGAAGTTCATAGAACCTTAAGAGATCCGCAGCTATAAAGAAAAGTGCCCATGAACAAGACATTTACATTACCAGCAATAACTGTGGATTTATTGAAGGAGTTGTTACTCAGAGATCTGACCCTTGCAGAGAAATCTGTTCCAAGTCCCATGAAAATCTTCTGAATGGTTTCAAATGTGTACCTGAGATCTTTTGATAAAGCATAGGCTAGTCCAAGGAGGTAGGCAACAGCTGTTGTCAGGTCAGGGAGATCATGAAGGATGATGTTTCCACCAAAACAACAGACTTTCATCATCCACAACTGTGAGGATACTCACAATGAGGTCCTTGGTCTGCTCCTCTTCTGTAGCACAGGCCTTATGATGACAGGCAAAAAATATCAAATATCAATATCAAAAGATTGTTAGATAAACAAATTGGGGAAAAAAAACAACCAACAACTCACCATTAATAATGACTTCTAGGTTCACATACTTTATACAATTTATATATTTTCTACCACTCTAGCAAACTTTTATCTCCACAAATATACCATAAAGATCCATAACCTCAAGCAGAGTACATATTAAGGTAACCATAAGACACATAAGTGGAGGGAGAACAGAGTCATCACTCAGAAATTGAAAATAAGAAGAGGAGTAAATGTTGAAGTCAAAACTTACAAAACACTTTCGGAACAACTGATCACGTTCGTCATGAAGGAACACAGACTGTCAAACCACTGTGATATTGGTGCACTGGATAAGACATTAATGAAAAAGAAACATGAATTGCTGGCTTTACTGTCAAATAAATGTTAACATTAACATTGTGCCTCATCAAGTTCATGGATATTTTAATTCCAAATGTATGTTTGTTCTGCTCATTAACAACATTTAATCATTCCACAGTTAAAGCAACAGGTGACAATTATCTGTAAGTGATTAATTTAAACAATTTATTCTGCAGCAGCCTTATCAAAACAGTTTGGGTATTTGTTCGTAGCATTCACTGCCACTTATCTCCCACTAGGTGGCAGATATTTTAAGACTCAGTGCAGATATGATGTGAAAACCTGCCTTATAAAGAAGGAAAACATTTATAGTGGTAGCATCATCACTAAAAGAGAAAAAATAACTACAACCATAGTAGAGATCATAAAAACAGTAGCAAATCAAAAGTAACATATTTTTGCAAGGTGCCATTTGGGCACCTGTAATGTGAAAGCATTAACTATTGTAGCCATACTTTAAACATCCTTGTGAAACTACATAAGGTATTTGTGCTTTGTTTATTATTTACAGGGATGAGTTGTCATTTAAATTTTGTTATATAGGTTTGTCCATGGCCACACAGGTGGTGGAGTGGTTAGCCTTTGCAGCAAGAAGACCCACATTTGAGACCCGGCTTTGCGACCTGGTCAGAACAAGGAGTTCTGCAAGGAGTTTGCATGTTCTCCCCGTGTGTGGTGGGTTTTCTCTGGGTTTTCTGGCTTCCTTCCACAGTTCAAATTGGGGATTAGGCCAATTGGACACTCTAAATTGTGAATGTCAGAGAGGATAGATGTCTGACTCTATGTGGTTGTCTCTATGTGGCCCTGCGATGGACTGGTGAACTGTCCACAGTGTACCCCATCTGTTATTTATAGGGATGCAACCCTCATGTGGAAGATAGAAGATGATTGACTGAGGTTTGTCCATTTTTATACAGGTCATTGTTTTGGAAATGAATTTTATCATGTACCAAGTAAAATAAAGAGTAAACAATGTTTCTTAATTACTATATAGTTGTGAATTCTATTTACAGAATTTGTTACAAATACATTTGAAGCATTCATTTTGGACAGTAAGTGTGCGTATCACGTCATTTACCTCTTCCTCGAATTGTTAAGAAGGTAATCCATCTTAGGATAGAATCTTAGGAGCTTTGGTGTGTACTGGTTGATGACAGCTCTGAACCTGTTAATTAAGGCCTTGTTGGTGATGCGGAGAAACTCTTCCCTAATCTGTTGAAAAAATGATCACAACATTTTAAAGAGACACAAGGCAATGTTAACAAATGTTGTGGAAATTTTGTGTGTGCCCAAGTGAGAGAGAAATAAAGAATTTTGAGAGTCCACCAGTTGTTTTTTGTGTTTTTTATTCTGCAGGAGGAACAGGTTCACAAAGCATAGAGTGGTCTGTGAAGGAGTTCAAAATGGTGGAGTGAGTCACAGCTTCTTATAGCCAAAAGATGGTTACATAAGAGAAGACTGTTTGTCCATAAAAGGCAGAAGCAATTAAAACAAAAATGAATCAAATGGGAGGTAGAAAGATAAAGGTACAGGAGGTAAGCATTACACATTCCTTTGAAGAAAATAGAAACTGGTGGAGGCTAGCACTGCTGGCAGTGCAGGGAGAGTGGCCTTCTAAGCTGAAAATATAATGAAGCAGATATATGAAAAACATGGTTGATATTATGAAATTGTGTTAGATATAGGGATTTTCCATTACATTTTCCCCCTTTTTGATCGAAAGATCAACCAGAAGGAAAATCCCAATCGAAAACGAACAATCAAAAACCACAATCATTTACCACAATCAGTAAAACAAATTCTAAATACTGATATAAAATCACGCAAGGGATAATAAAAATTCTTCAAAAATCAAAATGCAAAACAAACCACTGAGTAAAAGTATCCTGAAGGATATCAACGTATCACACCATCACTGGTTCAAAATACATTTTCATAAAAGGATGGAGAGAAAATAATGCAGAGGCTGTTTTTGTGGCATAGACACCTAACACAAATAGCTAAGCCATAGGTTGAAAATAACAGTATTTACATTATAGAATGTAAAAGAAAATGGGAAGAAGCGTACACTTTGACACTTAAACAGGGCAAGGAACAGAGTCAGAGACAGAACCAGAGTCAGGACTGTTTTTGTCAAAGTCATCAAACCATTCTGGAGGAAGTAAGTCAGGGTGGTCAGAAATAAATAACATTTGGTGGGAGAAGGATTTGTCAATATCGCGCACAATCAGTCCCCGGACACATGGGACAATGCAACAACCACACAAAGCCAGAACAGCAACACCGACAATGATGCCTGTGAAGAGAGAGAGAGCATCAGGGCCTTCCATTTACCAAAAAACGAATCAAAACATCCCCAAAACCCTTGGTGAACCAATGTGTATTCATCATAGTTATCATTCCATCTTTTGACACGTGGTCTAACCCGTGTGTCAATTTCGCATAATGAGGAAAGAAATGTTTTGGAAGGCAAGGATTGCCATTGGGGCCACACCAAACATTATCACTGAAGGTGCAGCTGCTATGAGACCAGATGCGGCGCTCCTCAGGAGTGGAGAAGGACTGAAGAACGAGTGGCAGGAACTGAAACAGGAGAAGTCAATTTAGGAAATGAAGATGGCAATGGTTGCTGGACAGCAGATTTAGCTGCAGCATCAGCGCGTGCATTACCTCGAGAAACAGGATCAGAGGCATTGGTGTGGGCAGCACATTTACATACAGCAATTGAAGTTGGGAAGAAGTATGGCACGCAAAAGGTCAGCAACAAAAGTGTGATAAAATTGGTTTACCATCAGATTTCAAGAATTGTCATAGTGCGCCAAAGTCATGTACAACACCAAAAGTGTACCTTGAATCGGTGTAAATGGGAACAGATTTACCAGAAACCAGGTTACATGCTTCGGTGAGTTCAGCTGCTTGGGCAGAGAGGTGACACGGAAGAGTTCCAGAACACAGCACCCAACTTTGTTGGATCCAGTCATAGGATCACGAGAAGCTGAACCATCTACCTAGAGAACAAGATCAGGATTGAACAAAGGAGTGTCAGACAAATCAGGTCGTGGTGTACATTGCATTTGAAGTTCAGTAATACAGTCATGCTTGAAGGAGTGACGCTGGGTTAAGAGAAGTACATCGCTTAACAGTAACGTTAGGTGAATCAAGTAACGCTGTGTGATACCGCCCAAAACGTGCAGCAGAAAGGTGCGAATTCCTTTGGTCTTCCAATATACGTGAAACAGAATGTGGGACCAAAAGAGTCACATCTGAAAACCCTACCAAATCACGGGACGACACGAGCACTTTCTCTGCAGCAGCATCTGCGCAAAGACAACAAGGGAGACCTGCAGCGACAGGGTCTAGTTTTATAGAAAAATAGCCTAGTTTATCGCCATGTTTCTGCAAAAGAACAGATGTCATGCATCCATCACGTTCATCAACAGTTTGTGTAAAATATTTACCAGGATCAGGAAGACCCAGAGTAGGTGGAGATTGGAGTGTGTTGGGTTTTGGGGTCCTCCAGGACCCGCGGGCCCAACCGCCCGTTGGTGCGTGATCAGAGATAAACAGGAAAAAACCTTTTGTTAATATTAGAGACTCCAAAGCACAACAATGGAATGAAAGTTTCAACAGATACAATTTATTTGTGCACAAACTTACAGAGATCTCTGTGGTCCGACAGACAGGTCACCTCAATGGGATCGTGTCTCCCTCTCTAGGAGTCAGGGCTAACAGACCCAGAACATAGAACAGTAAAGGAATATATGTGTTGCCATCGCCACTCCCGACTGCCCATATATGGAGTTGTTATAATAAAGTTGGTTTGTAGTTATCAAAGAGTGTGCTGGAGTGATGAGAACAAGGACAGTGTCTTATCTGTGCGGGAGTGATGAGAGCAAGAACAGTGTCTCTCAATTAGAAGATTCCATTGCTCTGTGTCCTTGAAGTAGAATGTGAGTGCAGTACAATGTTTAACAAAACAGAATGTGTGCTGAAACAGAATGTGTGCAGTATAATATTTCACAGTTATTTTAACAAGTGCCTGTTTAAGTTTAACAAATGTTTTTCTGCCTCAGGGGTCCACTGCACGCGATCATGTGTGGCCAGGCCTCTGCCGTGAATGGAGGTGCTCAGTGGTGCCTCAAGTGTTAAATAATTTGGAATGAAGTTTCTGCAATAAGACCACATTCCAAGAAAAGACATCATGTGTTTTTTTGTTACAGGTTTTTGAAGTTTTACAATAGCTTCAATGCGTTTAGGAGATATGGTTTTGCCCTGATCAAAAATGATGTGTCCTAAAAAAAATTTGATTTTGGACCCACTGTAATTTGGAAAGACTGGCTTTGTGACCTTCAGCAGCAAGATGTTTCAGTAAAGCTAAAGAGTCAGTTCTGCACTGGTCTTCAGTAGGTGCACAAATCATTAAGTCATCAACGTACCAAATGAGAGCTGAGTAAGGAGAAAGTTGAAGAGGCTCTAGGCTATCACGAAGTGCAGCATTGTAAATGGTAGGAGATTCAGTGTAGCCCTTACATAGTCTAATCCAAGTGTATGATTTCCCATTAAAGCTAGTAAGTCAATAAAGCAAACCAATATTGACTGTCTGAGTGTACAGGGACACAAAAAAAGCATTAGATCAACAACAGTGAACCAGTGCACATCCGGTGGAACTTGTGAAGGAATAGTGTGTGGATTTGGTATCATGGGGGCCCTTGCATGGACCACTGCATTTACTGCTTGTAGGTCCTGCACAAACCTCCATTCAGTTGGTTGATCCGGATCACAGATTTTTTTCACCGGGAAAATAGGAGTTCGCACTGGAGAATCAGGACAAGGAATGATCACGCCTGCCTTTAAAAGAGAGTCAAAAACAGGAGTTATGCCTTCAGTGGCTTCTTGTTTGAGTGGGTACTGATATTTCTTAGGTCTGTAATCAGATTTAGGTTCAGTGCAGTGAGGACTGCAACGCTTTTTACATTGTAGAGACAAAACAACCTCTCCACAAACGCATGGCCCAACACAGAAGACAGACCCACTCAGGACAAGACTCAGCAGTCTATCTACACTTACACCAGACAGGGCATTCTTTTCAGGACAGTAATGTTCAGATTTTGGCCAGGGAGGACAGATGGTTTGAAAGAGTAGTAAAAGAAGCCATCTTTGCCAAACTGGAGAAACCAACCTTGAACAGGGGAGGTGGTCTAAGACACCAGCTATCAGCCACCTACAGTGCTGTTCTGGACTCCCTCCCCAGGAGGTTTCACACACATTCACACCTAAAGTAAAATACAGTTGATGACTCAGGTGAAACTAAATCAGACAATAGCCAATAACTAACGACCCTTTGATGACTTAACGACTCATCTAACCTTTTAGTTAACAACTCACACCCCCTTCTTGTCCAAACCACAAACCACACCCCATGGACCCAGACTCTCCACCAGTCAAACAGAACTGAAGAAGCCTCTTGGATGAGAGGTGAAACGTCTTCAAGAAATTCAACTAAGTCCAGTTGCCTTTTTTGCTACACTTTTGGAGATTTAGGTGTTATCACAACAGGTTCACAATTTCTGATCAGGCCAACATCATATTTGTTTGTTGCCCATAAACAATCAGGAATATCTGCCAAATCAGGAGATATCTCTGTAGCTGTGAGTGGGAGCTTAGTCATTGTTAAGTTTGAAAATGATGTTCATCTATCAAATGAAAAGAATGCAGTGTGTTAACACTGAGTGGAAAAGAGGTAGAGTACGCTTGCACAGTGGAAGAAAACCACACGTCAGGGTCAGAGGTCATCGTCCAGTCAGTCACGGAATGGCATTCTTTAACAAATGGTCCAATGTCTCTCCACTGTCTTTCACGTGGCTAGAGAGACATGAGGAAATGAATTAGGCACTTTAAAGAATGGAGTCTGATCAGCAGTTAACCATGAAGTGTGTCATGGAATTTAGTAAAGAACTGTTGCTCAAAAGGTTGGCCTGAATCATGTGAAACATGAGCAGTGCAGTGTAAATAATGTGAGCTCATAAATTCAAGTGTGTGTGGCATCAGGGATCTCCCTTTCTCAGATAGCAAAGAGGTTACGTCATCCTGAAGAGACCACTGATACACAGGGAGTGTGGAGTTTAAACATTGTGTTGTAAAAATTAGAATTTCTCACAACCTTTAACCCGTCAGGGGACAAATGCCTAAGGCTAGCAATAAATCTCTCCCTAACAGATTGATAGGACAGAATGGCGACCAAAGAAAAGAATGTTTCAGAATAGTGGCAGATGAATCGTGTTCATCTGTGTGTACAACTGTGAGAGGCTTGGTAAAATGTTCTTTGACTGAGACATCTGCAGCACCAATGGAATAGATAAATCTTCCACTGGTTTTTACATCAGGCACGGAACCGATACTTTCAGGTTGACTCGGACACTTATAAAAGTATCTTTTACAGGAACAGAATTTACGAGGGTGCGGCCCTCGAAGGCCTCTAACCTTTAACCTTTAAAATAACAGAATTTACAAAGAAATAAAAATATCTTCGAAAGCCTCTAACCTTTCTAAACAGTAGTCTTCAGATGTTTGTCAATATAGGACATCATGGCAGTGTTAAAACATCACCCTGCTAGGACCCAGAGCAGCAGTAGAAGTCTCCCAATCATAGGAAAAAAAAGTCTGAATTGTGAGCAAAATTGTTTTTAATTTAAGTTATAATTATTCTATTACCTATTGTTTATTTTCTTTTTTTAATTGGTTGTTAAAATTCAATTTTCAATTATGTCGAGGTAGAAGTCAGGTGTTGTAGACTTCCAGGTGATCCCACTTCTGACACCAAATTGTGGAAATTTCGTGTGTGCCCGAGTGAGAGAGAAATAAAGAATTTTGAGAGTCCACCAGTTGTCTTTTGTGTTTTTTATTCTGCAGAAGGAACAGGTTCACCAAGCAAACATTAAGGTTACACACATGTATGTAGGAATGGAAAGTGGCATTCATTGCCCAAATTGAAGCCTTGAAAAAAAGACCAGTGCTCTGTCAGTTTTGCAGCTTCTTATGTATGTTAAGTCTATAAGAGGCACGGTTGCTTTTTCAAAAGCAGAAAAGCACTTCCAGTTTTTTTTCTGAGCTTCATTTTCAATCCAAATATGGTCATTTATTTCTTAAGTATATATTCTTAGGCTACAAGAGATTAGAAAGTGGGCCTTTTACTGTGAAGTGTTCAGTCACCATTTTGTCCTCTCAATGGAGAAGGCACACCTTTGGAGAAACCAGCACCTTCCCTCCTACTGTGTATGCAGTCAATGGATGATAGTTGATGAGAGCCTCAGGGTCAATTATCTCAATGTCTGCATAGATGTCCTCCACAAGCTCATAAGACCTAAAATATTCCAGGTACCAAGATGTGAGCTTTTTGCCAACAAAGGCCACTGTTTCATAGTTCACCACTATAGTCACAATTTCAAAGAACTCAGGTAGTCCACTACAGTGGCCAGAAGATCAAAATCATGCCTGCTGCATAGCGAGTCCCATGAAAATAAATGTCTTTAGAAAGGGACACAGTTTCAACAAGTGGGTACTTTTTCTCAATTACTGTGTGCAGGACAGGATCCAAAGAATGTCTTCTGATATCAGTTACCTTCTCCACATGTAACATGGTTTTAAATAGACTTAACAGAGATACTTAATACGCACTCAGTTTTAACACCATTCGCATGGGGAGCATTTTCATTATTATGTTGCTCCACAATGTATTGTGCTGCTCTCTGGGCTGCAGCAAGAAATCAGAACATGCAGTGGTTCCTATTTCATCTCTATTTATCAAACAAAATCTACAAAACTTTTTCACAGCGAAGCTTTCCTGAAAGCTGGCAAGTCCATGAACTCCTACATTATCAGCACATACACAAAACACTGTACCTTTTACAAAGTTATCAAGAGCATGAACAAACACCCCTACTTGCTCAGGTGACTTTAAATCATTCACTACTGGACTAAGACATTTCTCAAACCCAAACTGATTAACATCAGAAGTCTATTGATCTAGCAGCGCTAGATGAATAGAATGTAAACTTGAGCAAAATTTGGAGGGTAGATTAAGAATGACCCAATAAATTGCAGTGACCTTGTGAATTTTCGTTGAAGTGCCTAATGAATTGCACAATTCAAAATCATCTATGTATAACCCTAACAAAATTTGTTGCTCTTCTTCTCTCAAATTATTTTGCTTAAAATAGCTTCCATCTTGGATGGACTGGCCTGTTGTGGTGTGATTATCAAAAACAAGCTTTTCCAGAAACTATTTCGAGTAAAAGCTCAGTAATTTTACTGAGAGACACATAAACAAAAGACTTCCTGGAGGTCCTGTTATATAAAAACTCTGTTGGCTCAATGATAGAGAAATTCCCACTGAAATATTGATTTCTTCTGTAATCACTTGATAATGATCCTTTTTCCTGATGTATTAGTAAGTATTGTATGGATTAGTTTGTAATACAATGTTGCTTATTTCTTAAACAAAATCATTAATTTCAATGTTGTGTTTTGCAACAACATCACACATAAGCATTAACTTAAGTGAATGCTTATGTGATGTGTGACCAGAAAAGCTGTTCAGGTGATTGGTTTTAAAGTCACAGTCAATGAATGGGCATGATACTGTCTCTCTCTATCTTAAGTGATGATGGAATTTAATTAAAAATTTCTTTTTACAGCAAATGTCTTTGAAGTTGCACAAACAGCAGTTAAATGTTACATTCTCTTACAATGAAACACTCCTGTGTAATCTTGAAAGGTGGGATTTCAGTGCACCGAAGGTTCTGAAATTACAAATACAATCTGTGGCATACAAGGCCAGTCAGCTCCTCTGTGATGAAGGTGATAGTGTTTTACAAGAATGCTTTCATTGCTATGGATGAACCTGCAGAATTTGCAATGCATACATTTCAATCTGAAAGACAATGTAATAATGTGCTCAGAATTATGAATGCAAATTACTCTTGATCCAATCATTAACTTTTAAACATATATATTTGCTATCAATTTGTCGATTTCTGTGTGGGCACCCAGACCTCTACGACACAAGTTGCTTTAAGTTGTGGGACAAAACAAAAAGGGGAGAGCGTGGCAAATGGTCAGCCAAGAAGTTGATATAAAACGCGGGCTGTTGCTGCCCGAGCAGGCATCAGACGATGTAGCTGATGGCTCTACCTCCAACTGGCTGGAGGCACTAATGATGCGCTTAGCTTGGCGTGGAGCGGCGCGAAAATGCGCGTTAGGTATGAAGGCAGCATACAGTGATGGACAACCTTTATTTACTTTCACCTCCTATACAACTAGCCCCTAACATGGACATGCATCTTACAATACAACGCGGTTCCCAAGCCCTACAGCTAACGTTAACTGGTTATGACCAATGATGCTGGCGTCTTTACGAATGTCTCTCATTATGTCACTAGCATCGAACACTACAACGCTGGAGTTATTTTTACTTTATTACACAAAATCCGTGCCCCAGTCAAACGTTTGTCACACGTTGTCACTATAGTAGAATTTCTAGATAAGACAGAATCTGTGTCTCCTCTGATGTGACACAGATACAGAAAACTGCTGAGGATGAGCACTTCAGGTGTCACCACGAAAATTGTTTTTTCCGCTTTTTCCAACTAAAATTCAAGGGTAATAAAAAAACTTCATTTGAAATATTACAGAGCAAGATTGTAAATTAAGACTATGACAATTAGAAATAAACAAAGTCAATTCATAACATACCTGTCTATAGTCACATCAGTCGCATCAGGTGTATCATGGAGCAGGGCTGCTGACGAATACTTGACAAACGTTAACTCGGAAAGTTGGCTTTCCGGCTTTTCACAACTAAGATATAAGACTAACCCTAACTTCATAAATATTACACATTGTGAATACCTCATTCAATTGTTTATCACTCAGCAAGATTAGGAATGAAAAAATGGACAGCAATTTTATAAAAATTAAACAAAGTCTAGGTCACAACACCATAACTGTATGTTTATCTTCCCTGATGCAAAAGTGTGGCTGAGTGGGAGCACTGTGTGAGAGAAATTAACTTTGAAAGTGTTGTTTCTCTTCTATGGTGATGTGCAGATGATGAAGGAGACTCCGCCGACACTGTATTTCTTGCATATAACAATGTTTATTACAAGGAAACACAGCATCTAACCAGACATCCCGGTGCTGTCTGTGAGAGGATCTGTAGCCAATGTGATACCTCATATTTCCCCCCTTCGAGACTACACAGAGTCTGGAAAAAAACAAAAGAATAGTTATACACAAACATAACAAAATAACAATTTCTCTTACACATGGCTTTATCCTTAACAGCACCACAAGTTCTGGAGAGTGAGAGCGAAAAACCCATCAGGCAAAGTTGCTTAATACATTCATCAAACAATCTAGATGGGAAAATTCTCTCACGGCCCCTTTGCCCTAGGCAGCCACATCAAATACTCCAGATCAATCAAAAAAAGAAAAATCTTCAATAATGATAGACTAGAAAAGTTTCTTAGGCAAATACATATGAATACCTCAGAAAATAAAAATCAAAATCATGTCCAACTTCAGGCTGGTCGACCCATAAAGAAAAACATTATGTTTGAAAAGGGTGTTCGAATCACATTGTCCTTGTTGAGATTGTCCATAGTTGAAGTCTTCCATTCCCTTGTATTGGCCATATTTGAGTGTGCCTTCAGAATGTTGGAATCTTCGAACATCCTTGAGCATCCTTTAAAATCCTTGAACATCCTTTAACCTTCATCATGGCATTTCCCCCCTTCTACCATCCTAGGAGGAAAGAAAACAAACACCCAGTATCTTTTGGAAAGACAACAGAATTCAATTAACCCATCAGTGTTTATTTAATTTCTCCTCTTGGCATGCATCACACTTCCTACTTTCTACTTTCTGTAAATATCCATTTCACCAGTCAACACCCCCCTTTTCACATAGAAGGATAAACATCTCAGAAAGGATATTTTTCCATAATTTCAACTTTCATCCCTACTTCCTCATCACCATCAGTATCCTGCACCTGCAGTAGCATCTGACCTTGTGATTCTCCAGGCATCACCACTCCTACCCATCTCAATATCATTGCCTTCGCAAAAGTCAGCAACATTGTACAAAAACAGAACATTACACTTAATGACAGAATAACTGCAACCATAATTTGAACTAAAATGGCGCCCATTGGTCCTAATTTATCCCGCAACCAGTCATTTGCAGACCTTCCTGATCCTTCTGATGCCCCAAATGCATCCCTTATATTTTTCAATGCATGTATAACACTAGTCAAATTGTCAGAGTTATCTGGAATTAGCGTATAACATGCTTCTCCTATCAGATTTAAGGTCACACACAGACCTCCTTGCTTGGCCAAAATATAATCAAGTGCCATGTCATGCTTTAACAATGTTAATCTATGACTTTTCTGTGTATTTGATAAATATTCAAACCCTCTTATTGTTTCATTCGCAAAGCCCTGCAGGGTGTAAGTGATATTGTCAATGTGATCTGCTAAAAATACCACATGGAAATAAACCTATACCCCACTTCTCTCCTAAACTTATCCTCCAATGATAAGATTCCAAATTATGAAATTGTGCCAAGTCCCTTTTCCTTCTACTCTTTGAAACGGCATCAATTTGACCTTTCTCAGATACATTTCCTCTCTGAATAGTAAACACTTCATATGGGAGTTTTAGTGTTGCCATGTAACAGCATCCTGTCCACCCATATGGGAGAAAGAAATAAGCTTTCTCACCACAAATCCACCAAATGTTATTAAAATTACCTATAGTTATATTTCCAGGCAAAATCTGTTGTCCCACTTTCAAAGTTACAACTCTCTTATGATATGGTATCTGAAAAGTCACATCATACAAGTCCTCAGCATCAGCCTGATTGTGTTTGCCCAAATCCATCACATATGTATTACACTCTGAGATTCCCATAAACATCTCTGGCCCATCATGAGTATTATTTGAGCAAAAGCAGTAATCTGCTCTAACAAATTTCACTTCTATTGAATCAGGGACAGCTGTAACCATATTTTCATGCTGATCAAGTAAATTCACATAAGATAATTCAGTTAACCAAGCGCAATCAAATCTAGGTTTAAACATATTTATTGTCAAGGACATCACTATATTCACTGATGATTGCTGCTGATAAAATAACCATGATAATGCATAAGACTGGCATTTAGGAGTCAACGGCTCTGGCACAGCTTCTAAAACCGACTGCCATGATCCTGGTGATAACGCCTTCACCACACATGGACACTTTATTCCCCTAACTGACTTAACAGAATGAGCCAATTGTTGATACCATAAATTTTTCTCGCAGGTGTCTGTGTCACACTCACATTGTCCAATGGCAACAAATCTGTTTTCTTAGTTGCATAAACAGACATCACCTCTATCCCATCCTTACTTGTAGAATTTACCAAAGTGACAGATTTAGAAATCGTCACCTCCACTTTATCCAGATCTGTTCCCTTCAACATTGTATCTAAATTTAAAGCCCTAGTTGTCGTTTCTTGAGCAGAAGCAATATAACTCAACTGACCTTTATTCACTTTTGGAGTGGTTACTGTGATATTTTGCTGCTGTACCCCCCTAGCTACAGAAAAAGCTTCTGGAGGCCTTGCATCTATTATCTCTACCATCACCCTACGGGTGATTTCACCTGCCTCCCAATAATTGTCAAATGGAATGTATTTAAACTCTGGTTCAGAATATGTACATATATATTCTCCCTGATCTTCCCATGTAGCATTACGCAGATACATTGAACAATCACCACTTTTTCTCACCCATTTCAAGTCATTATATAACACATACTTCCTTTTTGCAGGAGGCACTGCTTCAACTTCAGGTCCTCTCAATATCACATCTTCACCACGAGCATTTTTCCACTTAGGTGGTGCATTAGAACCAACATTAAACCCCCCACACTGACAAGGAAGACGAGTTGTTTTCCCTAACTTAACCCTAACCACAGGTCTCTCAAAAGTTGGTGTTGTAAACACTCTCTCAGGAGCCACTGTAGTCAATTGTGACACATTCGGGCTATCATTCCCTCTCAAATCCAAAGTGATAGCTTTCCTCCTCATTTCCTCATCTACTGGATACTTTTCCTTCCTCCAAGTTAATCCTCCATCTCTAGTTTTCATAACGTTTTGGTCTGACTCTTTTCCGAACTGGCCTTGGACTACTTCGTGTAACTGACTGTCTGTCTTCTCTTGCTGTGTAGTTATCTCCCTTTGAAACCTTTGGTGCTTCACTCTCCATTGAGACAGATTCTGTTGTCTCTGGGACATATTGTAGATCAATATCACTGAATCTTCTTCCCTGTCCATCAATTGTACTGTCATACCTGGCACTATCAGAATCATGAATATGACCATCAATATTGTCCTTAACATGAACTGTCTCATTCCCTGCATCTTGACCCTGGAGATTTTCATCCATCTCATCCTCTGACTCTCTTGAACCTCCACCATCTTTACTCTGAGAGTGCCTCGTCTCTTCTCTTGGTGCTTTGACACAATGTGACAAATGATACCACGTTGGAGACCCTTTAACTTGGACTGCTGTTCCAGTACTGCGGACAACTTCAAATGGACCTGCACGGTGCTCGTTATACCACTTCCTTCTAAACACCTTCACGAACACTTTATCTCCAGGTTGCACTATGCTCCTTCTTTGCTTATTTAGCTGTTCTTGCACCTCTTCTTGTTTCTGCCTGTCAAAAACATACATAGATATTCTTTTATGCAAAATAGCCATGTAGGCAACATAAACTCTCAGTTCATCTTCCAAAGGTGCCAAACTTGGTCCCTTTCCACTTGTACACAAACAAGGTGTTGGCATCAGTCTTCCCGTCACCAATTCATGCGGTGTCATATGTAAATCACGTAGCTCACTCGAGCGACATACCATTAGTGCCAATGGAAGTGCTGCTACCCAGTTTAAACCTGTATGTTGGCAAATCTTAACAATACGGTTTTTCAAGATCCCATTCATCTTTTCACAGATCCCCTGACTTTGTGGATGATAGACTGCCCCAAGACGTTGTTTAATCCCCAGTTTTTGCAAAATTAATTTCACTGTTTTATCCACAAACTCCTTCCCATTATCTGAAGATATTCGGTCTGGAAGTCCCCATCTGCTAATGACTTCCCTACACAGAAACTTGGCAACTGACTGAGCATCCTTACGCTTGGTTGGACAAGCCTCTGGCCAACGTGAAAATCTATCAACAACCACCAGCATATATCTTTTACCCTCAACTGGTTTTATCATGTCCACAAAATCCACAACCAACTCACGCATAGGACCTCTTGGTGTTGGAATATACCCAGGAGGAACCATCACTCCCCTCCGGACATTATTCTTCAGACAGATAGTACACCTGCCTATAACATAATCAATCTGTTCAAGTAAATATGGTGCCCAAAAACCATATTCCTTACTGATTTTTCTTTTAACCTCTCCTCTTGCAACATGAGCCAACCCATGTGCTTCCTGGATCATCAGACCTAACAGGTCTGAAGGAGCTACAATTAATCCCTCATGGTTCCTCCAAAGACCAGTAGAATCTTGAATTGCACCTCGATCTTTCCACAACTGCTTATCTACTTCAGGGGCATCTTCCTGCATCAAAATCACATCTCTAAGTGTAATTTTGTCTTCTAGGTCCACGTCATGTGTGACCAGAAGAATTTGACCCACTTTGTCTGCTCCTATGACTGCTTTTGCAGCTTCATCAGCTGCTCGATTTCCTTGCGTGACCCTTGATGCATCTATTTTATGTGCTGCACACTTAGCTATTGCTATTGCCTTAGGTTTCATCATAGCATGCAACAATCTCATTATTTGATCATTATGTTGTATTGGTGAACCATCAGTTTTCTTAAACCCTCTATTCTTCCACACTGCTCCAAATAAGTGGCACACACTATGGGCATATGCAGAATCAGTATATATTGTCACTCGCTTATCTGTAGCCAAAAGACATGCTTCAGTTAACCCCACAAGTTCCGCAAGCTGTGCAGATGCCGGTTGTGGTACCAATCCTGCCTTCTCAACAACAAACTCATCTCCTTGAGCTTTTACTACTGCATAACCAGCAACCAATTTATCTCCCACACGATAACAAGAACCATCAGTCCAATACTCCACATCTGCCTCATGCAACGGAAGGGCTTGCAGATCTGATCTAAGCCTTGAATATCTCTCTGCTTCTTGAACACAATCATGTGGATCACCATCTTCTGAAGTTGGCAAGTACTCAGCTGGATTCACTGTTACGCATCTTACTAGTGTAACATCCTCTTGCTCCAAAAGCCTATGATAATCTCTGAGTCTTGGCATAGTCAATGTGTATTTACCATAATTCAAAAGATTCCTAAGACTATGATGGGTAAGAATTGTCACTGGATAACCCTACTAATGCTCTATAACATAGCTCCACTTCTGAATAGGCAACTGAATAGTACAAAATAGGTTGAGGATGTGTCCCTGTACCTGTCGGCTGACAGAGAACTGCACATGCATATTTACCCCCAGTTGATGTAGACACATACAACAAAAAAATCTTAGAATAGTCTGGAAGTGCCAGTGCTGGAGCTTCTTGCAATCTCTGCTTAATAGTCTCAAATGCCACAAGATTATCCTGTGTCCAGGAAAGATTACAATGCAATTTAGCATTGCCAGTGTTTTTAATCATAGCCCTCAAAGGCCCTGTTAAACTAGCATAGTCCTCCACCCAGGCTGATGAATAACCAGCAATACCAAGAAACGTCATCATTTCCTTAACTGTTCTGGGTTTTGGAGCTTTACGAATAGCTTCTAGATGGCTAGGAGATATACTTCTATGCCCCTTTGTTATAGTCTGACCCAAATAAACTACTTTCTCCTGACAGTACTGCAACTTCTTCTGAGAGACTTTATGTCCCCTTTCTGCCAATATCTGTAGTAGTTTAACTGAGTCTTTGTGACATATTTCTTCACTGGGTGCACAAATAATAATATCATCCACATATTGTACAACAGTACTTTGTATTATTTGTTCAAGCCCTGCCAAATCTTCTCTCAATACTTTATTAAAAATGTGAGGGCTATGTTTGAACCCTTGTGGCAACCTTTTATATTCATAAAACTGTCCGTTATATGTGAATCCAAATAGGCCCTGACTCTCTATACTAAGCGGAACACTAAAATATGCCCCACATAAATCTAGTACAGTAAAATGAGTTGCATCTGGAGGAATTTGAGCCAACAAAGTATGAGGATCTGGCACTTCTGCTGGAAAATCCGCTACTACTTCATTCACTGCTCTCAGATCATGGACCAAACGATAGGAACCATCTGGCTTCTCCAAAGGTAGCAAAGGCGTATTACACTGAGGATTCAGTGTTATCTTCAGAACATCTGCTTTCGAAAGTCCTTCAATTTGTGGTCCAATTCCTTGAATTGCCTCTTCTTTCAGTGGATACTGATTTTGCCAAGGTGGTCTGGCTTCTGGTCGAAGTTCAACTTTCACAGGTTGGGCTGACTTCACCAATCCTATATCAGTACTATGTTGAGACCACAAACATTCTGGAACTTGTCTCAACATCTCCTCTTTCTTAGAGTTTGATTTAATCTGAGCATCACAAATGGATTCATGCATCATTCGTACTGTTTGTGGTTGTCCTTGTCCCTGTGCAGAGATCATTATCTTAATAAATCTCTGATCCTCACTCCTCCAAATGGCTGAATTCTCCTTTAATGGCACAAACACTGCTTCCTCTGCTTCTGCCATCATCTCTCCTACATGTTTTTGTGCATAGTCTTCTGACACCAGGAGAGTCACATGAGGCACACTCTTTTTAATGCTAAATTCCTTATCCAAATAGTCATCTCTGTTTATCTTCATTGCTGCTCCTTGTGGCCCCAAAATTATGCAACTTGACGTGAGATGGACTTGCTGGGGTTGACAACTCAACCATTTCTCGGGATCCAAGTGTGTAGAATCCTTAAAGTACTTGAGTGTACAATGAAATGGATACTCCGGCATCTTTGCATCAGACATATTTGCTATAATAAACTTCTCCCACAATCTGGCTGGTTTCAAAAATCCTGGAGTGAGACATCCAATCCACGATACTAGAGATGCTTCAACTTCTGTTTTCATGGATAATTGATGAACAATCTCTTTTGGCAGTTCCACCAAGCAACCATCTGGTGTGCATTTTATTGTGCAATTCAGTTTACACAAAGCATCTCTCCCCAAAAGGGCAATAGGTGTATGCTCTGATACCAATATAGGCATTATAATCTTCTGATTTTTATAGCAGAGCTCAATTGGTTCTGTGAGAGGAATCAGCTGTTTAACTCCCTCAAACCCGATTGTCCTAATCAACTGACCAGACATAGGGAGATGTATAGCATCTTCAGGCCGAATACAAGTGAAGGCAGCTCCGCTATCCACCATTGCTTCCAATGGTCTATTATTTATCTTCACTTTTACAGTTGGATCTTTCTCCGGCCCTGATACTACCAGCTGATACCCTCCCCTCGAGTTCTCTGGGCACCTTTAGAATCCTAGTTCCGGGCCCCTATTAGGGTTCACTGGTCCCCGGACTATCCTTGGCTGGCCTCTGAATACTCCTCTGAAGCTTCCTCTGAAATTTCTTCCAAAGTTTCCTCCTGGCCTGTTACACTCACGAGCAAAGTGACCAAGCTGTCCACAATTATAGCACACTTCTAAAGACTGCTGGAAACTTGAATTGAAACTTCCTCTTCCTCCTCTTCCAAAATTTCCTCGTCCTCTTCCTCTCCATGTTTGTGTTTGACCAGACACTGGCTGTATGCAGGAAACCGCTGGAACCACAGATGATGGCTGAGATGGTAGCAAGTCAACTTGACTTGGTTGTGATTGAAAAATTAGCTGATTGGATGGAGGCTGACTTTGCATAACCACAGCCTGCTTCTTCTCCTTCTTCTTATTGTCGCCCAACTGTATTTGATTGAGCTTCCTCAGGATCTCCTGATCCTGCTCTTTCTGCTCATGTTCCTTCTTCCTGTACAGCTCCACTTGATGAGCTACATGATCCGTATAAACCCCTTTAGTCATGCTCCCGAGTCCAACCACCTCTGCCAGTTTGCTCCTTACTGGTAAGGGCAACCCTTTTTGAATTTTAGCCCGCAAAATTGATTGCTCCATTTGGTTTAAATCTGGATAATTTCCTGTAATATTTCTCCATACTTGATGAGCTCTTGACACATAGGCTCTTGGATTCTCTTCCTGTCCCAGAGGCTCAGTGATAATATTGTCAGGATGAACATTTGTTGGAAATGTATCCCTCAATGCTCTCCACACTCGACCTCTATTCGCAGCAAACAACTCAGGATCGTTCACAGCAGTCCCCACATATCGATTAAGCCCTGCTTTCTGCAAAACCTCTTCCATGGCTGGAACCCCAAGGAGGTTAGCTAAAAGTCTCTTGATATCTCCTATGGCAGGCTGCGTCCCCACCATAATCTCCTCCAATTTTGAGATCCATGGATGCGCTCCATCTTGAAGAGTAGGTAACTTCTCCAATATATCTGACATATCTGTGTTCTGCCATGGCTTATAGTCTAAATTCTGTCCTCGAACAATTACCGGACACATCTTCTCAGGCTCCTTCCCTTTCCTTAAGCGCAACGAATATGTCCTGGCTGGTGCCTGGAAGCCTTTGCTCTTCTGCAGCTTTTTCTTTCTTATGTGAAGCTCCTCCAAACAGTTCTCCAGCGCCTTTCGATTCCCTGAGCCAACAGGATTTTCCAGCTCTTCATCAGATTGATCTTCCAGCTCTTCAAGACATTGTTCTATGCTTCTTTCAACTTCTCTTAGAGCCCTCTGTCTATCTTCCTCCATTCTAATACTAGCGGCCATTGGAGTAGATCTTCTTGAAGGCAAAAAACACTCACTCTCCCAGTCTCCATCACTATCTCCTTTCTCACTCTCATTGGAGCCATCGTCATCTGGGTCTCTTGTCCTCCATGTTTTTCCTCCTCTTTTTTCTGCTTTTGCCAGTATCCTCCTCACTGCTGGATCATATCCACCCATGGCCCCTTCCAGATCACTCTGATCATCATCATTTCCTGCTTCCATCTTCTTAATTCTCAATCCACCCACAGCTTCTAAACGTGTCATTTTCTTCTTTGCCTTCATGTTTGGATACATCTTTATGGTGGTTTCTGCTTGTCCCATTTCTATTGTCCGATCCTTATCATCTTTAATACAATAATTACCCTCCTGACTGATTACAGGAAGCTGGGGATACATTTCCTCAAACCTTACTTCCTTCTCATATGGTGGGGGTTTCTTTACTGACTCCACATGCGAGAATGGTGTATTAATTTCAGTCATTAATTCCTCTGTCTTCTTTGCACTTTTTCTCATTTCTTCTCCTTTCTCCCTTTTCTCTCTTGCTGTTTTGATCATTTTCTGTCCTTCTTCTTCAAACAACTGCAGGATGCCAAGCTCCATTTTTCTCTTTTCTTTACGCTCTTTTCCTTTCTTCCCCTTCTGTTGATCTACTTTATATGTGGACACAAGCACCTTCATAATTTTAATTACATCAGGGTTAAGGGTCCCCTCTACTGGCCATGGTTGTTCAATTTCAGGCCAACGTTTGTGCCATTTCTCCGATATCTTTGCAATGTTCTTTACTAAGTAATTATTCGTCTGTACTATCTCAACAGGTGTGATTATTTTTGAAATTTTAGTATCCATTCCTGCCATTATAATAGCACCCTTTTTCATAAATTAAACTGCAATAACTACCCTATAATTAAATCCTAGATCATTTTTACATGGAATCTCAAGAAAAGCTCCAGCACAGCTCAAATCAACCTATGTAATATACCAACAATATATCTTCCCTTTACCACTATCAACTTATGTTTAAAACCCAATTATACCCCTTAAAGATCAGTCCGTTGCCAAGCTTCTTCTCTTTTCTTTTCAACAACTTATACCCTGTACATGGATATACCTTATTAACCCTAAGGGAAAACCTCCAGATCACACTAAGAGTTTGTGGATAAAACTGTACTGGCCTTAATCAGTCCAGATTCAGGAGCTGCAGACCATGTCATCCATGCACCTCAATCCATGTGACTCACAGGCCAGCTACTTTCTTGTCTGGGGTCCGTCTCCTCTCCACACTCTCACACTATCATAAGCAGATAAGAGAAAAACAAACAAAGGTTCAATATCACCACACAAAAAACAATTCAATATGCTTTAAACTATACTTTTTATCTAAAAACAGATGTCCTACCATATCAGACTTCATCTACCTTCAAACATTTAAGTTATACCTTTTGAACAATACAAACAGATCTGTTCAGTTTATTCACTACTCACACATACTTTTCAATGAGGAGAGAGGGGAAAAAAAGGAAAAGAGGGGGAGGGGAGAAGTCACTCTTTATTCTTGAGAGAAATCACTTGAGAGAAGTCACTCTTCACTCTTTCATCAAAATAATCAAACATACGTGCACCTCATCAGGGATACCCCCCTTACTTCCCCTCTTAAACTCATATCAACTTCCCTTAAAAATATATTTAATTATGTGGTCTTTATTCAACCTCTTTATCCATGCTTATGCACACAAAAATATTCTCATCTACCTAGTCCTTTCCTGGGGCTCATAGATTGTCCTCTCACCAAGGCTCATAGTATTTACTTAAAAGTCCTTATAAAAAGGCTCATAGTGCTTACTCAAAAGTCCTCACAAAAAGGCTCATAGTTCTTTATTTAAAAGTCCTCTCAAAAAGGCTCATAGTTGTTTACTCAAAAGTCCCCATAAAAAGGTTCATAGTTCTTTCTACTTAATAACAAATAGTCCCCTTATCTCGAGGCTCATATATTTTACCATTAAAAACAAAAATACTTCTTTATATATATATTTTCAAAATGCTACATTTTCTCCTAAACTTTCATTATAACCTCATCATTTTAACTCCATTTTCACACATTCAGCTGAGATCACACTCCACACACATGCACACACAGAGGCACACACAGAGGCACACACAGAGGCACAAAGAGGAAAAACGGATTGTCCAGCAACCAGAAGAAACTTCACATAACTCACAAACCAAAAAAAAAACACACAACAAATACAACATCAACCTAAACCACACTTTAGACCTCCAGGTCTACTTTTAAGACCTGACCTGAAATTCACCTAGTGATTTTCCAGGATTTTTGGCCCATCTAAAATCGCCTCTCTGAGGGCTTTTTGTCCAAATTAGCGGCTTCCTCTCTAACTTATCTTCTTTTCCTTTATTCCTTTATTCTCTTTTACCCATTTCTTATTTTTCCTTTAACTTCTCTCTTACCATTCCTACGAATTGCGTGAAATTCTGAGCTGATAAATGCAACACATTTTCCAAAATAAACGATTGAGACACAGGTGTGACACAGGTCTCTCATAAATGTTACTGGAACTTTGTGTTTTTCCTTCACCCGTGAATGACACAAATCCTTACGAGATAAATGGTTTAAATTTGGGCTCTAAAAGTAAAAGTAAAGTAAAATATAAAGTAAAAAGTAAAAGTAAAATATCGCAAATTACATCCCTGATTAAACATAAACAGGAGAAACCGAAGTCAAAGCAACTGGCTGCCAATCCCTACAAAGTTCAAAGAATTAACAGCAGCACAATGGAGACTTCGAGAGGCGTGCTATTTGCAAACACACACCTGAAGCACACAGCACACCACTCCATTCCTTCATTCATTTATTCATTCATTCACACATTTTCTCACTCACTTGTTATAATTTACATTTTGTTTTCTCGTGTTTATGTTCAGCTATACTCACATTACATATCTATTTTGAAATTTGGGACCAAACTGCATTCATTGACTGGTGATAAACCTGGTGTCAACATAACTGTGGATGAGTAGCTATTTCTAACGAAGGGCAAGATTCAGCCTCATTCAGTACATGACCAGCAAACCAGACTAATTTGGCATCGAGTTCTAGCTTGCTGTTGATGTTACTTAGGCCAGGTCAGGGGCTGGTGTTGAAATTGGTGGAGCCTTACACATGGAAGGACAGGAACCTCACGACAGATAACTTTTTAAAGTCAGTAAAGTTTGCAAAAGCATTACAAGCCAAGAAGACGAGTCCGGTTGGCACAATCAATGAAATCAAGACAGCTTCCCGTGACGCAAATGCAGCTATTCACCGATTTGAACAAAACGGCATTGCCTGCTATAACGGTGTCAACATAACTGTGGATGAGCAGCTCTTTCTAACGAAGGCGAGAAGTTAATGTCGCTGTTCACCCCATAGGTGCTGAAAACTGACAGCGTATCACTCACTGTCTACCACTCTCTCACTCACACTCTTTTTCTACCGCTTTATCCACTAGGGGTCGCGGGAGGCGCTGGTGCCTATCTCCACCTAACATAGGGCGAGAGGCAGGGTACACCCTGGACAGGTCGCCAGTCCATCACAGGGCCACACAGAGACAGACAACATTCACTCTCACATTCATACCTACGGGTATGAATGTGGATGTGAGTTTTACATCCTGGTAGTACATGAACAATGAAAAATCCGAAAATAAGCGCGTCTCAGCCAAATGACACAGCGTGATGCAGCAACACATGCACGCATTGCAATGACTGCAAACTTGTACCCTGTGTGTAAATAAGCATGCTTTAATAGAAATTAAGTGAATTCCACTTTGGATGTGAGTTTTATATCCTTGATAGTGCATAAACAATGAAAAATCCGAAAATAAGCGCGTCTCAGCCAAATGACACAGCGTGATGCAGCAACACATCCACGCATTGCAATGACTGCAAACTTGTACCCTGTGTGTAAATAAGCATGCTTTAATAGAAATTAAGTGAATTCCAAGTTGGATGTGAGTTTTACATCATGGAGTTTTACATCAGGAGGAGGAAAGACTTGTCCTCTGGCTAAATCATTACCGAAGAGGACGCAGGGCTACTTTACCGCATCCTGTCACGAGTGGGGACTGCAGATGTACTATGTGCAGAGGAGCTTTAATTATGCTCACTGTAATGCCCCACGCTAACAAATTGCGTGCATGTCTGAGCTGATAAATGGAGCACATTTTCCAAAATAAACGATTGAGACACAGGTGTAAAACAGATAAGTTTTATCTCCATTTATAAATCTTTGCCAATAGTCTTCAGGAACAAGTACACAAGCTGGCGACAGTCTTTCCAGTTATGTGGGAAATGTTAGAGGGTGAGTTTACAGCTGAAATGATCACGTTCAGTCAGGGAACAGTCAGCCAAACAACAGTGACAACAACAATAATGGATATCATCATGATACAGCACATAGGCCACACATAGGCCAAATAAGCCTGGGTGTCAGAAAAAATGAATGTGATACAATTACTTGAAGCGATACAGGAGAAATATGATCAAAGTAATGCAGAGGATAATCAGTACACTACAAAGAACAAGGAAAAAACCTCTTTTGTTTTTAGCATCCAATTCACAGTGATCTAACAGTGTGTTTCAGAAACAGGAACTTGGTCAGAATCAGTAAGTGTCCATTCAGGCTCCAGGTTATGGCAGTATAAAATGACACTAGTGAGAGTGAGCTTTGTGTTGATACTGTTAGGTTTCCACCTCACTTCACAGGGAACGAAGAATATGTGTGTGTGTGAAGAATCCATCCTGGTACTTGATTGGAGAATCTTCAGCTACACAAGGCAGCCTGTGAGGTTTGTAATTCTTTGCAGAAGTGTGTGCATTCGTGTGTATCACTGGAGCGACTCTCAGCGGTATCCACCAACGCTTAGCAGCCGTGCTGAGTCAACACAGCCTGGATTTTTGTACGTGTGTGTATCCAGGCCTCCTTCAAGGAGTTTGCATGTTCTCCCCGTGTGTGCGTGGAACCCTCCCACAGTCCAAAAACATGCAGGTTTGGGGATTAGGCTAATTGGACACTAAATTGCCCATAGGTGTGAATGTGAGAGTGAATGGTTGTCTGTCTCTATGTGGCCCTCTGATGGACTGGCGACCTGTCCAGGGTGTACCCTGCCTCTCGCCCTATGTCAGCTGGAGTTAGGCACCAGCGCCCCCCAAGGGCCCCCCACGACCCTTAGTGGATAAAGCGGTAGAAAATGAATGATTGAGTGACTGAATCCAGTGATGGTTGTAATGATTCCTTTGAAAGGACCTAGGTGACCACATCAGTGGGAGGATCTGGTGGAGGTGGTACCTTCCTGCGGTGGCTGGCGTGAATCCAGGTAGCTCGTTCAGCTACCTTGACAGCAGTGTGTGCTGTCAGCAGTATCTGGAAGGGTCCTAGCCACCGTTTTGCATGCCAGTTTTTTCTCCTGAAGTCTTTTACAACTGCAAAGTCACCTGCTTGTAGGTTATGGAGCAGACCCTCTGCTGGTTTAGGGAGGGCTGCAGACACTGTGTTTCTGATGTTAGTAAGGGAGGAAGTCAGATTAGCACAATAAGAGAGAACACTGTGTTGACAAAGTGCTGTAGATGGAGCCAAATGAGCAGGGTGAAAGACTCCCACATGAAGTGAAGCAGCAAAGAGAATCTCAAATGGGCTTAAATTAGTGTGTGTTCCTTTCCTCATTCTCATGCACATCAGTGCGAGGGGCAACCCAAGCGAGGTATAATTTCAGTAAGCAGAACTTTTGTTACTGCGTTAGCTGGTTGTTTTGAAGTTGGAAAAGCTTAATTTTGACCACATGTCTCCACTGGCAGGATGCTATGCACAGTGTGTTTTCAGTTTTATTCCTAAATATGTGCTGAGTTGTTGTATGGCTTCATTAACAAAATGTGAACCATTGTCGCTGGATACCCTCATTGGTGCACCCAAGTGAGGTATAATTTCAGTAAGCAGAACTTTTGTTACTGCGTTAGCTGGTTGTTTTGAAGTTGGAAAAGCTTAATTTTGACCACATGTCTACCATTACAGGATGCTATGCACAGTGTGTTTTCAGTTTTATTCCTAAATATGTGCTGAGTTGTTGTATGGCTTCATTAACAAAATGTGAACCATTGTCGCTGGATACCCTCATTGGTGCACCCAAGCGAGGTATAATTTCAGTAAGCAGAACTTTTGTTACTGCGTTAGCTGGTTGTTTTGAAGTTGGAAAAGCTTAATTTTGACCACATGTCTACCATTACCAGACAGTGTTTTTTCCCTTCAGGTGGACTAAGTTCAATGAAGTCCATCATCATGTGTTCAAATGGGCGTGTTGGTGGTGGGTGTGCTGCTGGTGTGGTGAGTGGAACTGATCTTCCTACGTTATGTGTTGTGCAAGTAATGCAGGCTTGAATCAGCACGAGCATTACCTCGAGAAACAGGATCAGAGGCATTGGGGTGGGCAGCACATTTACATACAGCAATTGATGTTGGGAGAATTATGGCACGCAAAAGGTCAGCAACAAAAGTGTGATGTAAAATAGGTTTACCATCAGATTTCATAAAATTGTGCTGTTGCCATAACACAGCAAAGTTATGTACAACACCAAAAGTGTACCATGAATCGGTAAATGGTAACAGATTTACCAGAAGCCAAGTTACATGCTTCAGTGAGTGCAATCAGTTCAGCTGCTAGGGCAGAGAGGTGACATGGAAGAGGTCCAGAACACAGCACATCATTGTCAGAGACCACAGAGAACCCAATTTTTTTGGATCCGGTGGGAGGATCACGGGAAGCTGAACCATCTCCATAGAGAACAAGATTAGGATTGGACAAAGGAGTGTCAGACAAATCAGGTCGTGGTGTACATTGTATTTGAAGTTCTGCCAAACAATCATGCTTGAAGGAGTGACGCTGGTGTAACCAGGTAGTCGCAACACCTATTCTAGTTTTGAATTATCTATGTTCTCAGTCAGGTGGTCTGTTGCTGCCACCAGGTGGCGCAAACTGAGCAATAGCATAGTGCACTGAGGAGTTTCAGTGAAAACATTAGGAGAGGTTTATGACTGTGGTAAGAGAAGTCGTCCAACCGCTACGGTTCCCAACCCGTCAAAACGACGGGTGAATATGAATATCCCGGTGAGTTAGTTGTCAGCACGCGCGCTAATTAGCACTCTAGTTGTGATAACTTTGAAGTATGGTTATAACTTGAGACTCTGGATTATTTATGTAAAAAGAAACCAGTTGGGATAAGCTCATAGCCTGGTGATATTGTAAACTGGCATGTTATTTGAAAAAAAATGTGTGAATGATGTGGAAGAAAGAATGCTAAGTAATGGTCAGATAATTCAGTTAACCTGAGGTGACATGGTCATGGTTATGTTGAATATGTTCTTAGTAAGTTAATTAGTTTAGCTTGGTATATGATGTCAAGTTAAAGCGTGAGTGAGTGAAATGTTATAATGTGTTGTATGAGGGATTGTTGTGTGATACTGTGGGTAATTCTGTTGAGACAAGGAAAAACAGCACACAATGTGGATTCTTAATAAGGACAATTAATGATTTCCCTGCACTTTTTGTGCAGGCTGTTTTTTTTTCCATTTAAGCTATTCTGTAGATTGGATTGAGTCACGCAGACTGCCTCCATCTCGCTGCCTTCTGGTTCCACCTCATCTTTTCCCCTTCATCACTGCTTCTTGGATCTTCAGTCCATATCCCCATCATCTCCAGTCCTCATCTATCCAACTTATTCTACAACCTCTTTCACCTACTAACCAGGATGAACAGTTCTCATAAAGGGTGGTAGGAAACTTGAGTGCACTCGAGAGGAAAAAAAAAACACTAAACTGAAACATGTACTTTACTGCTCTATTTTTAATGCCGTCTCCTCTTAGAGCCTAGATACTAGATATACCTGCAGAATTGGTGAAACACACACCCGGTGGGTTACACTGGGTTAAGAGAAGTGCATGATTTAACAGTAACATTAGGCAAATCAAGTAGCGCTGTGTGACAACATCCAAAACGATCAGCAGAAAGGTGTGAATTCTTTTGGTCTTCCAATATACGTGAAACTGAATGTGGGACCAAAAGAGTCACATCTGAAAACCCTACTAAATCACGGGAGGACACGAGAGCTTTTTCTGCAGCAGTAACTGCGCAAAGGCAGTGAGGGAAACCTGCAGCAACAGGGTCTAGTTTCACAAAAAATCACGTTCGTCAACAGTTTGTGTGAAATGTTTATCAGGATCAGGAAGACCCAGAGTAGGCGGAGATTGGAGTGCCTGTTTAAATTTCACAAATGCTTTTTCTGCCTCGGGGTACACAATCACTGTATGCGATCATGTGTGCCCAGGCCTCTGCCGTGAATGAGTGCGCTCAGTGGAGCCTCAGGTGTTGAGTAATTTGGAATGAAGTTTCTGCAAGAAGAGCACATTCCAAAAAAAGACATCATGTGTTTTTTTGTTACAGGTTTTGGAAGTTTTACAATAGCTTCTATGCGTTTAGGAGATATGGTTTTGCCCTGATCAGAAATGATGTGTCCTAAAAGGTAACTTGTTTTTGGACCCACTATAATTTGGAAAGTCTAATTTTGTGACCTTCTGCAGTGAGATGTTTCAGTAAGGCCAAAGAGTCAGTTTTGTCTTGTTCTTTAGTAGGTGCACAAATCATTAAGTCATCAACATATTGAATAAGAGCAGAGCCAGGAGAAAGAAAAGGGCCCAAAATCTTCCCAAGTATCTGGTGTGGTGTCCCATGTGCTTAGTGGAGTTGATGTTGTTGTTGGACTCTGATTTTTTTTTTTTTCTTTTTCCAGTGTCCAAATTAGTCACAGCGGTCACAGGCATAATTGGGAAACCTGCTAGTTCTTCTTTCCCAGTTCTTTTTTCTGCCACATCTTTTCCCCCTGTGTCCATGACTTGATTGCCCATGTTCTCAGACTGTGTTAAACATGGCCAGTGCTGCCACGTGAAGTTCCTTCCATTCTCTCGTTCTTTATTCTCTTCTTTATTGTGATGATGCAGTCTATGGAGAAACTGGAGAAGACCGGTTTTGTTGTAGAATGTTGTCGTGGAGCAGACACATCAGGATGAGTTTTTTGCATGGTGGAGTCTGTTTTTCTTGTCTGGGTGTTGTAGAGTTGTATGGTGATAGGACTGAAGGATGAGTCAGTGAGTTGCCGTCAAGGTCTGGATCCAGCTTCAGAGCTTTCAACTGTGAAAACAGAGAGGAAGATATGTGCAAGTCTGATGTTCTTTGTATGTGTAAATTGTGTTTTTCATTTTTCTCATATTTCTCAACAAAAAGGTAATTTCTTCATTGTTTTCTCAATTCACACCTCTGCTTCCCCTTTCCACATCCACAAACATTCTTTCTGACCTTCCATAATTTCTCAGCTTTTCACACACTTTCATTTTCCTTCCCATTACACTTTTGTTTACCTTCAAAAATTTTATTTTTTTTTTAAACTGAGGGATACCTTTATTGGCAATCCAAACTCAGCTGTCAAGACATTTAAATATTTTATACTTTTATCCCCATATTTCCTTCTCATAACATCCACAATCGGCCCCTCCGGAGGTCCAACATCGACAGAGCTTTTACTCCCCATTCCAAATGGAGGTCATGCACAACTATTGCAATACAGACGTCTCTGTAAAGGACCACTTCATTTAAGGAACAAGTGATGAAGACCTGGTCGCTTCGTTTAAGGAACAAGCGATAAAGACCTGGTCACTTCTTTTTAAGGGATAACGGCCTGTTCGCTTGTCTGTGCTACAAGCAAAAGAAAAGCAAATCACTTTGTTTAAGGGTACAAGTGATTTAAAAAACCCAGATTTCTTCGTTTAAGGCTACAAGCAATAAAAAGCAGATTGACTGTGGATATGTGAAATGGAAATGTTTCGCCAATTTTAAACCCAAATTTTAAAGAAAAAAAATGTAAATGTCATTATTTCAGTGCTCACCAGATGAATTTTGCTGAATTTACGTTCTGGGGTGTTTGCAGTCCCTCCTCAGAAGAGGATTTTGAGGTTGGAGGCTGGAGAATTTTTCTTCCAGGATGGCCTGTCACTGTCCACGTCCTGTCCCAGACGATCGCTCGAGGGATCCCACTTCTGACACCAAATTGTTGTGGAAATTCTCTGTTGCTGGTGGAGAAATGAAATAGAGACGTCTGCCAGTCGACAAGGTTTTCTTTTTCCTTTGCAAAGGAGTTCAATCAGCACCCGAGTGGTCAAGATGCTGAAAGACCCAAAACACTGAGGAACATCACTCAGGGATGACCAAAAGGGTCTTTAATCATGTTGCCCCCTGGCATGTTCTTTGTCTGTTCTTTCACACGTCAGGTATCCTGCAGGATTTTACAAGAGAATGTGAAAGTAAGAAGTCACAAATGGTTACCTAATATCAGTGTGGGAAACAGGAGGTGGGGAGCATCTCAAGAAGTTGAATATATAAAGAGAAATCAAATTTCTATTACAGTTTGTTCTGCTCATTAACAACATTTAATCATTCCACAGTTAAAGCAACAGGTGACAATTATCTAAAAGTGATTACTCACTCACTCACTCATTTTCTACCGCTTTATCCATTAGGGGTCGCGGGGGGCGATGGTGCCTATCTCCAGCTGACATAGGGCGAGAGGCAGGGTACACCCTGGACAGGTCGCCAGTCCATCACAGGGCCACATAGAGACAGACAACCATTCACTCTCACATTCATACCTATGGGCAATTTAGAGTGTCCAATTAACCTAGTCCCCAAATCTGCATGTTTTTGGACTGTGGGAGGAAGCCGGAGTACCCGGTGAGAACCCAGGCACCACGGGGAGAACATGCAAACTCCTTGCGAAGGCCCCTTGTTTGAAAGTGATTAATTTAAACAATTCATTCTGCAGCAGCCTTATCAAAAAGGTTTGGGTATTTGTGTTATTTGTTCGTAGCTTTCACTGCCACTTTAAAAATAATTAAATAAAATTCATAAAATATAAATAAAAATAAATTATCTTATATAGGTTTGTCCATGGCCACACAGGTGGTGTAGTGGTTAGCCTTTGCAGCAAGAAGATCTACATTTGAGACCCGGCTTTGCGACCTGGTCAGAACAAGGAGTTCTGCAAGGAGTTTGCATGTTCTCCCCGTGTGTGGTGTTTTTTCTCTGGGTTTTCTGGCTTCCTTCCACAGTTCAAATTGGGGATTAGGCCAATTGGACACTCTAAATTGTGAATGTCAGAGAGGATAGATGTCTGACTCTATGTGGTTGTCTCTATGTGGCCCTGCGATGGACTGGAACTGTCCACGGTGTACCTCGCCTGTTATTTACAGGGATGCAACCCTCATGTGGAAGATAGAAGATGAGTGACTGGGGTTTGTCCATTTTTATACAGGTCATTGTTTTGGAAATGAATTTCATCATGTACCAAGTAAAATAAAGAGTAAACAATGTTTCTTAATTACTATATAGTTGTGAATTCTATTTACAAAATTTGTTACAAAATACATTTGAAGCATTCATTTTGGACAGTAAGTGTGTGTATCACGTCAGGTTTGTCTTACATTTACCTCTTCATCCAATTTGTTAAGATGGTAATCCATCTCAGCTGGAAAAGATGTCCTCCTTGGGAGCTTTGGTGTGTACTGGTTGATGGCAGCTCTGAACCTGTTAATTGAGGTCTTGTTGGTGCTGCAGAGAAACTCTTCCCTAATCTGTTGAAAAAATGATCACAACATTTTAACGAGACAAAGACAATGTTAACAATACCTTGCCATCCCCACTGTCATGGGGTCTGGGCAATAATAACAAAGACGCACATCAATATAGTCTTTGCTGAGCTCCTTACCTCGGCCTCACAAAACAGAGCAGGCCAACGTTCCTGAACCTCTGACACCATTGGCTCCAATTCCACAATCTCCTTGCGCCTTAAGGAGAAAGTCAACCAAAATCTTTTCCAATCTTTTCAATCTTTTCCTTGACAAGTTGAACATTCTTATTCCATTCTTCTTAACCTCCTCAACCAGAGCCAGTCTTCCAATGAGCCCTCAGTGTACTTATCTGGATAGTCAGGGACATGATTCACCTTCCCTCACGTTGCTCTCTTCAACAAACATCCAACACCATCTTCATTCCTCCTCCTCCTTAATGCCGAACTCATTACATCCTGCCTGATATAGCTTGGACCTGTAAGTCCCAAGTTTGTATTTTATGCTCATTTTCCATCCGTCATACTCTGTTCCACTGCCGGGTTCACAAAAGGCAGAGTATTTACTTATGAGAGCAGAAGCAACTGACTCAATCTGGTCATGACCTGGATAGGCTTTCACTTCAAAAACCACCTGAGCAATCTTGTCCAAAATGTCAATTTCCATTTCTCTTGTCACATTTATACCTTAGTTGGTCTTGTCATATGTCTCATTGCCTTTTTGCAGTTTCAATTCCACATCATAAAAAAAGTCAGGAATAGGAAAGGTGGTAGGCCACTCAGATAAACTTCGCTGATAAACTACTGATAAAAGTTGGGGGACTCTGGACTGACTCTCTGGAAGACAAGCTAGCTGTGTCCAGGGAAGATGTAGAGTCAAAACTGCCTGTCTCTTCAGCAAGTATAGGTGACTCTTCCGAAACAATATGCAAAACAGCGCGATCAAGTGGCAACTCAGCGATATCATCAAACTTCAGACAGTATCATCAAAGTCAGGGTCCTCAAATTGTAGTGTGAAAGTGTGAAGTCACCTTGAAGATGTAGTTTTTCTTGAAGAAAGTATTTCAAACTCTAAGTTAGGTGTTTC